>JZKD02S1633738.1:190198-227325 GCA_000966675.3 Picea glauca | reverse complement strand
CAAGTGCGATGCACATAACATCGCAATTTCGATGACAGTTGACCAAGTCAATGTTGACTTTGTCAAATAGTGAGTGATCATTATCAGGGGGAAACCTAGTGTCCACACCGTCACAAGTGTGATGCACATTTGATGTTGTCGCAAGAGATATGTCTTCTGAATGTCATGTCTCTTGCGATGATTTGAAAAGTACATCGCAAGTGTGATGATATTGGCTAGTATGGATAAAAACAAATCCTCTATTTTCCGATGGTATGGCCAATTTTGTCGATAACATCGCAATTAGATCATAACAATTTTTCCAATATGTAGTAGTGTTTACACACTTGCTTGAAGGAACATAGAGATGGTTCAAATGGAATAATAATCCATCCTGGATATGAAATGTGGGGATTGTTTTTCTTGCACTCAATGTCTGATAGAATGTAGAAAAGTCAGAGTCATTATTGTATAATTGTAGCCATATAGATGTCTCATGTTTAGAGGAGTTAAGATATGTTGTTAGAGTTGCCACTAGGCGTCGACTGAGGCAATCTACGACATGGTTGGTACTACCCTTCTTGTTATTAGTATTCAAGTGGAATTTTTGCAGGTACATGGACCAATTTTGATGGAAGTAATTTTGTAACTTTTCTTGTGTCTGGATGAATTGAAAAGGCCTGTGATCAGTGTGGATGATTTTTTCCTTCCCCATAATGTAATGCTTCCACTGTCGACATGCCTGGAAAATGGAGTACATATCGTTTGGATAGGTGGGGTATCTTCTAACAACATCAGATAGAGTTTCACTATGATAGGCTATTAGATTCCCATTTTGAGTGTAGACTGCACCGATAACATAATTTGAAGCATCTGTCTCAATATCAAATGGTCATTGTAGGTTTGGAAGAATGAGTATTAGTGCTAACAAGAGGTAGGATTTTAGATCCTCGAATTATTTTTGTTGGGGTGCGGAACACACAAGCTTGGAATTCGTGCCACCCTTGGTCACCTGGCTTAGGGACCAAGTGATATGAGAGAACCAAAAAACAAACCACCGGTAGAAGTTAGCAAGGCCCAAGAAGTTGCGGAGCTCGGTCATTTTTTTCGGGGTTGGCCAATCGCAGATGACTTGGAGATTGTTTGGATCCACATGTGCACCCTGCTCATCCATGACGTATCCCAAATATTGGATGCTCTGCATGTTGAAGGAACACTTCTCCAAATTGGCATATAACTTGTGTTGTCACGGGGTGCCTAATACCCGTTTAATATGATCCAAATGTTCCTCTCAAGTTTTGCTAAATATGAGGATGTCATCCAAATATACTCCTTGAAAATTCCATCCACCTTTTGTTGTTGGGAAGAGAGACTTCATGCTGATGTTTTGGTGGTTGCAGTGACCTTTCATTCATCTTCTAATCGAACTATACATAGGAAAAAACTCTCGGTCTGAGAAACCAACTTTTTGCACTACTTCATATATATCAAAGAGATGATAGTATTTGGGATTATCGTTGGTACTCTGTAGAGTTGATATCCCAAAGTAATAATGACAATATGGGGAATATATTCATAAAAAGCATGATGCTTCCACATGTATTTTTGTCCTAGAAAAACATCAAAAACTTAAAGTGGGGAAACATCACACAATACCTTCTCTTTGAAGGGTTTGATGCCATAGTGCATGCCACATTGTTGGCTAATGCGGATGTGTTGTCCCTGGTTGAGCCAACCAGTGGTGTATGGTTGAGGATGTTGCGTCATTGTTAAGTTAAACCTGTTGACGACCTATGATGAGATTATTATTGCTACCACTTTAAAAAATGAAATGGAGTGGGGCTCCCTTCACCCACATATGTGAGTGGAAAAGACACTCCCCTTCTTCATGCTCCTCAAGTTCCTCTAGCTAGACTTTTGTGGTAGATATGGTGACATTAGGTTATGCATAAATGATCCTTCTTCCCTTTTCTGCCTCTAAATCAAATTCTAAGTGATAATCTGACCCTGGGTATTTATTCTCAGCCAAAAAAAACTCTTTGGAGTGACATTCATCAGTATTGTTCCAAGGGATTTCATGGAAATCACACCATTTTTTATTGGCCTTCTTCGACTTCCCATTATCGTTATTTTTTGGTGGCTTCGGAAGGTTTTCCTAGGGTTTTCCATCCTTGATATGAACTTTGTCCTGGGATTTAGGACCACCCTTACCATACTTTTCTTATTGCATATTTGCATACCCGAACTCCCACGTGTTCTACTTCTTTCATTTCTGCTTGATTTTGACGACATATTGATAAGCGGCTCCCAATCACGCAATGTCCAGAAACTCCATTTTGGTTTCTATGTACCTGTGCAAAGCCCCACGATATTTTAGGACCATATGTCACTCGAAGTATTTGATACCCATCTTGGTGGGAAAGGTATGGAGTGTATCTTTTAACTCTGGCATTGTTTGGCCCCTCTCTTGGTCTAGTGTCGTCCATCTCATGTACTAGTCATCATAACTTCCAACAAGGTGATATTGTTCCTCGAGAGAATCAACAAAATCCTCCCAAGTGGGATCTAACCCAAAAATTAAAGACTCATCCTCAACATGTTTCTCACAGTAAGTCTCCCACCAATCTCTGACATGGGGAAGGGCCTTAAAGAGAGTGAAGGTAATATTTTCACTATTGGAGAAATTGTGTATAGATAAATAACCCTCAATTAGATTTAACCATTTTTCCAAAGTGTCTAAATCTATATACCCTTCAAATAAAGGAATATTAGAGTTAAATTGTACCTCTAAGGGCCTCAAACCTCAAAAGTGATTTTTGGTGGAAGGTGGCTCCTTTCTTCTAAAAGGCGTCGAAGGATCTTGGTGAAATTATCCATCATCTAATTCCTCTGTCTCGCGAGGGCTTCCTAGAGAAACAATTTGAAATGATCTCATGTCCCATAATACCTATTTTCATCCATCATGGAAGGTCCCTTGGGAATGCGAGAGAGGTTTTCCTCAATATATACAAGCTCAAGACCCAAATCTATATACCCTAACCTCGTCGGGAACATGCACTGAGGACAACAAGGAGCAGACTACTCCGATACCACTGATATGTATTTTTTTAGGAACGATATGAAGGAAGATATATAACAAATAATGAAACAAAGATATTCCAAGGAAAATAGTAATACAGTAAAGCTCAGTTTCTATCAATGAGTATCTGAAATACAAAAGACTGTAAAATGCTAAAGCACACAAGCTAGATACAATAGTGGTCACTTATCTCTAAGAAGAGATGTGTTGACTATGCTCATTGAAGAAGTTGGTTACAATGAGGCTCCAAAATCATTTTTAACATAAATCATAAATGAGAAAACCGTAAACATCCAAAAAATTAACCCTAGGAGATGAAGCGCCAAAATTCATGTGGGCCCCGATGGGGTAAGTTGGTACATCAACTTCCTAGGGTTGTAACTTTTGCATACATAATTCGGTTTAGGCGCATGATATCTCGTTGAAAATAAATATCTGATTACTACACATGTTTTCCTCACACTTTGTCTAAATCCTATGGTGTGCCTGTGGCAGGCCCAAAAATTGGTGTTTAGGGCCTCAAAATGACCCGAATAGTTTAGGACCTGAAAAGCTAGGAAAAAATTGCCAAAATGGAAATTGGTCTTTGAGCCAATGGAATAGGTGAGTGGACACCAATATCCACCTATATCAATGAATGAAGATGAATATATTGCAACTTACTTTCTATGAGTTGATGAAATAGTAAATTCCATTAAATGATTGGGAGAAGAAATTAAAGAATCAGTAATTGTTCAAAAGTTACTTAGATCTATTCCAATGAGAATCGATCCTAAAATTTCATCCCTAGAAGAAAGATCACATATTCCCACGTTAAGAATGGAAGAGATACATGGGATACGTATATCCTATGAAATCAGGCCCAGGCAAGTTAATCCACCCAAGAAGGAAGCAACATTCAAGGCATCCAAGAAGACCAAGAAGAATATGAAAAATCCAAAGTCAGGCTATAGTTGTAGTGATTATTCTAATGAAGATGAAGAGATGGCCAAATTCGTAAGGAAGTTAAAGAAAGGAACTAGAAAGTACAAAGGTAAGCTTCCTTTTAAATGTTTTAATTGTTGTAAAATTGGTCATTTTGATAATAAATGTCCATGTTCTAAGAACAAAGAGAATGATGAAGAATAAGTTCCTAAGAAGGAAAATAAATATCAAAAGGGATACAAGAGAAGAAACAAGAATAAATTCTTCAAGAAAAATATCTACACAAAGGAGGACAATTCATCCTCCGATGAGGATGATGATAGTGACAGTGACTCAAAAAATATACTCTTCATGGATTATGAAAATGATGAAGAGGATTATGAAGAATAAGGTGAAGTTGATCTTAGAGAAGAACTAATCAGTTCTTTAGAAGAACTAAAATGAGACAGGAAGAAAAACAAATCACTCAAGGGTGAATTACTTATTCTAAAGGAGTATTCTCAAAATCCTAATTATGAAAAGGATCAACATATGATTATGAACCTGAAGTCCAAGTTGAAGAATCCAGAAGGATCGAAGAGATACTTAGAAGCATGCTAGAATAAAAGTAAAAAGAGAAAGAGAGCTTAGAAACTGTAATAATTTCACTGAGAAAGGAAATTCAGAAAAGAGATATGTAGCAGAACAACAACAAAATACTCGATGAAATCATCGCATTCAAAAGTTTTATCATGATAGGTCTAGACTGGGATACAACCAAACACACACAAAAAAGGGTTCAATCTCTATGACTAAAAAAGAGAAAGAAAAACAAAGGACTTATGCATAAGTCACCAGAGAATTCACCAAGAAGGAAGAATGCAAGCCTTCACATGAAAATGATTAGGAAGAAGATTATAGAAGAATGGAATTTTATAGAAGACCGAGGTTTCAAAATCAAAAACCACCCATGTAAATAAATCTAGAAGAAAATTACAGAGGAACAACACCATTCATAATATATCACAAGTATCAAACTATCTTTCTTGGTTCATGTTATTCTTGTAACAATTTTGGGCACAAATCTATAAACTACAAAGCTTATGCTAACAAAAAAAGAAACTATTAAGGCCACCCTAGAATTAATCATCTCAAAAATACTCATGAAAAATACAATAGAAACTATAACATGTTGAAATTTCCCTCTAGACCTAGAACTCAACAATTAATTCCAAGAAAAATACATTTACTGAATTAAATCATAGCTAGGCTACTCAACAAAAAAATGTCGCAGAAGAATAAAAAAGGAAAACAAATCAAGTGCATAATAACACCAAGAATTTTGGGTAAACCCTTAGAAAAACCCCAGAGGGAAAACTAGTGCAATGATGATATTATTAAGGTAAAATTAGGGTTCCTGTAATAGGGATAATGGCCCACTAAGACAATTACACACTATAGAAAAATATACAGACTCATGTTCTTCTATATGGCCTTGTACCAACACTTTTCATAATACATCCATGACTTTCCTTTATATGACCTATGGACATATATGACTTTCCCTTCTTTGACCCGCGGATATCTGCGACTGTCTCCACAGTGACCCATGGATGTGTATAGAAATCCAATATGGAAAGATCTGAACAACTATTCTCTTCCTTGTGGCTTCTCTTATACAATTTTTTGTCGCAACAAGTGATATTTCCTATTCTCTGACATTTAAAGAATAGAACTTTGGAATAAATTTAGATAAATTCTTCTTGGGAAGGATCAACTCTAAAAAACCCTAAGTTACAAAGTTGTCATTTGTTACTTTCTATCAAGGTGTGACAACTTCACTTGTCGCATGTTTCATCACTCTAGGGTGTGACAATGTCCCCTTTTGTTGAGGTTTAAGGGTGCAAGAACCTTTGTACGTGGGAGAAAAGAAGAAATTATTGAAGATTATAGAAGAGAATTTTTGATGATGAGTTATTTTCCGATCAGTTTGGATCTCACCCATCTCTCCTGATTTATTGAGATCCTAACCTCTCATCCTAACCTCCTCATGGATTCCTCTCAAATATATAAATGGATGCATCTTCTAAAGGGAAAGGATAATAAGTGATGAGTAATCAAATAATGGTGAATTGAGAATAGCTCCTTGTTTGTAATTAAGTGTTTGTGAACTTCATTGTGGTCCTAAGATATTTGGGCTAACGTGTTCAAGAGATGGTGATGGCACTTATGGAGGCTACTTGGGTATTGGAATGTCGAACTACTGGAAGGCGTTTGTCAATGCCAAGGCTTGGTTGTAAGTTGCTTCTTGATTTACTAATACAATTATATTTTCCCTTTCCCATAATGTTGGTATATCATATTTATTGTATTTTTACTTGTCCATCTACCTAGATTTATCGAAATATGTGTTGTATTTTTTTTTTCACTTGTTCTTTTTTATTCTTACACATGTCTGTAGAAAAAGACTTTGGGATCAAATTTGGAGCTTCAATTAATGAAACAAAACTCTGTATCAAAAGGTGTGAACTACTTATATACTCGTATTTCAATTCTAAATCTAAGGAAAGGAATATATATTGTATGTTTCATTGTAGTTTTGGGTGCACGAACTAGGGATATTAGTTTGTGTCCACACTCACTAACTCATCCACAACAACTTTTATCCTCTAAAACCCACTGTTGATTGCCTCTTTTCTCTCTCCTCCTTGACCTGTATGACCTATATATGAAATTAATTCTCCATCTATCAAGATATTGAATTATGATCCTTTGTGATCCAACCCTCTCATAAATACTTTGATTAACTCTCTTCACCCAACCAATGGGATCTCCTCACTCTAGTGTAATAAAAAGTCCTTTTCTCCTACACTCCTCAGCTAGAAAAAATCCTTTTTTGTTATTCTGAACCTTGGTATCACACCAAAGTGACTTCCTCTCAAATTTAGTCTCATGTGTATCTCACACAAGTCCCTACCATGGTCCCTCACCAAGTGAATCGACCTTGACCTCTTGTCAAAAGTCTCGACCGTGTCAACTCCCTCCACACAAGTATCTTCCTCCTTCTCCTATCCTTACTTTTATAATCATGAGTTACAATATATTTCTCATATTCAAAGTGATATATGATTGATATTACTTCTCACACTCACTTAATATTTATATTACATGTTGTATGCTAAGAATGTCCTTAAATAACTCAATTCGCTAATAAATATAATTTTACTTTAATTAATTCCTTTTAAATAAAGTAAAATCAAGACTTGAATATTTTTGACAACTTCCACATGAAAAAAAAATGTCTATGTAGAAGTACATGTCTGATGATACCAAAACATAAAAACTCCCTCTTAGCGAGGAAGGTACTTCTCCCACCTAGATTTTTCTCTATTTTGTTTTGTTTCCCCCCATTCTTCCTATGCGGAAATTTCCCTACATAATGTCCAAACTTGTGACATCAAAAGCACTTGAATTTTATTATGTCCTTCTTCTTCTTTCCATATTTAGTGGTTGACTCTCCACTGGAAAATTCATGAACTTTCCCTTCCTTTATTGAATGTAAAGAGAAAATTTCCCATCACAGCTCCTCTTCCAACCATCCATGGACTCTAACCGAGTCTCCTCTCAAATACAACCATTCCATAGTGTATCAAACCCTGGAACTGACTCTCGTGCACATATACCTTCCAAAAACGGTTCCCAATACTTTGGAAAACTTCTCAATGCTACATTCACCAACTCATCATCCTGTATTGTCTCACAAATTTCTATAAGCTGATCTCAGATCTGTGTAATATTCATAATATAATTTACAACCGTGTCCTCACTGTAAATCCTAACAACTTGAAGCTAGTTCTTCAAATGTAGCAACATGCCTATATTCTTTTTTTGGTATAGACTCACCAAAGAATCATACATTTCCTTGGCATATTTCTTCTCGTAAATGTGAAGAATCAAGTGATACTTTACCGATTCTAGCAACACCTTCTTGGTATTCACTTCCATCTTCTTGTGAAATTCCAATTCTTGTGGATCAATATGAGTCACAACCACAGAATCAAAATACTCTTTGAGGTCATTATCCTCTAATAAAATAAGAATCGTTTCCTTCCAAGAATAGATGTTTGTTTCCCCTTCTAACTTGTCCTCAATATTCAAGGTGTTCACCATCCTCAAGATCTGATATGATAACCCTTTGTTGGAACTACCTTGTACTGTCCTGTATGACCTATTTGTGACTTTCCCTTCTTTGAACCACTTATATTTACGATGTGTCCTTCGATGACCCACATATATCGTGAATGTATACACTGTGACTCATAGATGCCTCTGTATACCTACAAAAACACATGTTATACCCAGTACTGTTGTTTCCCTGAAAACTGTGTCCTTTGATTTCCTCTGTTGGTTATCTACTTGATAACATTTCTCCTCTTGTTTTCCTCCCTTGAAAGACTATTCTCCCTCTTTCCTTCAAATCCTCAGCTCTGATACAATGTTGAAATTTCCCTATGGACCTAGCACTCGATATTTAATTCCAAGAAAAATACATTTACTAAATTAAAGCATAGCTAGGTTAATCAATGGAAACATGAAATGAAAGCTTAAACAAGGAAACCAAATCAAGCACATTAAAACACTAAATTTTTTGGGTAAAGATTTGGAATAACTATGAAGGTAAAACCAGTCCAATGCTTATATTATTAAGGTCAAATTAGGGCTCCCATAACAAGGATAATGTCCCACTGAGACAATATTACACTGCAGGAAAACCTAAATACTCATGTGCTTATGTACGACCATGTACCAACATGTTTCCCAATACAACCACGACTTTCCTTTCTCTGACTTGCAAAAAATTGTGACTTTCCCTTCTTTGACCTGTGGATATCTACTTTTGTCTCCAGTATGAACAAAGGATGTTTATGGAAATACTTCACGACAAGATCCATATGACTTTTCTCTTCCTTGTGGATTTTGTCCTTTGAAACCCTCTTGTGGCTGCATTTTCTCTCTCTCCTCCTTGACATGTATGACCTATAGATGAAATCCCTTCTCCACCTATCAAGATATTGAATCAAAAACATTTTTCATTCAACCCTCTCATCAATACTTGTATGAACTCTCTTCACCCAACCAGTGAGATCTCCTCACTCTAGTGTAAACAAGAGTCCTTATTTTCTCCTACACTCCTCACACTAGAAAAAAAACTTCTTTGATATATTGAATCTTGGTCTCTCACCAAAGTGACTTCCTCTCAAAGTCTCTCACATGTGTATTTCACACAAGTCCCTACCTTGGTATTTCACCAAGTGACTGAACCTCAACCTCTCGTCAAAAGTCCTGACCGTGTCGACTCTCTCAACGTAAGTGTCTTCCTCCTTCTCCTAGCCTCACTTTTATAATCATGAGTTACAATCTATTTGCAATATTCAAAGTGATCTATGGTTGAGATTACTTATCATAATCACTTAAGATTTATATTATATATTACATGCTAAGCATGTCCTTAAATAACTCAATTCACTAATAAATACAATTTTACTTTAATTAATTCCTTTTAACTAAAGTAAAATCAAGACTAGAATATTTTTGACAACTTCCACATGCAAAATAGGTGCCTATGTGGAAGTATCTATATGATTCTACCAAAACATCAATGTAACAATTTTGACTCATTAAATGATGAAGTAGAATGTTATAAATACAATGATTTTTGACACATGGCCAAGGATTGCAGATTTCCAGTTCCTCCAAAGGAACTGAAGAAAGAATTCAACAATCATCAAAAGGGACCATCACAAATTTGGATAAGGAAGAAGGATAACCTAAATGTTGAAGAATGTTCCCTTGCACTACAAGCACAAAGAATAAGAAGTGATTGGTACATTGACAGTGGTTGTTCAAAACATATGGCAAGAGGCAAGAAAAAATTTATAAATCTGAAGAAATAAAGAGATGGATCGGTTTTATTTGCCAATGAAAACTAGTCAGAATTATAGGGAAAGGCACAATCAATATTGGAAGTAAGGATTCCAAGGAGGAAAATGTCCTACTTATTGAAAGCACGAAGCATAATGTTTTGAGTGTGATTCAAATGTGTGATCAAGGACATAGACTTATATTTGACTTTGAGAAGTGTGATATAAGGAAAGAAGGATCAAGAAAATCGGTGGCTACAATAGTAAGAACTCCAAATAACATATACATATTAAATGAGATTGGAAAAAAAATATGTTTCTTGGGAAGGGAAAATTAAATATGGCTTTGGAACAGAAGAATGGGACACATGAACTTTGACAACCTGGTCAATATTAGTATAAAGGTAGTACAAGAAATGCCTGAAATTTCATAATTGGCCAGTACTATGTGCAAGCATTGTCTAAATGGAAAGAAGACAAGAACAAAATTCAGATCAAAAGAATACTTTACAACAAAGCCATTGGAAATTGTTCACATTGATCTTTGTGGCCAATTGAGAAAAAAAGGACTAAATGGAAAACAATACTTCATGATACTTATTGATGACTATACATGAATGACTACATTGTCTTTTCTCAAAAAAAAATTAGAGGCATTCAAAAATTTCAAAATATTTAAGGAGATGATTGAAAATGAAATGGATTCAAGAATTAAGTGCTTAATATCAGACAATGGAGTTGAATTCATATCAAAATAATTCATGTAATTCTATGAAGAACATGGAATTTAAAGGTAGTTCTCATCAACTAGGACACTTGAGAACAATGGAGTCATTGAAAGGAAGAACAAAACTATAAAAAAGATGGATAGAACCATGTTGAAAGATTCAAAGTTGAGAAATATCTTTTGGGTACAAGCAATTCAGACAATTGCTCATATCTTGAGCAAAGGAATGATCATAAGTAACAATGATAAAAAACCATATGAGTTATGGAAGGGAAGACCAACAAATGTCAAACATTTTAGAGCATTTGGAAGCAAGCTCTACATAAAAAGAGAAGATGACAAAGTTGGAAAATTTGATTTTTGAGTTGATAAAGGCATATTGGTTGGTTACTCAAGCAAAAACAAGGCATAAAAATGTTACAATATGAGACTCAATAATATAGTGGAAAGTATAAACATAAAAAATGATGAATCAGATGTACCGAAGATCAAAGACCAAAGAAAGAAAATTGGGTCAAGGCCATGGAAGAAGAACTACACCAAATAAAGAAGAATGAAACATGGGAATTGGTGCCAAGAACAAAGAACAAAATTTAAATTGGTGCAAAATGGGTGTTTAGAAACAAACTAAATGAAGATGGATAGATAACGAGAAATAAGGAAATATTGGTATGAAAAGGACATACTCAATTTGAAGGAGTAGATTTTGAAGAAACGTTTTCCCTTGTTTCGAGAATGGAAGCAATCAAATTGATCTTTGCCTATGCATGTTCCAAGAGAATCAAGGTATATCATATGGATGTAAAATCAACATTTCTAAATGGTGACTTAGAAGAAGAGGTATACATTGAACAACCAAAAGGATTCCTACAATCAGAAAGGGAAGATGATGTTTGAAGATTCAAGAAATATTTGTATGGACTCAAACAAGCCCCTAGAGCCTGGTATTCAAGATTGGACAGCTATTTGCAGGAACAAGGATTCAAAAAGGGTAATGTAGATAGTAATCTCTATGTAAAGGTTGATAGAAACAACATACTTATCATTGAACTATATGTGGATGACATTATCTTTGGAAGTGATGATGACAGGATGAGTAAGAATTTCCCCAAGACAAGCAAAATGAGTTTGAAATGTCACTACTTGGTTAATTGAAATTATTTTTTGGACTTCATATATCTCAACAGGATGAAGGAATTTTCATTTCCCAAACGAAGTACATAAAAAAAGTGTTGAAGAAGTTTGGAATGGAAGATTGCAAACCAGTAAGTACTCTGATGGTAATCGGTTGTAAGTTAAGCAAAGAATATGAATCTAAGGAAGAATATATGGGACTCTATTTATCATTGATTGGAAACCTACTCTATGTGATAGCTTCAAGACCAGATGTAATGTAAGTAGTTGGACAAGTTGCAAGATTTCAAGAAGCATTGTAGGAAACTCATGTTCTAGCAATAAAGAGTATATTCATATATATTAAAGGAACAATAGATTTTGGATTGCGCTATCCAAAAGGGAATGAGATGACTATGGTCACCTATGCAGATGCATATTGGGTAGGAAGCATTGATGATTGGAAAAGTACTAATAGAGCAACATTCTATTTGGGTTATTGGATAGTATCATGGTTAAGTAAGAAGCAATCCCCAATATCATTGTGTACAATATAAGCATAATACATTGTAGAAAAAACATGTACTTGGGTTCTCTGGATGAAGAAAACCCTACAAGATATACAAGTGAAGTATGATGAGCTCATTTCAATATTTTGTGACAATATCGATGTTATCAATATCGATGTTATAAATATCTCAAAGAATCCAATGATGCATTCCAAGACCAAACATATTCCAATCAAGTTTCACTTTCTGCGGTAACAAGTTACAAAAAAGAATACCAAGTTAGAGTATATTGGGACAAAGGAATAGATTGCAGAAATCTTCACTAAAACTCTCTCAAGAGAGACATTTGTGTATCTTTGACATAAACTTGGAATAGTTTCTTCTCCATGGTGATATACACTTTTTTTCCTTAGAATACAAGGGAAGAGAAATCATCTGTGTAGAGACGATAAAGGAATCTTAATATCAATTCTTTTATATATGTCACTATTTTACTTCATGAGGAAGAACCAATGGACAAAATCACTAGAAGAGAGAAAGTTTAGAAGAACATATTCAGGGGGAGTTACCCTTTTCCATTGATGTCAAAGGGGGAGAAAGAACAAAAGCATGTAGATAGGGTGAGAATTGGTCATAGGGGGAGCATGAGTGTTGCCATCAATACCGAAGGGGGAGATTTTTGGAAAACTAATTGTCATTGATGTAAAATTTAGAGGAATTGTAGAAACCTCTAGAATTATTGGGTATAATTGAATAAGTCTCCAAAGTGGTCCCCTTATGTCATATATTTAAGCATGGCCCTCATGGGAAGACACTTTGAAGAATTCTAGAAGAAATATAGAGCTGTGGTCATGAGGCCCGAAGTTGACTGAGGAAAATGAGGTTCAAGAATACTTCAAGTGTATACAAAAACCTAAAAAATGGATAGTCCTCGTCATGCTATTTCCAACAGTAGGTGGTACACTACGTGGTTCATCATGGTTGAGGATTTATTCCCTCATGAATTTGGAAGCCCGAAAGAATGGTTAATAATCCCCTAAAGAGTTACAAGTTATTAATTAAAGGGTAAAATGGTTATAACAAGAAAGTACAGGTCGACCCTAAAGTGAAGAAAATAAGTCACTTGGAAAAGTATAAATACACCTCAATAAGCATCTCATATTTACACACACAATTTCAATGCTTATATATATTTAAATTGATACTTTGGTAAATATTTCATAGCATATCTGAGAAATAAAGGAGTGTGAACTTTGGAGTTGCAGAGAAGGAAGGGTTTCAAGAAACCCTAGTTTAGATGACCCCCGCAAGTCATTCTACTGGTATGCTGTGAGGCACACCCACAGGTTTTTTAGGGCATGTCACGTGAGCCCTCATGTGATAATTGGAATATCTCCAGCGAGGCTAAGACATATTTGAAGAAGGATGCTTGGTTCAGGTTACAAAAAGGAATGATGATACAACATGGTGGTTACAGAGTCTAAAATGGTATGTATCAATTCTTCTTCATGAGTAAAGGTATGTATTTTATCTGTTGGTTTGAATCTTGTATCATGGATGTTATGGAACATGCTTAAGGAATGTCATGGAGGCCCCTCTTGGTATATGGTTTCATATGGTTGAGGTTTATATCTTGGTGATATTGATACATGTTTGAGGCATATCCTTGGTACATATTTTATGTATGTTTTGGTTCATTGTTAAAGGCACATCATTGTGATATTGGAATAAATTTGAGGAATATACTTGGTATATGATATTGGTTGTTATTGTGCATGCTTGAGGAAATTCTTGAGACATTGGCACATCTTGGATACTTGGTTATGGTATGGTACAAGTTATGGTACATGGTTGATGTACATGGTATGGTGATGTTTTTGGTGTCCATGTGAGTGGATTTGGTTATAGTTAATTGAGGATGGTATATCAGTGACAAAGAAAATGGAAGTGATAGTGTCATAGACCTGACCCCTACATACCTTTTTAAGGGATGGGATATCAATTTTCCGCTTAACCTAATACCCATGGCCGAATAATTACTGAAGTTTTTACTTTCTCTTTTCTCCCTTAGAAGTAGTTTAACACTAACTCAATAAATTACTCATATGATAATTATGAGTAATTATATTATAACACAATGAGGTTAATTTATCCATAATATACTTAAGTTGATTAACCTTAATTAAGGTATATAATTCAATTCCTCCTCAACACGCAAATCTATGATGCATTTTCATGTAATTTAACATTTATAAATATATGCATATTTATTTATTTACTGGGAAAATGATTAACTATATTCAACCACAAATTATCCTTTTATTAATTATATTATAATTATATTATATTTAATTATATCATAATATGATTAATTATATCAAAGGATCACTTAGGCTTGTCAATACCCATTAATACCTAAGCCTTTAGGCTTTGGCGGAGACTCTTCATCAGGATTTTATGAACCTAAATCTCCTAAAAGTTGAAATTCTGAAGAGGGTTCCACATAGGTTATATTATAATGCAATATGATATTAATTATACTACATTGTGATGTAAATAAATCATGTCAAACATTTATTATAATCAATCACATCAATATAACCTCATTTAATTTAAATGTGTTTAATATTCATGGAAGGCATGGAGGTAAGTTCCGTCCTTTGGCCCGAAGCTTCAGATAAGACATGGACTTGTTCCATAGCTGGCAGTTCGACAGTTTTGCAGAAGTGTCAATGAGAAGAAATCCCCGAAGTCATGGTTCATTGAAGTGACGTGATGTGATGATGTCACCAGGGTTGACATGGACCTGTTCGATAGTTCGGTAGTTCGACAGTTTTGTGAAAGTGTCAAAGATAAAGAATGGTCGAAGTCCCAAAGCGTCGAATATGACATGGCATGATGACATCACCTAGGGTGACGTGGACCTACCTTAATTCTGCCACATGTCACTTGTTTTTGTACTTTTGAAAGGCCCTTAGTACCGATTGGGACCTAACATGTGTCACTTGATGGCGGGGCCATGTGTCACCACCTTGATTGAGGACATCTGTATTTCTTGGACCTTGGGAGGTTAATAAATTCGACAGTTTGGTGTTTGAGGGAAACCATTGGAAGAACTTTTAGATCTCTGAATTTTCGGAGTCCCGAAGTCCCAAAGTTTTGAAGTCACGAAGCACCGAAGTGATGTGGCTTGATGACATCACCTGGGTTGATGTGGGTACACAGGATGCGTTCCACATGTCATTGTGTTTTTTCCTTTTAAAAGGATGATTTTTCTAGTTAGAACTTGACACATGTCACCCCTTAGATTGGGCCATGTGTTTGGTTCTTGGAATCTTCCACGTAGCATCCGGATGTAGAGTACTAAGTGGACCTGAGGATTTCACCAATTCAAAATATGGAAGGAATGAAGTGTGAGGAATTTGAAACCACTGAAGCTCCAAAGATCCGAGTAAATCCTCACCATTGATAGGGAGAGGACATGTGGCAGTAGATCCTATAGTCAGAAGGATTCAAGGCATAAACAGTTGAGGTTGAGGACTTTCAGAGGCTTGAAGGTTAGAGTCCATCTCAACCATTGATAAGAGAGGACGTGTGGCACTAGATACATAGGTCTAGAGAGGTGGTAATCCATAGGAATTGAGTTGCATATTGTTGTGAGTAGAGAACTCTTGAAGGACAAAGTTAATCTCGACCATTGGTTGGGAGATGACACATGGAGGAAAGCGAGAGAATCTTTAGTGAGTCAGAACTTCAGGAGATTTGTAGAGAAGTGATTTGGAAACCATTGAATACTGAAGTCCCAAAGCGTCTATCCATCGTAGACCTAAAACAATAATGAGGACCATCCATTTGTACATCCTCTGAGTGTTCGAAGAATTTACATTCGAAGGAAATGTATTGTAATGAAGGAAGATCCTCTAAAGCCTCAAATTTATGAAGCCCTAGAGGCCTAAAGCATAGGATAAGCACCTCTTTGTTAGCTCTAGGCCAAAACCTTAGGTCACATGAATTTGGGGGCCAAAGAAAAAGGGATAGCGCCCAAAATTTTGTTATAAGAACAGGAAAGGGCTTAGAGAAAGAGCCTGTGAGATTCTTGATTATACATACCTACACCTAAAGAAGTAAGGAAGGACTGTAAACCTCAATAAGGGATCTAGCATAGATCTAAGATCCAGTTCAACTCTGAGTTGGAAGAATCCATGTACAGTATTGCATCACTGAAAAGACAAATCGTTCAAGTATCCATAACTTCTTATTCAACACTCAGAATTGAGCATGGAAACAAGAATTTGAAAGGTCTTGAATAGTAGAAGATAATTGTTCACCCAAAAATTGGATCGGAATAGTCAATTTATCAATAAAAAGAAAGAAAATAAGTTTGATATATTGATGAATCAGAATGGTTTGTGTTTTCATGAAATTATTAAGAACAATTAGCCTGACAATGTTCTGTTGGCTGCACATTTTTGCAGAATTAATAGTTGTCAGATAAGAATCAGCATAGAGTGCAGAGTGACAGATGATACATAGATAGTATACAATCAAGAGGATGAAATCAGAGGGATGGATGTCCAAGTGGGTGTGGAAGGAACCAACTCCAATGGACATGGAGGAGGAAAGGAGGAAGACATAAATATGGAAGAGACTTTCAAAAAATTGAAGACAGGTGTCCAAATCCACCAGGTTGATACTGAGAGGCTTATGAAGGCCAAGGAACAACATGAAAAGTTCAATATGAATTTAATGAAAAACCCAGACAAAATTGAAAATAAGTTGGATAAGGAGAGTGGCTCCAGCAAATCAGGAAGCCACGAGACCCATTAGAGAAAAGGAAGAACAAGGAGTGCTAGCATACATCATTATCACTCCCAAAGGCATTCCAACAAGAGAGAAGATAATATATCAATCCCATCCCTTGTCAGGAAGCATAGGAGGTCTGGGGTGAATGAATTGAAAGGATAAATGAATAAGATCAAACCTCCTACTTTTGATGGTGAGCACAAGAATGATGAAGAAGATTATACATGGTTTCTAGGCATGAGGAAGTACTTCCAATTGAATAAATATTCTTCTCATGAAGAAGGAAGAATTGTTATCTATCAGCTGAAAGGAAAGACATCCATGTGGTGGCATCATCTTGTGCAAGTGCAACACATCAGAGAGAAAAATGTGACTCAGGTCAGGATATCATCAAGTAATGATTAGAGATGAAGACATCAACAAGACCGCCTTAAGGACAAGGTATGGTCTTTACGAGTTCAGAGTGGTGCCATTTGGGTTATCAAATGCACCAGTTGTTTTCATTTGCTTAATGAATGGTTTTTTCCAAGAATATTTATATAAGTTTTTCATTGTCTTTTTGGATGACATCCTTGTATATTCCAAGTCAAAAGAAGATCATGAAAATTGTTTGAGGATGGTTTTACAAGTGTTAATAGAGCACCAGTTGTATGCTACATTGAGAAAGTTCTCATTTTATCAAAACCGAATTCACTATTTCGAGCATATCATATCTGAAGAAGGGATAGCAATGGACGCCGAAAATATTGAAGCTATTAAAGGGTGGAAAACACCTAAAAATGTGACAAAATTCAAATATTTCATGGTTCTAGTTGGATACTATAGAAGATTCATTGCAGGGTTTTTGAGAATTTCTCACCCAATCACTTCCTTGCAATGGAAGGGGGTGAAGTTCCAATGGACAACAAAATGTGAAAATATCTTCCAGCAATTGAAGCACTTGTTAACCAATGCTCCAATTCTGAGGATTGTTGATTTGAATGAAGATTGTGTGGTTTGCACAGATGCATGCAAAGAAGGACTTGGTGGAGTCCTCAGTCAGAATGGGTTTGTGACATTTTTTTAATCCAAGAAATCGAAAGAGCATGAAAGGCTCTATTCCACTCATGATTTGGAGTTGGAATCCATAGTGCATGCCTTAAATAAGTGGAGTCACTACCTCATGGGAAAGAGGTTTGAGCTGAGGACGTACCATAATGGTCTGAAATACTTGTTTCATCAACCAAATTATATGTCATGCACAGAAAATAGTTGGAATTCCTCTATGAGTATGAATTTGATATTAAGCACATCAAAGGAAAAGAGAACAAAGTGGTTGATGCACTCAATAGGAGAGTGCATGAACTACATGCTACATCCATTATCATTTATCAAACTGATCTTAATGACAAAATTTTTGAGGCTGCAAAAGTAGATTTGCAGTACATGGAATTGGTAACAAAATTGCAGCAAGGTAAAATGAAACAAAAAGTTGAAGATTATGAATTGGGAAAAGATGGAATTCTCTTGTATAGAAGAATAAATTATGTACCCAATTCTCATGAATTGAGGAGTACGATTTTGAAAGAGATGCATAATGTACCTTATGTTGTACACCCAAGATATCAGAAAATAGTTGCAGCAGTCAAGAGCCAATATTATTGGTCAGGCATGAAGAAGGAGATTGTTGAGTACATTGCCAAATGTTTGGAGTGTCAAAAAGCAAAGGCTGAGGATAGACATCCAGCTAGGTTGTTGTAGCCATTTTCCATTCCTGAGTGGAAGTGGAAAGTTGTGACAATGGATTTCATCACCAAATTTCCCAGAACAAGGAAGCAACATGATTTTATCATGGTGGTAGTGGACATGCTTACTAAAGATGCCCATTTCATTCCTATGAAGGTTACTCACAAGGGAACCAATGTTTCTTATATTTATATGAGGGAAGTAACACGCTTGCATGGCATACCCAATAAAATTGTGTCTGACAGATACCCAAATTTTACCTCAAAGTTCTGGAAGATATTACTCAAAGGGTTCGAAACAAATATGAACTTCAACACAACTTATCATCCTGAGACTGATGGGAAAATAGAAAGAGTGAACCAAGTAATAGAGGATATTTTAAGGATGTATGTGATGAACAAACCATCTAAATAGGAAGATTATCTACACTTGGTATAATTTTCCTACAAAAATGGGAACCAAGCATCACTGAAGATGAGCCCATTTGAGTCACTCTATGGAAGAAGGTGAAACACACCAATAAGTTAAGACAACCCAACTGATACAGAACTAGTTGGGCCAGAGTTGCCCAAGATAGGAAGAAAATCTATGTTGACAAGGGAAGAACTCACAGGGAATTTAAAGTGGGTGATCATGTTTTCTTGAAGGTGAAGAACAACAAAAGTTCCTTGAAGTTGGGAAATTGTTCCAAGTTGGCAGCCAGATATTGTGGGCCATTTGAAATCCTAGAGAGGATTGGACCAATAGCTTAAATGATTGAATTTCCTATATCTATGTTCATACATAATATATCCCATGTCTAATTGCTTAAGAAATATATACCTAATGCTAATCATGTTATTGATTGGAATGTGATTTAGGTGGAGCAAGAAAGTGCTTTTCAAGTGAATCGGGTACACATTCTGGATCAGAAAATCAAAGAGCTATGGAATCGATCCATAGGATTTGTAAAGGTCCAATGGACCTGGTACACAACATGGGAGCATCAAGATGCTATGCAGGCAGAATACCCACATATTTTTGAAGATTTTTGAAAATTTGGTTGTAATATGTAAATATGATGCACTGAGGACAATGCATAGATAAGGGGAGGGGATTGTAATACCCCAAGGTCGAGCCCCTACTAAATTGTAATGATGTTTAATGATGTTTATATGCTGGTGAGACAAGTGTTTATAAGTTGGGAGGCTTATGTTTTTATTAGGCCGGAGAGCCTAGATGCTAAAGCCATCGAGCCTATTTTTGTATATGTAATTATGAAGATCATTAATAAAAATACATCGTTGCATGTAGACCAACCATGAATAAAGAGATATGGGGGACTGAGATACACTAGGAAGGGAAAGGGAAGGGGATAAGAGGATAGGAAAAAGGGTATTAGGGATCTAACCTACCTAACCCCTCAAGTGGGTAGAATAATATATTTCCATGTAATAAAAGTTAATATTAATAAGGTCTAGAAATAAAGAGGAATAAGTCAAATGTAAGAAGACCCAATACAAGCTTCCACTTCTAGAAGGATCTTCCTCTAGAGTGTTCTTTTGGATAGATAGATTTAGTATAAATAGGAATAGAGGGTGTGAGAATTTTTGTCTTGGATATTATTGTAATAGAGATCTGCTCTACTGGACATTTCCCCCTAGAAGAAGAAAGTGAACATTGCTCTTAGTAATCAAATTGTTCTTTCTGGTGTTATTTTGGTATTATTTTGGTATTATTGTGGTATTGCTTTGATTATATCATTGTTTCTCTACCATTTCTAGCTAATTCTTTTTTTTATGCATACTATTTTATATCTGGAATGCTACAAGTGGTATCAGAGCACCTTCCTCGACAGAAAATTGTCAGTTAACTTTTTTTTCAGGGTAGAGAGGTATTCCAACGTCTTAAATCTACAAAGATATGTCATTATGCACATAAAACCATGATCAAGAGTTCATACATGTAAGAAATACAAGTGGTACTTAAGCGCACATATGTTGGCCACCCTTGTAACCCTTATTGGTACCCCTTCGAGTGGTAGTGCATCAAACAACACTTGTATACGGATAGACCTAGATCTCTTTAATCCCTCCATAGATAAACCTATCAAATTCCTAACTTCTATAGTTCCACCAAGAACAACACTCAGCAAGATACTCTCTATTACCTGGGTATTTGGGTAGTATGGCTAACGACACAGTCTAGCCTCCTTAGTTCGTGCCCTGAGATATTGGGATGGGTACTAATTTTAGAGCCTGCACGTATATCAGAGAGATATAGCACATGGAAAATCCTTGTCTGTAGAGCCCTTGAATACCCTAACCCTTCAGGAAGAAACAAAAAAAAATAGAACAAACAAGATCTATTTCCGTGCAACTATGTCTTTTGCATTCAGGTTGTGAAATTACTACACCTTTCATCTTGTTAAGCATTTGGGAATTTTATCACTACAATATTCTTCAAGCCGGAGTATAAATCCACAAGAGTAAAAAAAAAAGAGTATAGTTGTCCCATCGACACACTTATTTGGGACCTATTCCATTGGATTCCCCTTTTCTCCTTGATCACAGCTATACCCTTAATTTTTAATCCTTGTTGTTTTAGTGGACCGACCTCTTCCCAGTTTCCCTATTTTCTGGCTATTCCAATATATTTACCTTCTTGAACTAATCATCATGGTAGCTATCACTTACATCTGATATTGTCTCTAACAATTCCCACATTGAAAGCATAGAGAACAAATTTGAGACCATGGAAGCCAAATTCACAACCCAATTTACCACCCTCCAGTTTGCTATCAATCAATTGTTGAACCTCCCTATGGATCCTATCTCATCAGACCAACCTGACGTTTTTTATTCCTCTCAGTCTTTGCATTTTCAACCCAACTCCTTTCATCATGAACCCCATATTCCCTGTGTAGAGTTCAATAAATTTTATGGCTCTAATCTGATGGGTTGGATCACTCAAACAGAGCATTATTTTTCTCTGCATGTTATTGCTGATGAGTTGTCCAAAATTCGCTATGTTGTCCTCTATATAGATCCTGAATGTTGACAATGGTCATAATGGCGTAAAAATTCACGTCAGGGGTATATTTCATGGACCCAATTTGTTTCATATCTCTATGCGCGCTTTGATATTGATACCCACTATCTCGGTCATTTGACCAAGTTGAAATAGTCAGGCACAGTGGAAGAATTTATCACTTCTTTTGAGCGTTTGGAATTTCGAATAGAGGGCATGTCCGATGTGTTTTTCCATGAATTCTTTATCAGTGGCCTCATGGATGAAATCCAATCCTAGGTTCTCAAGTCTCGCCCTATGGCTTGGTTGGAAGCTACTACACGTGCTAAAGAGGCCCAACAAGTTGTTTTCTCCTAGAAAAAAAATACCTCGTTTGTTCATCACCCTTGACCCACTAATCTTAAACCCCCTTTCACTCCCCTCATGGTGTAGAAACTAACTAGGGCTGAAATGGTTGAATGCCAACTGAAGGGTCTTTGCTATAATTGTAATGAAAAATATTTTCCGAGGCACATGTGTAAGGAACAAAAACAAATTATGGCTATTTCCAAAGATGTTCCTGGAGATGATGTGACAGTTCCCATTGTTGACAAAACCTCCCTTACCGATGCTACCCAGGAGCCTGTTGACCCACTTATTTCCTTGCATGCCCTCACTAGATTCTCTACCCCACAATCCCTCAAGCTCATTGGCTATATTAAGAACAAGAAGGTCATCATCCTTGTTGACAGTGGTAGCACCCGCAATTTTATTCATCGTCGCATTTCCCAAGAAACCAATTTCTACATTCATGCTGTCAATAATTTTCAAATTATGATAGCTAATGGTGGGTTAATGCAATGTGGTGGGTGTTGTGAAAATGTTTGTCTTCAAATTTCACATTACCACCTTAAATATCATATGTTTTCCATTAACATGGGCGGTTGTGACATTGTGCTAGCTGTTGAATGGATACGCACTTCGGGTCCCATTCTTATGGATTTTAAGGAATTAACCATGCAATTCCAATAGGAGCGACAAAGGTATCAATTCCAAGGTCTCACAGTTGGTTCTCCTAATATCATTAGTTCCCATAGCATGGAAAATATCCTCAAGAAAGGCCACTATGGTATTATTTCTCAACTCCATTCTATTCAACCCGTTCAGACACCCTTTGTGCATCCTAACCTCTAAGATATCCTTTCCACACATCAAGTTTTTTTTTTCCACCCCTTAGGGAATTCCTCCTTCTTGTGGTGTTCATGATCATTCCATTCGCCTTGTTCCTAGAAGCCTTCCTCCCAATATTCTCCCTATTTGTCATCCATTTTCCCAAAAGAATTTAAATTGAGAAAATAATGTAGGAATTTCTCCAAGCGGGTGTTATCCGCCCCAGTACAAGCCCTTATTCTTCCCCTGTGGTCATGGTACTTAATAAAGAAGGTACTTGGCGCATGTATCCTAACTTTTGTGCCCTCAATAAACTTAACATCAAGGAAAAGTTTCCCATTCCCATCATTGATTATCTCTTGGATGAGTTGAGTGGTGCTCAATACTTCACTAAACTTGATCTATGTTATGGATACCACCAGATACGTATGCAAGAAGATGACATACCTAAGACTGTGTTTCTCAGTCATGAGGGTCACTATGATTTTTTGGTCATTCCCTTTGCTCATGTAATGCCCCCTCCACCTTCCAAAGCCTCATGAATCATGTCTTCCATCCTTTTCTTCATCATTTTGTCTTAGGTTTATTTGATTATATTACCATATATAGAAAAACTTGGAAATCCCATCTTTCCCATGTGGATCAAATTCTCCATCTACTCTCTTAGCACCAATGTTTCCTCAAATTCTCTAAATTTTCCTTTGGTGCCTCATACGTAGAGTACTTGGGTCATATTGTCGGCAAGGATGGTGTTTGGGTGGATCCTAAAAATATTGAAGCAATGCAGGATTGGCCTCGCCCAAAGACTATCAAGAATTATGGGAATATTGCGGCCCCTCTCACTTCTCTCCTTAAAAAGAATTATTTCACTTGGAATCTAGAAACGGATTAGGATTTTCAAGATTTGAAGGAGGGTATGTGTACTACTCCGGTATTGGCCATTCTTGATTCCACAAAGACCTTTGTCTTGGAATGTGATGCCTCAGGCAGAGGAATTGGAGTAGTCCTTATGCAAGAAGGCATACCCTTGGCCTTTACCAACAAACAATTGTCAAAATGCCATTTGGGCCAATCAATCTATGAAAAGTAAATGTTGTCTATTTTGCATGCAATGGATCTTTGGCACCCTTATCACCTGGGGAAATGCTTCAAAGTTAAGATAGATCATCAAAGCCTCAAGTATTTTTTGAAGCAACGACCTTCCTCCCTAGAGCAACAAAAATGGGTAACTAAGCTCTTTGGTTATAATTATGAGATCATTTACAAGAAAGGAATATAAAATGTGGTTGTTGATGCTCTTTCTCGAAAATATGAAGATGAAGGGTCCTTTTTCTCCCTCTCCTTCATTGTACCAGATTGGCTCCAAGTTGTGTCCCAATAATAGCTACATGATCCTAAAATCTCGCATTTGATCCAACAATTGCAAGCCAACTCTCAAGTTTCCCTAGGTTACTCTTGGCACAATGATGAGCTTCGATAAAAAGATCATTTGTATTTAAGTAAATAGTCACAACTTAAATCAACAATGCTTTCTGAGATTCATGCTACTCCCACAGCTAGGCATTCAGGGTTTACCAAAACCTATGACTGGGTCAAATGTTCTTTTTTTATGGGATGGTATGAAAAATTACGTTCGTGCTTTTGTAGTTGAATGTGATGTTTGTCAATGCAACAAAGGAGAAACCATCAAACATCCTAGCACACTCCAACCGCTTCCGATTCCACCCACTCTTTGGAGGGACATATATATGGATTTTATTATGGGATTACCTAAATTAAGAAATAAGTCAGTCATCATGGTGGTTGTGGATCGTCTTTCCAGGTATGCTCATTTATGTGATCTTCAAAACCCATTTACCACATCCATTGTTGCTCAAATTTTCATGGATCATATCTTAAAGCTTCATGGAATGCCTCATTATATTGTTTCTGATCGAGATCCCACTTTCACCGACAATTTTTGGCAACAATTGTTCAGACTACAAGGAACCCAATTGCATCTCATTAATGCCTATCATCCCTAAACTGATGGTCAAAATGAAGTCATCAAAACATGTTTGGAGACTTATTTGAGTTGTTTATCCTATGAAAGGAAACATCAATGGGCTCAATGGTTACCATTATCTAAATGGTGGTCCAACACTTATTACCATACAACTACTTGCATGACTCCTTTTGAAGCAGTCTATGGACAAAATCCACCATTTTTTCTCTCCTACATGCCAGGTGTATTGATGGTCCAGGCGGTTGACCAAACACTTAAAGTTCACGAGGATATTCTTCGTACCCTCAAAGAGAATTTGGTCATGGCTCAAAATTGCATGAAGAAACACGTCGATCAAGGTCACTCAGAACTTTAACTTGCTGAAGGAGACCAGGAATTTCTTCAACTACAACCTTATAACAAAACTTCACTCAAGGCTGAACATGGTCAGAAATTGGTGCCCAAATTTTGTGGTCCTTATACAGTTGTAAAGCGCATTGGAAAGGTGGCTTATCGGTTAGCTTTTCCCAATCATTCTAAGCTCCATCCTGTTTTTCATGTCTCCTTCTAAAAAAAGGTGGTTGGAACTAAGTTCCACACTCAAACCAAACTTCCCAAGTTGGATGAAGAAGGATCCATCTGGTTGCAGCCACAAGCAGTTTTGGACCAGAAAGAGCGTCATATTCGTCAGCATACCATCAAGGAAGTGTTAGTCCAATGGAAAGATACAACTCCAACATATGACACCTGGGAGCTCAATAACATTCTGCAACAATTTCCTCATGTCAATCCTTGAGGACAAGTATGATTTTAAGGGGGAGGGCATGTTAGGGACCTAACCTAACTAACCCCTCAAGTGGGTAGAATAATATATTTCCATGTAATAAAGGTCAATATTAATAAGGCCTAGTAATAAAGATGAATAAGTCAAATGTAATAAGACCTAATAGAATCTTCCACTTCTAGAAAGATCTTCCTCTAGATTGTTCTTTTGGATAGATAGATTTAGTATAAATAGGAATAGAGGGTATGATAAGTTTTGTATTATATATTATTCTAATAGAGATCTATTATGCTGGAGGTTGTCCCCTCAAAGAGGCAAGTGAACATTGCTCTCAATAATCAAAGTGCTCTTTATGGTGTTATTCTGGCATTATTATGGTATTGTTCTGGTTATATTATTGTTTTTCTTCCATTTATAGCTAATTATTTATGTTATGCATATTATTTTATATCTGGAATACTACAATGGAGATAATATTGAGGGATTAACCCAAGGGAATATTATAATGTATTTCCCAAAATACTAATGCTTGGGAAATAAACCATGTTATTCTAAGTTCCTTTGGGGAGAGGAACGAACTTCAAGTGGAGGGGAATGAGCTCCTGGAGAGCCATGTGTCAACCTGGGAGAATGCAATTTTATGGCAGAAAATCCTTCATTGTGGGGGTTCTCCAACCATTATTCCCATCTTTCCTCATGCATCATCTCACCATATTTTCCCCATTCACTCACGCATTGAGAAAGATGCAGTTAGCCATTTTCCTCCATTGTTGAACCCTGTGCGATCGTGAACCTATATAATGTGCACACCCTAGTAGTTTTGTTGTGCTCATACCCTACCTTACCCAATTTGGTTGTTGTTCTTAACCGTTTAACTCAGGAGATGGACAAAAGAAGTAGGTTATCAGGCCTATAATTTTGAAGAGGTGAGTTGTCATTCCTTGGGATTGAAGAAGTAGGTTTTCAGGAATGTGAGCAACTCTCTCGAGGTGAGGGAGATTGTTGGGGAAGTGATTTCTCCCGGAGGGATTCCAAAAACAACTACAGAGCTCTGAGAATTCCTAATCCATCCTGTTGTTGAAGCCCTGGAATGGAAGTGGAGCAGTTAATGGACTGTGGAATAGTGAAGGTGTATATTCCTGGGGTGGGACATGCATGTGGGGAATGATAGTGTGTGAGTGGTGGGAGTAAGTAGGCTCATTGGAGGGAATCCTTCCCATTGCATTGTGTAGCTTTCTGTAGTCTCAACCTAGCCTGGGATTTCCTTTACCTGGGTGGAGTCTAGTCCCATCTCAGGGGTGACCCACTACTGATAGCTTGGAGCAGCATGGTCTAAGGATGGGATTTTCATGGAATGTCTGCACATAGTTGGTGTACTTCATTTAAAATATAAGTATCATTTATGTGTTAATATCAAATGATGTGTTCAGTGCATGTCTGTTATTTATGAGAATTGCATGTGTTTGTTGCATGTATGATTTACTGTTAATTCCGCATGAATATGTGTATAAGAATGTTTATATCTGTTAAAATTGCATTATGTGTGTGTGTGTGTGTGTGTGTGTGTGTATTAGAGTTTGAAAAAAGAGTAGAGGGTGTTTTTGGTAGCATGCTTGACCCTGGGATGACTGGGTATGTTACAATATGGTATCAAAACATGAGAGTTTTTTTAAGTGGCAGGAATCAGCATGGAAGGTTGGTTATGTCACACCACTGATCCATATTTGTGAGAGGAATGAAATGAAATATGTTAAAAATTGTAAAATGTTCACTAAAAGCAAGCTTTCTAGAATGGTGGCAACTTATCTCTGAGAAGAGATGTGAAGCCTATGCTCCTTCACAAGAAGATGAGTATAATGATTCTTTGAATGCCTTTTTACAATAAACATGAATTCCAAAACCCTCAACATAAAAAAACCTAACCCTATGAGATGAAGTGCCAAAATTCATGTGGGCCCCGTTGGGGTAAGTTAGTACATCAACTTCCTGGGGCCGTAACTTTTGCATACGATCTCTATTTAAGGAACACGAGAGCTCGTTGAAAATGTATTGATGAGGATATTCATTTATGGGGCTCAATTAGAGACTTTCGATATTTTTTAGGCTCCTGATCATGAAAAAGCATTGTTTAGGCCCTCAAAATAGCCTCGGAAGTTCAGAAACCGAAAAAATGTTAAAAATAGTAAGTCACCAAAAACCTATTTTGAGATAGTTGGACAAGGTGGGTGGCCACTGAGATCCTCCTGGATCAATAATTTACAGAACACACTAGATTATACATGTCATTTTATGCAAAATGAATGGTATATCAAAATGATGATATGGTGAATATAATTAGTGATGAATGTTGAAGTAGAACTGTGAATATACCTAACATCCCATGAGCATCATCCCTTCCATGATTGCAGACATATGGGCCATGCAATCACCCATAATCCATATCAGGTGAGACTATGTTTTGCACTCTATGCATAGTATTTCATTCTGGTTTACCAGAGGGGGCGATTGTTTCTAGGGTTTTGTTGGAGAACTAATGTTGAACTTGGGTTAGCCCATGCATCCAACAAATGGTTATGTTTCTGATACTTGACCTGAGAATATCATATTAGAGGGGATTTTATGAAGAGAATGAAATGGTAGAAAGTGATGTTTAGGCCATGGAACCCTATAAAGCAAGAGATTAAAAGATGGTTGGAGACAAAGCAAATCAATTTTACATTGAAATACAATGGAATATCTTAGTATACACTATGCCAGTATCTGCAAAGGTATGGTTTTACTTATTTTCATGAGGCATGTTTCTGTTATTTTCCAGAGTTATTACAATAGTGGATATTGAGGTTGACGGATACTCATCCAACTAATTGGATAAGGCCAGTAGAGTGGACTACTGAAAATATTGCACAGTTGGAAAGGATCAATAATAAATTCATGCATGCAGTGGATTTATGGTTAGACAATATTATTGCATGGTTTATTATTTAATTTTCAGTTGACACTGCAAGGTCATACACTGCTACAGAACATGAGTTCTTGAAGGGACCAAGAGGGAGGCACATTAGTTCTCTTTACGCATCGATTGAGATCTTATTACATGATAAAGGTGTAATGACAATGGATTCATATAGCTAAATCACTCTGCATGCATGGGGGAACTAGGAGAAGCACTAAGGAAGATATGAGATATGGAGAGGGCTCTGGACGGAGGCCAGAAAAAGGAAGCAATGGACCCGAATATGATGGATGAGGAACACACCAAGGAGATAATGGAAAGAGCAAGAGTGACATGCAATGGATGACCCTACTAATATAATATCAATAGGAAAATAGGGTAGTAGTTGAACGAGATGGATTGGACAGTGATGAGGAAGAGGTAGAGGATCTCCTTGTGATGGGGAAGATTGATGAAATATTGTGCACCATATATGAGAGAAAAACCATAGGTCAAGGGTCCGACATAGTAGAAGTCTCTCCATTCCAAATATGAATTAGTGTGGAATCCACAACCCCATGTGAAACTAAGACATATGAAGAAGAAGAAACATTCGAACAATAAGTGATTAGTGGTAGAAGACATTTAGTAGGACATGGGTCCAGTGGAAATTCAGGAAGAAGTGTAAGTTCAACTAGCAACAGTCAAGTATCTACACCACGCGGAGGTGATAGTACAACAAAATTCCCAATGGAAAAGGTAGATCCAACTATTAGGTTACTTGAGTTCTGCGGATAAGGGTCGGAGGACCCAAAGAAGAACTTGTTTATTTGTGAGAATATTTGGGAAGCTAATAAGAATATAGATGAAGATACAAAAGTGGTGCAACAATTGAATATCACATTTAGAGACCCCGCACTAGACTGGTATATGGGTCTCACAATAAAGAGTGCACAAGGAGCGTCTACAGTTGTCACAGATGTGAAGAAGGAATTGATCAATGAATTTCAATGACCTACTTCAGAAGATTAGTTCATGAATGAGATGATAGAGATAAAAAAAAATCTAGGTAATTTAGTTTGGGAGGTTTATCGGAAGTTCAACAGGCTAAAAGGTAAGTCGAAATATCCTATCACAGATATGAAACATAGAAATTTATTTGTTAACTCTTTATTGGCACAGTTGAAGTATCCTTTGAGATAGCAAAAGTTCGAAACCAAGGTTGAGGCCTTCCAAGAAGCCTTGCAATTAGAGGAAAATAAATATAAGCATATAGATCCAGCTGTGGAAGAGATAAGAGAAGAGTTGAAGAATATGACATTTCAATTGAATCAGAATAAGGGAAAGGAAAAGAGGGAGGATGTCTGGTGCACATTTTTCTGAATAGAAGGTCATCATAAGAATGAGTTCTCAACGTTTGCACAATACTTGGCAATAGGAATTATGAATCCTTTACCACCAGGAGGACCATGATGTGAGATATTTAGAACACATGGACATGATCCTTATCATTGTCCTATTATGTAGAAATATAAAAAAGTATCAAAGACCACATTTTGTAATTTTTGCAAGTGAGTTGGACATGAAGATAAAGGTTGCAGAACCTTGGAGATAATGAAGGAGAGGACGTCAGATAATTATAGGGTGTATGATGAATTAATGATAGGAAAACCTATGTAGTATTTGCAATATAATAATATGCAACAATTTGGAGAACAACCACAGTATAACAATGTCCAACAGTGTGTGGTGCCACCACAGTACAATAATGTGCAGCCGTGGTACAATCAGGAACGACAGTATAATACACTACGTAGAGGTAATCAAGGAAATAGAGGAGGATTCAAAGCAGGATGTCGCTGAGGAAGATTATTTGGAGGAGATAGAGGACCAGTAGTTTTCCACAACTGTTAGAAAACTTGACACTATGTAAGACATTGTTTGCAACCACCTATGACATGTATGTATTGTCACACAACACATCATGAAACATAATATTGTCTAACACTTTTGGTCAAGATACATGATAAGAGGAACCATAACAATCAGAATGTCCAATGGATTTATATGGAAAATAGAGAAGAGTATGGGAAGAATATCAACATAGTTACTATAGGTGGAGCTAAGATAAGAGAAGATTCAACAAAGAAGGATCAAGACAAGTACCGGTGGGTTAGAAATAATATTGTACATGAACAAAAGTTTGAAAGAATACTATACATGAACATTCAAAAGGCCAGACACGATATTTTGAAGGAGAATATTGTGTCTACTTTAGGAATAAATCCAATAGATGATGTACTAGTCTATGGAATGCCTCCATGGTTTGATCAGAGCAGCAATGAACATCCATCAGAACTAGTAAGTAATCTGAGAAACATTTTGGGGTCTTTTGTGAAGTTGTTGAATGATAAAAACTCTTTACAAGTATTACAGAGTCTCTTAGATAAGTGAAATTATGGAGAATAAATGAAATTAGAACAGAAGTGAGTCAATCATGTTCGTAAGAAGAGAAGAACAAGTAGGGAATTTAGGTTGAATGCAAACATTGGATATTTCAATATGGTTGATATCATAGTATACTAATGGTCTAAAGTAAATGTTATGCCTAAGAATACATGGGAATATATGGGGGAACCCACATTGGGATTTTCACCTATCCAGTTGAAGCTAGCAAATCAGTATAGGGTGGTACCAATTGTTAGATTCAAGGGGATATCGGTAGATATAGATGGTGTGCACACCATGGCAGACTTTGAAGTAATTGCCATAGTAGATAACACTTCACCATATCCAACATTGTTGGGGATGTATTTGGATTTTGATAACCAGGATATAATCAATATGAAGACTATAAAGATGATCTTTGAATTAGGATAATACATAGTTATTGCATCATTATATCGCTCATAAGGAGGAATGCATGTGGAACCTGCAACATAAATTTTCATTATAGAAGACATAAACCAGCTGCATAGAACTACCGTGCGAGAAGAAGATTATGTGAAACCAACAACAGATGGCATGTTGAATTGGAGGAGTATTAGTTCCTATGCTTCAGACTCTGAAATAGGAATAGATAATTGGCAACAACGATTGCATGATTTATCCACCATAATATGCACAAGGATGACACATGCAGTAAGATGGGTTGGTATAGAGGTAAGAGAGCCTCCTACTTTTTATGGCCAGAATGACTTAGTAGAATTTTTAATGAAGTTTGAGTTAGAAATAGTAGAAAATTAAAGATTACCAGTAATAGATGTTTCTTTAAAAGATACACCTGCATGATGACAGGGTACACATAAAGAGAAGATAAAAAAATGGTATCAATGAAAGAGGTTATTGTGCATCAGATTCGACACAAAGCAGGAGAATAGATATGTGGAAAACTATGATGGAATTGGACAACTAGGAGAATGCGTAGAAAGATGTATAATTCAATGGATATTAGTACCACCATAGGAATGACCACACCACTTTATTCACACATTAAAATTCATTCCAAAGAAATAGTACACAAAATTAGAACAACGTAGGGAAACTGCAAATTGGGAGGAAATGCACCAAAATTGTGTGATCGCATTTACATTTGAGCATGAGAATACATAAATACATATAGTGTTGAGGTTGGTAAGAGATAGGATTTTTGAGTAACCATAAGTCGATATTGTGACAACTTATCAGAACCAAAAGAAACAGATAGTCAGAGAGTTACCACATTGTTATCATGTCACATAAGAAGAAGACCCAACAGAAGAAAACTAGTGCAACATCAAGATTACAAAAGTCAAAGGGGAAATAGAGGTAGAAGTTCCAAAGATAGTTTCAGAAGATTATGTTTCACCACTGAAGATAAAGAAGGTAAAAATTGGAACCATAGAAAACCCAAAGATTGCAAGCATTGGAGATTATTGGGATAATCAGAAAGTAGAAAGAATCACAGAGTTACTGTGCGAGTATACTGAGCTACTTCTTTTGATAATATCGGAGATTAAGGGAGTTGCATGATAAATTAGAGAGATGAATATCCCTTTGAAGCCAGATGCCAGACTTATAATACATAGACCTTACAGATTGAATCCAGTGTATAAGAAGAAGGTGAAGGAAGAAATTGATAAGATGTTAGAAGTTGGTGTCATAGAACCTATGGAAGAATCATAATGGATCATCCTTATGGTAGTACAGGAGAAGAAACAAGGGGGAATAAGGATCTGTTTAGATTTGAGAAAACGGAATGATGCTTTCCTACATTATCATTTTCCTACCCCATTTACAAATGAAGTATTGGAGAATGTAGGAGGGAAAGAAGCCTATTCATTTACATATGGGTTTTCAGGATATCACCATATCAATATAGCACCAGAATATAGAAATAAGAGTACATTTGTGATGTAGGAGCATTGCCAACATCAAACGAGCCAGCGCGGAAAACAAAGGACAGCTGGACAAACCTAGCCAAATTTTTGAATTTTCCGTTGAAGTTGATGCGCCAAATATAAATGAGATCATTTAATGAAGGGGCCTTGGTATAATGTAATTAGACCTTGAGCGCCCCGCTCTCGTCTGAAGTAGATGGAGGAATTTATGGTAGTTAATGCAGGTAGATAGAAATTTAATTCTAGATTAGACTGTTTGAGAGCGCAAGAGGGAAATGGGATATAGACACCCTCATTGTGCATTGTAACATAGTTAGAAGCATTGGAGCATAGAGGAGAAGTAGAGAGCTGTGTAGAAACACCCATGTATAGTTATTTGGATTAATAGAAGAAGTTGATTCAAGTTCATGGCATAGTGTTGTTCTCTGTGTATGTATGTTGAATTCTATGCTCATGAGTATTTACTTCCTGTTATGTAATTGCTTTACATGCTATGTATGAATGATTTCTTGCTGAGTGTTTGAAATCTCAGAAAGGAAGTAGAAGAAATGAGTTTCAATTGTTTCTCTATCTGAGCAAGGATTCCTGCAAGGAGTGCAGTTGAAGTCGTCCGTAAGGAGTGCGTTGACAGAAGGCTAAGATAGTTTAACTCTTGTTCTCGTTCACCCAGAAGTGAAATTGGGTTATAGGAGCCGTGCAAGGAGTGCACAGGCTAAGGAAAGTCTCGGTTGTGAATCTGAGCGAAGCATTAAAGGACTGTTGTTGCAGGTGTGCACAGATTTGAAGGTACTCAACACTTGGAAGTGTTTGAGGATTGTCGCAAGGGGTGCGTACAAGAGTCTTCTTGGAGACTCAGAATTATGTGAAGCTCAGGATGGACAAGGCTTTCAAGCTCATCGAAGAGAAGCACAGGGAGTCTATGTCATGGAGTGTTTGAATAGGCGCTGCAAAGTTACGCGCAGAAGGACCAGTTTTCACAGAGGAATACTGGGTTCACCCGTAGAAAACATCAAAGAGGAAGAGATCGACGGTCAGGATCTTGTGGGGAGGATTAGTGAAATCCCATCAGCCGTCAGATCCTCCAGAGTAGCGAGGAGGATACAGTTACATCCGGGGTTCAACCTCTAGGGATTGTGAGTCGTTGGATCATCAGGTAGTTAACCGTCAACCGTTCGTTTGACAGAAGTTGCGCAGGGTTTAAATCCTCATGACTAGAGAGGGAAACCCCTGAGAAGACATCGGGGATTTGGTCATCGGGGTTCATACAAGTGAAGTGGTTAGAGTTTGCGTTTGGGAAAAATCCGAGGTTTGATCTGAATCGTCCATCATTTGGGACGCGTGTCGGAAGATATGATGAATTCAGAGTTCGACGTATCATAGGTCTTGAGGAAAGGATACTCTTACAGCTCGAAATCGCGAATTCCGATTCTCCGACAAGAAGAGAGTGTCGTGTGGGACCCAATTGACGTCATTTCGTCAGAACGAGGCATCAAGGATTTGAAGTCACAAAGGCCTGAGAGCATATCAGGGTCGTTTATCTCTAAGGGACGTGTGGGTGAGATCGAAGCCGTCAAGAAATTCCCCGAAAGGAAAAGTCAATTGTCGGGGAATCAACATTCGTGAAATCGGGGAAATCGAAGGCCAAATCATTTCGACAATTGAAGTCGAGAAACCCCGAGGGAGATCTGGAGCCATTGATCTCAGCGACTGTTCACCGTCGTTGATTTTGGTTATGGTGGAAGGGCGTCCTGGTGACGTCATATCGGGAATCTACAAGTCGGAAGATCGGGGATTCTGTGGGCGAGAGATTTAATACACTTCAACACTCGAAACTCTGAATCCCGATAGGGAATATGACTATGGTTATATAAGACGAGGTCGCGTGGAATGAATGTAGGGCCCGGAGGCTAAGGCAACAAAGGAGCGCATCAGGATATTAGAGATCGGGAAACTGGGAACCAAAGGTTCGAGACATCAGGAGTTTGAAAACCCCGAAACCCGATTTTCTATTCTCTGTCGTCGAAGAGAACAGTGACCGGCCTAAAGACTATAAAGTGCCAAAAATACCTGTGGGTCAATTTCGAAGGAGATTCCAGTGGGAATCAAAGGAGCCACTCCGGCTCAAGGAAGGAAATTGAACGATCCTGAAGACCAGGAGGTCAGGCGCAGGACCTGCTGAGGTAGGTGCCCGGGTGGACGCCATCAGTTTGGTATTAGAGCTTAGAAAAGATTCTTTGCTTTCTGTAGTAGAGAAAAAGGAGAATTCACCATGCCACCAAGGAGAAGAGATGGACAATCACCTGATCCAGAGGAGAAATGGGAAACGCCCAGAGGAAGGGGTAGAGAAGTGTAGAATCCAGAAGTAGGAAGAGAACTGCATAACTTACGTTCTAGAGTTGTGGACATGGAAATAAGACAAAGGCGCACAGCTGATGTAGGAGATATTAGTGAGTCTGAAAATGAAGATGATGCTAGACATGGAGAAGAAGAAATCACAGCAGAAAATGCAGCAATTGAGCGCTTACTTAACACTATTGCAAGAATGGGTGCAAAGGTGAAAATGGACATTCCAGTTTATGAGGGAAATCTGGATGTAGAAGAGCTTCTAGACTGGATTAGAGCTCTAGACACCTACTTTGACTATGAATATATCGAAGAGGACAAGAAAGTTAGGCATGCCTTCACGATATTAAAAGGACATGCATCCTTGTGGTGGGATGAGCTACAAGATGACAGGCGTTGCCAAGGCAAGAAGAAAATTAAGAGCTGGGACAGGATGATTGCAAAGATGAAGGCAAAATTCATTCCCAGGGACTATCAAATTTCTTTGTTCAGGAGGATGAAAAACCTGAGACAGAAGCGAATGACAGTAAAGGAATATACTGAAGAGTTTTACAGGTTGAATATCAGGGCAAGTCATCATGAAAGCAATGACGAAAAAGTGGCCAGGTATATGAATGGCCTGAGATATGAGATTCAGGATGAAATGAGCATGGTAACCATCCGAACGGTGGAAGATTCTTATCAGATGGCTCTGAAAGCTGAAGAGAAGCTGAGCCAAAAACAGAGTCAGAGGGGCAGAGGCAGAAGTCAGCCTAGAGGCAAATCAGTTGCCCAGGAAAGAACCCAGAAGCCTAGGGACGACTGGAAGAAACCTCAAACTTAGACAGAGAGAGGTGGAAGTTCACATCGAGGGCGATACACAGAGCAAAGAGAACAACATACTGAGCAGAGAGGAGGGTATGTTGATAATAATACTTTTCCTCGTACTAGAGGTCGAGGAAGAGGAAGAGGTGGAGTAATCACATGCTTCACATGTGGAAAAAATGGGCACAAGTCATTCGAGTGTCCAGAGAAAAAGAAAGAAACTGGAGAAACTCACATCGTCGAGGTGCAGAGGTGAGATGTTGAAGCAGAAGACGCTGAAGGCAAAAGATCGTTGGTGATGCAAAAATTCCTTTTGACACCAGAGAAAGAAGTGGAAAGTTCAGTCCAAAGGACCAGACTTTTCAGAACATCTTGCAAGACCAAGGTATGGGCATGCAAGGTCATTGTGGACAGCGGTAGCACTGATAATCTCGTTTCAACTGAGATGGTAGAAAAGCTGGAGCTGGAGACGAATGATCATCCAAGTCCATACAAGGTTTCGTGGATACAAAAAGGACATCAGGTAAATGTCACCAAACAATGCTTAGTTGAATTTAAGATAGGGGGATATAATGATAAGATATTATGTGATGTCATTCCTATGGACGTTTGTCATCTATTGTTGGGTAGACCATGGAAATATGATAGAAATGTGATTCATGATGGGAGGATGAACACATACACCCTGGAGAAGAATGGGAGAACACACATGTTGCTTCCGATTAAGGATTAGGACGTGAAGCCGGAAGTAAGCAACACAATACTTCTCATGAGTGGGAAGGAACTCCTTACCGAGGTTAAGAAGAAGGAGGATCCACAGTTCATTGTTGTCAGAAAATCAAAGATTGTTCTGACTAGCACAAGAGTGGATGTGTTGTGGGGTATTCTACCCTACGGACTAATAAGCTAGGGCTCTAAACTTATACGCAGATCATGACCCTTAAGATTTAACTTTTAACCTTCTACCCAAAATCTCAACCCCTT
>JZKD02S1633738.1:156335-183435 GCA_000966675.3 Picea glauca | reverse complement strand
GAGTTCTGAGACTAGCCACCGTTCCTCGATCCTGATCCTGGGCTCCTCCTCTTCTTTTGTCCTCCAACTGCTACAACATGAAGTTCTCCTGAAGCTTGAGGCAAAGCTAAAGGGTTGGGACAATGATGGACTTGGCAATTTGGCAGAGTTTCTTTGCTATTATTTTTCCTACTTGAATAGTACCCCTACCCCTCCTTTTATAGGCTAGAAGGAGCTAGGGTTTTAGGCAAACTCTCGGCCATGCATGGCGGAGAGTTCCAGTTAACTGACAAAAAGCCTCATGTCCCGACATAAAATTTCCTGATTTCTTGCTTTGTTAGGTACCCGCGGGCTGTAGTGGGTTAGCCCGCGGATACCCGCGTGCAGTAGAAGGTCAGCAAGCGGTCACCCACGCCCAGTGAAAGGTTAGGGNNCGGGTCCCTTGATTTAAGTGGTTTTTTGAGGATTTGTTCAACATGGCTTTGGCTAGGAAGAGGCATGAGTTGGCCTGATGCCAGGTAAACCTGTGTGGTGCATTTTTGGGTTATAATAGGATGATTTGCCAGAAGAAGTTTAGGAACTACTGGAAGAGTTCGCTGATATAGTAGTGGATGAATTACCTCATTCATTTCCACCGATGAGAAGTGTGTGTCATCATATCAATCTCATACCCGGAGCCAGTTTACCAAACAAAGCCGCGTACAGGTTGACGTCGTAGGAGAATGAAGAAGTTAAGAGGCAAGTCCAGGATTTGTTGGACAAAGGTTTGGTCAGGGAAAGCTTGAGTCCATGTGTTGTTCCAACAGTACTCAGTCCGAAGAAAGACGGAGGCTGGAGGATGTGCACTGAATTCAAGGGCGATTAATAAGATAACTATCAGGTACAGATTCCCATTGCCAAGAATGGATGATTTTATGGATTGCTTAAGTGGAGCAAAATTCTTTTCAAAGATTGATTTGAAAATCGAATATCACCAGATTCGCATGAGAGAAGGTGATGAATGGAAGACAACATTCAAAACAAATGAAGGGCTGTATGAATGGCTAGTCATGCCGTTTGTCTTGACGAATGCACCGAGTACCTTTATGAGGTTAATGAATGAAGTCCTAAAATAATTCATTGGAGAATTCGTCATTGTATATTTGGATGACATACTGATTTTTAGTAAATCAGTGGCTGAATATTTGAAACACTTGGCTATTGTGATGAAGAAACTACAGCAAGAGAAGTTGTTGATAAACATGAAAAAATCCTCATTCATGAAGACAGAGCTCATTTACTTGGGATTTGTTGTTTCGGAAAATGAGTTGAGGATGGATCCAGATAAGGTGGAGGTGATCAAGAATTGGCTATCACCGAGGAACATATTTGAGGTGAGAAGATTTCATGGATTGGCTAGTTTCTACAGAAAGTTCATCAGGAATTTCAGTGGAATCAGTGCAGCGATGATGGATACAGTGAAGAAAAGACATAAATCTTTTCATTGGACTGAAGAGGTTGAGAAGAGTTTCAATCTATTGAAACGGAAGATCACAGAACAAAAAACTTTTGGTGTTGTCGGACTTCCAAAGGACATTTCAAGTAAAATTTGATGCAAGTGGGTTTGCAATAGGAGCAGTCTTAAGTCAAGATGACAGACCGATTTCATATTTCAGAGAGAAGCTGAATGAGGCGAAAGTAAAGTACTCCACGTATGATAAGGAGTTTTATTCCATCATCCAGGCATTGAAGAAATGGATGCACTAGTTGATTCCGAAGGAATTTGTTTTATATAGTGATAACCATGCATTGCAGTTTGTGACTCAACAGGAAAAGTTGAATCAGAGACATGTTAAATGGGTTGAATACATGTAGAATTTCACTTTTGTGATAAAACATATTTCTGGTACTGCTAACAAAGTTATTGATGCTTTGAGCAGAAAGTGTTTTTTGTTGTAGGAGTTTCGAGTCAAAACGCTGGGTTTTGATGATCTCAGGGACATGTACGCAGATCACCCAGATTTTAGGGAGGCATATGAAGCAGCTGAGAATCTAGTTCTCAGGGATAGAATCCAGTAGGCCGAGTACATGATCCAGGAAGGATTGTTGTTCAGAGGCAATCAACTGTGTATCCCGAATTTCTCCATGAGGGAGAAATTATTGAAGGAGAAACACAGTGGAGGATTGGCCGGACACTTCGATCATGACAAAACATTCGCAAAGTTGAACGAGTCATATTTTTGGCCAGGGATGCGATCAGAGGTCAAGAGATTTGTGGACAGATGCAGGATTTTCCATCATTCGAAGGGGAGGAAGCAGAGTGCGGGTTTTTATCAACCATTGCCCATACCTGAAAGGCCGTGGGATGCGATTAGCATGGATTTTGTATTGGGTTTGCCAATAACACAAAGAGGATTTGATTCAATCTTTGTGGTAGTGGATAGATTTTTCAAGATGGCACATTTTATCCCATGTCAGAAAACCAGTGACGTGACTCACATCGCAAACTTGTTTTTCAAAGAAGTCATTCGACTTCATGGCTTACCAAGGAGTATAGTTTCGAACAGAGATACAAAGTTCATAGGGAATTTCTGGAGGACCTTATGGAAGAAGATGGGAACTAACTTGTTGTTTAGTTCAGCGTATCATCCGCAGACAGATGGACAGACAGAAGTGGTAAACAGAAGTCTGGGAGATTTGTTGAGAAGCTCGGTGACAGAGCACCACAGCAGTTGGGAGAACATATTACCACATGCGGAGTTTGCTTATAATGACTCAGTGAACAGGAGCACAGGGCAGAGTCCATTCTAGATTGTATATGGCATGCAGCCGAGAGGAATTTTTGAATTCAGAGATTCAAAACAGAATGCAACTAGTAGCACTAGTGCAAAATATTTCGCAGAAGCGATGAAGGAACTTCACAGCCGGGTGAAGGAGCGATTACAAAATTCAAGTCAGGAGTATAAGTGGGGAGAAGATCAGCATCCATGACGACTCCAATTTTAGGTTGGTGACTTGATTCTAGTTCACTTGAGGAAAGAAAGGTTCCCAAGGGGAACATACAATAAATTCAAAATGAAGAAAATCGGACCATGTAAGGTCTTGAAAAAAATTGGAGAGAATGCTTATGAGATTGAATTACCCAATGGGATCAGAATTTCTCTGATATTCAATGTCTCAAATTTATACCCATATAAACTTGAGGAAACAGGAGTAGAAGGTGAACAACCAGAGGTTCAGTGGAAAAAACAGATGGTAGTTGCAGAGAGATCAGAGATGGAGTGCATACTAGACAAGAGAGTCAGCAAGAAGACCAGGAGGAATAAATACTTTGAATATTTGGTCAAGTGGAAGAGCCATCCAGTGGAAGATGCCAGCTGGGAGACTGAAGCGAAGATACAGAAGCATGGGCAGACCATGCAAGAGCTCATGGACAGGATCCCATGAAAATTTTCAAGTGAGGGAGTATGATGCAGGAGCATCGCCAACATCAAACGAGCCAGCACGGAAAACAAAGAACAGCTAGACAAACCCAGCCAAATTTTTGAATTTTCCCTTGAAGTTGATGTGCCAAATATAAATGAGATAATTTAATGAAGGCGCCTTGGTATAATGTAATTAGACCTTGAGCACCCCGCTCTCGTCTGAAGTAGATGGAGACATTTATAGTAGTTAATGCAGATAGATAGAAATTTAATTCTAGATTAGACTATTTGAAAGCGCAAGAGGGAAACGGGATATAGACACCCTCATTGTGCATTGTAACATAGTTAGAAGCATTAGAGCATAGAGGAGAAGCATAGAGCTGTGTAGAAACACCCATGTACAGTTATTTGGATTAATAGAAGAAATTGATTCAAGTTCATGGCGTTGTGTTGTTCTTTGTGTATGTATGTTGAATGCTATGCTCATGAGTATTTACTTCCTGTTATGCAATTGCTTTACATGCTATGTATGAATGATTTCTTGCTAAGTATTTGAAATCTCAGAAAGGAAGTAGAAGAAATGAGTTTCAATTGTTTCTCTATCTGAGCAAGGATTCCTGCAAGGAGTGCAGTTGAAGTCGTCCACAAGGAGTGCATTGACAAAAGGCTCATATAGTTTAACTCTTGTTCTCGTTCACCCAGAAGTGAAATTGGGTTATAGGAGCCATGCAAGGAGTGCGTAGGCTAAGTAAAGTCTCAGTTGTGAATCTGAGTGAAGCATTGAAGGACTGTTGCTGTAGGTGTGCGCAGAGTCGAGGGTACTCAACACTTGGAAGTGTTTGAGGATTGTCGCAAGGGGTGAGCGCAAGAGTCTTCTTGGAGACTCAGAATTGTGTGAAGCTTAGGAAGGACAAGGCTTTCAAGCTCGTCGAAGAGAAGCACAGGGAGTCTGTGTCATGGAATGTTTGAACAGGCGCTGCAAATTTACGCGCAGTAGGACCAGTTTTCACAGAGGAATACTGGGTTCACCCATAGAAAACATCAAAGAGGAAGAGATCGACGGTCAGGATCTTGTGGGGAGGATTAGCGAAATTCCGTCAGCCGTCAGATCCACCAAAGCAGCGAGGAGGATACGGTTACGTCCAGGGTTCAAAATCTTGGGATTGTGAGCCGTTGGATCATCAGGCATTTAACCATCAACCATCCGTTTGACAGGAGTTGCGCAGGGTTTAAATCCTCGTGACTATAGAGGGAAACCCCTGAGAAGACATCGGGGATTTGGTCATCGGGGTTCATACAAGTGAAGTGGTTAGATTTTTCATTTGGTCAAAGTCCAAGGTTTGATCTGAACCATCCATCATTTGGGACGTGTGTCGAAAGATCTGACGAAGTCGAAGTTTGGCGTATCGGAGGTCCTGAGGACAGGATACTCTTACAGCTCGGAATCGCGAATTTCGATTCACCGACAAGAGGAGAGTGTCGTGTGGGACCCAATTGACGTCATTTCGTCAGAATGAGGCATCAAGGATTTGAAGTCACAAAGGCCTGAGAGCATATCATGGTCATTTATCTCTAAGGGACGTGTGGGTGAGATCGAAGCCGTCAAGAAATTCCCCGAAAGGAAAAGTCAATTGTCGGGGAATCAACATTCGTGAAATCGGGGAAATTGAAGGCCAAAGCATTTCGACAATTGAAGTCGAGAAACCCCGAGGGAGATCTGGAGCCATTGATCTCAGCGACTATTCACCGTCGTTGATTTTGGTTATGGTGGAAGGGCGTCCTGGTGACGTCATATCGAGAATCTACAAGTCGAAAGATTGGGGATTCTGTAGGCGAGAGATTTAATACACTTCAACACTCGAAACTCTGAATCCCGATAGGGAATATGACTGTGGTCATATAAGACGAGGTCACGTGGACTGAATGTAGGGCCTGGAGGCTAAGGCAACAAAGGAGCGCATCAGGATATTGGAGATCGGGAAACTGGGAACCAAAGGGTCGAGACATCAGGAGTTTGAAAACCCCGAAACCCGATTTTCTATTCTTCTGTCGTCGAAGAGAACAATGACCGGCCTAAAGACTATAAAGTGCCGAAAATACCTGTGGGTCAATTTCGAAGGAGATTCCAGTGGGAATCAAAGGAGCCACTCCGGCTCAAGGAAGGAAATTGAACGATCCTTAAGACTAGGAGGTCAGGCGCAGGACCTGCTGAGGTAGGTGCCCGGGTGGACGCCATCAATTTGCAACAGAATGGGGATCATATCAGTTACTAAAGAGATTCCATTTGGGTTGAATAATGCACCTGCAATTTTCTCAAGGGTACTAGTGGTTTCCTTTAAGGACTTTATTCATAAGTTTTTGGAAGTTTACTTTAATGATTGGACAATGTTTAGTTTACTAAAGGATCATGTGGGAGTGTTAATATTGATGTTAGATGGATGTAGAGAGTGTCATATTTCATTAAATATTAACAAATTCATTTCTAGTACACCTTTTGGAATCTTGATAGGGAATGTGGTGTGTAAACAGGGTCTATTGGTTGATCCTACAAAATGTTTTGTCATAGTGAATTTACCACCACCTAAGTCAGTGCACTACTTAAAGAATACACTTGGTCATATAGGGTTTTATAGGAAGTTTATAAGGGGATATACATAGATTATTGTGCCAATGGAGAAATTATTGAAGAAGGACATTAAATATCAGTGGAATGATGAGTGGCAGTAGAGTTTGGATATCTTCAAGGAGAAGATGGTGACAACGTCAATTTTAGTGTTTCCAGACTGGTCCAAAGAGTTTCATGTGCATGCAGATGCATCTTCAAGAGCACTTGGATAAGTATTAACACAATCGGGAGAAGGTGATATATATCACCCTATAGCATTTTCAAGCAGAAAGTTGTTAGATTCAAAGTAGAACTACAATACAACAAAAAGAGAAAGATTGACCATGGTGTATGCATTGTAGAAATTCAGACATTATTTGTTAGTTCAACACTTTAATATGTTTACAGATCATTCTTCTCTTAGATATTTAGTCAATAAGCCAGTGCTGGGGGGAAGAATATGGATATGGCTACTATTTTTTCAGGAGTTTGATTTTGAAGTTGTGGTGAAACCTGGAATATTGAATGTAGGGCCAGATCATTTATCTAGGATAAGTAATGGAGAAGAACCAAGTAACTTGGAGGACAACTTCTCAGATGCACAATTGTTTTTAGTACACATTGCTGATGAATATTTTTCTAATATTATTGTTTTTTTTAGTACAAGATTTTCCCCAAAGGAGTTTAATACTGCGCAGAAGAAAAATATGGTGGTCAGAGCTGCACACTACCAACTGATTGAAGGTCACTTGTTTAAAATTTGTGCAAACAACATTTTGAGGATATGTTTTATGGACATGAAAGGACTATTATTTTAGTAGAAGCACATGAGGGGATAGTTGGAGGAAATTATGCAGGGAAAGCTACTGCACAAAAGATATTGCACACAGGATTCTAGTGGCCAACAATTTACAAGGACAAAAAGGAGCACTGTCAAAATTGTGATGTATGTCAAAGGGTTCAAAAGAAATCCAGGAGGGACAATATGCCATTAGGACCCCAAGTAACTTTGAAGGTGTTTGATAAATGGGTAGTAGATTTTGTGGGACCAATTAATCCACTAGCTAGAAGATCAGAAGTCAGGTATATTATTACAACAACTAAATATTTGACGAGATGGGATGAAGCAACACCAGTAAAGGATTTTAGCGCAGATACTATAACACACTTCTTATTTTGAGCAAGTGTTCACAAGGTTTGGATTCCTAGAGTCCTTATGAGTGATCAAGGGAATCATTTCATCAATGGTACTATCCAAGCAATTATTGAAGAATTTGAGATACATCATTAGAAGAGAACTCCTTACAACGGAATAGTGGAATCATTTAACAAGATATTGGATAATTCCTTAATCAATATTTCTAATGTGAACTGGGATGATTGGGACTTGAAGATACCAATAGTACTATGGGCATATAGAACTACAAATAAGAAGCTTACAAGGAATACAATGTTTATATTGGTGTATGGACAGGAAGTAGTGGTACCCTTGGAGTATTTGATACCTAGTCTGTGCATTGCAACAATTACAAATATGACATAAACAGGCACAACTCAAGAAATATTGTCTCAAATCATGGAATTAGAAGAAGATAAAATCGTAGCTAGTTTTCATCAGGAGGTATAGAAAGAAAAGGACAAGGCTTGGAATGAAAGAGTTATTAAGAAGAATAAATTTAAAGAAGGAGATATATTTCTCCTCTATGATAGTAAATATTTCCAACACCCATGGAAGTTTAGACTGCATTGGCTAGTGCCATATGAGATAAACTCTGTCACAGATGGCGGTGTTGTGTAGCTGCAGGATTTAACATGAAAGAAACTTCAAGGAATGGTGAATGGTAGTTGACTAAAAATGTATACGGATAATAGACCTACCAACACTAAGTAGATCTCATGCAGAGAATTAGGATTGGACATAATATATATAGTAGGCAGTAAAAGAAGAAAAATAAAATAAAAAAGAAGAAAAAAGGAGGGAAAAAGTAGAAAATGAGAAAAAACAAAAAAAATAAAAATGAAGAAGTAGGTAGATAGATAACTAGTAGATAGACAGTGCATGGATACAACACGTAGTAGAAGCTAGAAATAAGTATGACAGAACCTGAAGAAACTGCGCAATAGAAAAAGTGAACACAACACGACGGGACAAAGAGCTACCAGAAAAAGAAAAGATGGTAAAATGAAAAAGTGGGATACAATAGAGAATTTATGACAGGTCGTATAAAAGTAGGAAACTTGCAAGATAATCCTCATTGTGACTTAGAGAAGATGAAAGATAAGGAAAGAGAGCCAAGAAAACACACAGAAAGAACAAGTATCCCTAGAGTTTTCAACAACAATCAAAAGAAATTTATTCGAGATATAGAAGGATGGAACCACCAAAGGTCAGATCTCCCGGTAGAGTTGCAAGAAACAAACAAAGTGTTGTGAAATACACAAATGAAGCAACCAAAAATCCAATGAAACTGGAAGTAATTTTCCATGTGGAAGAAATCCCATCACTCATCGAGGAACCAGTGAACCCAACACTTATTGAAGAACATGAACAAATCGCAGGTGGATGTAGATCCAAGAGATGAAGGATTGTTGGCCCTTGACCAATTTTTGAGGATCCTTGGTCATGTTTGACCTACTTTTGGGACTTCGACAGGCTGTCGAAGGTGAAGCACAAGTCAAAGAGGAGATCGTGGGATCTCGACCCCTTTTTAGGGATTTTTTGGTTTTGGGATATGTAACGGGTATGGGAATGTCGACCCATGGGTTTACCCATGTTTAGGCCCTTTTTTTAATGTATAAATAGAATTCTAGGAGAGGTAATAAAGGAGAAGGTCTTTTGGTACCTTGCTAAGTGTTAAGTGCTAAGTGATAAGTGCAATTGATAGTTGTATATGCTTTGTACATGTTGTGTGAGACTTGCAAGGCTAAGTGCAAGTGACTGTAAGAGATTGAGTAGAATATTTATGTTGTAACCTAACTCAAGGAAGGAGGATATGGCGAGGTGAGCGTGGATCTCCTGTCCTCTGCGGAGTGAGATCTCATGGCTCTGTGCATGTAGAAGATTGACAGAAGGAAATACAAGAGAAGAAGAGTTGGTGGACGTAGCCCTAGGCTAGGAGTGAACCACGTATATCCTGTGTTGTGGTTTCTTTTTTCTTTATGGTTGTTGTCTTGTTTATGTGATTAAATTTTTAGTGCACTAATACATGCTTGGAAGAATCTAATATGATAGCTTAGTGCTTTGATGTAAGATGAATGATAGATAGATATTCGATGCTTTGTGCTTAATAATGTGAATGAATGTTAGATCGAATCTATGTTGATGTGCTTAGTGCTTGAATATATCAGATCTGTGTGAATATTGCGATGCTCTGTGATTAGGGTTTTTACTACGGAGTAGATATTGGTTAAATATTGATGAACTGTAACTGATAAGTGCTTTGTTAAGGTGTTGTAATCACAGATCGGTGTCCCATCTAAGGTTGAAGACATCTGAGTCTTGAAACCACCCCTACCTCTACCTCGAGTGAGACTTCTCTGCTTCGTAGGTGTTGCCGAAAGGGCTGGTGGTTAGGGTTTTGTTGGTGCACTCTTGAGCATTGAACCCTGGGTATGCCCCTGTGCCAATAAATGGTTTCCTTGTGAGGAGACTTCGACATTGACTGTGTTCTGGATGAAGAAACATAGGTGAATATCATGATAGAAAGAACTTGGGAAATTTTAGGAAATCCTACTATGATTCCTTCATTAAGAGGAATAGGATTATTTAGAGGAAAGTTGATAACCCTATGTGGAAGACTCACCCAGATATCTATGAATGCTCATGGAACTTCGATAGAAGAATATTTTGAGGTTGTTAAATTTATTGAGAATAACGCCCCATTTTCTATATTACTAATAAAAATTTGAATTGAGAAATATCATGCCAAAAGAAAAGAAGAGGAAGCCTTAGAATAGGAGAAGAAAGAATTAAAAGATTTCATGACTAGGAGGATAGCGCACTTGATTGAAGAACAAGAGAATAGATCAAAGTTGTTCAGAACCAGAAACTTGGATGTTGAAGTTGAAAGAGCACAAGAAGACTCATAGAAGAGTAGAGCACCTACCCCAAACAGAGAAGAAGTATTTCCCTTGAACCCTACAAAAGAATCTCAAGAGCATGAAGTTAATATGCCAAAAGGAGATAAGAATTAGAATGGAAAGAGGAATATCGAGATAAAGATTACAGGGAGGAAGGATAGAAATCTCACTAAGAAGAGAGGGAAGATAGAAAAGTTGCAGAAGGTTCCAGAAGGGACTTCGCAGAAGGAAGGTTTGCAAAAATGGAACTTCTTCGGGATATCAGAACATCGCAACATGGCACTTCGCCATGACAAAGAAATATAGTCGTTGAAAGAATTATAATCGTTATCTTGACGCCCCGAATGGTTAGAACAACAACTATGGCCCAAAATCTCGCCATCATATTGTTGGGACCGTGCCACAACGGACATAGCCGCATTGATGAAGGCATCTGATAAGTTGGAGAGATCCGTTACATCGTGTCTACTTATTCCATCGAATGTTGCACCGAGAACGCTTTTGCGAATTTTATCCAAGCCAACTCATTTCTACCGGGTTGATTTTATTGAGATCGATACCTATTGTATTGATTTGAGCACTCATTCATGTCAGACAATCTCAACGTCATAGAGAAAATCATCGAAGAAGTTCTAATTGACCTTATGGTTGAGAAGGTGGTGTCCGTTGGAGTTCAAGTCTCATCAACGAGAGGAGTGCAAGACTCCCCGTCAATTGCTCATGGATCTGGACCATCCTAACCTGCAGTAGAGAAAAGAACCAAGCATCGAGATGACTTGGCGAACACGAAGTTAATCCCAACTATCCTACTTGACTACACCCCGTCTTTGGATAGACCATGTGCAAAGTTGTGAGGAGGCCTGGAGAAGCATTCCTAAAAAAGAGTGGGTTCATAAGTTCATTAACACTTTGGATACTACGCCCATCAACTGGTATCTTCAAGCAGAACTGCACCTCACCACTTCAGATTGGTATGGTATGACTCAGAACTTTATAGCTACATTTTTATTTGAAATTCAATACCCCACAATAGATCAAAATTTACAAGTTGTAAGAAAGAAAGTCTTTGAGGAGGCACCTAACCTCCTGGTGGAGGAAGAAGAAGATGAATGGACTGCACCTCTTCAAAAATTATAGGGTTGTTATAATATCAATGTTGATGAAGATGATGATCCTAGGAATGTGAACATCATAGAAAGCAAAGGACAAAGAGACATAGAAGGGTCAAGGATTGAACTACCTTTCATTGGACAGCCAATTAAAATCAAGAAAGTTAATATTGGAACAGAGAAAGAACTTAAGTTGTCGAACGTTGGGGATTATTGGGATGATGGCACTATCGATAAGATTACAGAATTACTTCATGAATATCAAGACTTGCTTCCAACCAAGTTCATAGACATGAAGGGAATTAAAGCGCCCATGGGAGAAATGAAGATGTATTTGAAACCAGATGCAAGGCCAGTCAAGCAGAGACCCTACAGACTGAATCCCAAATATAAGAAGAAAGTTAGGATTGAATTAGACAGAATGTTGGAAGCAGGAATCATAGAACCTGTTGAAGAATAAGAATGGATTATCCCTATGGTGGTCCAGGATAAGAAGTCAGGAGAGATTAGAATCTATGTAGATTTAAGGAAACTAAATGATGCATGCTTACATGATCCATTCCCTACACCGTTTACTAATGAAGTGCTAGATAATGTAGGAGGACAAGAGCTTTACTCCTTCATAGATGGATATTTTGGTTATCACCAGATCAGGATTGCTAAGGAAGACAGACATAAGACCACATTTGCAACAAGAATGGGGGTTGTTCCAATACAATGTGATGCCTTTCGGATTGAAGAATGCACCAACCATCTTTTCCAGGGTGGTGGTCGAAGAATTCAAGGAATTTCTACATAAATGTTTGGAAGCATATTTTGATGATTGAACTATTTTTAGCTTATTGAAAAATCATATTGAATGTTTGAGACTAATGTTGGATAAGTGCAGACAATGTTAGATTTCCCTAAACCTAAAGAAGTGCATCTTCCTTTCACATTTTGGAGTATTACTGGGACACATTGTATGTAAGCAGGGGTTGTTGGTAGATCCTTCCAAGATTGCCATCATTGTTGATCTACCTCCCCCTACTTCGGTTAGACAACTGTGCACTATGATGGGACACATTGGATACTACAGAAAGTTTATCAAGGGCTATGCACAGATAACAAAACACATGGAAAATATTTTAAAGAAATATCGCCAGTTTAAATGGTCATAAGAATGTCAACAGAGCTTCAACACACTAAAGAAGAAAATGGTTACTGCACCTATTCTGGTTTTCCCATATTGGAGTAAGGAATTCCATGTTCATGTCGATGCTTCATATATTGCGTTAGGAGCAATGTTAGAACAACCAAGAGAAGGATATATTGACCACCCACTAGCCTTTGCTAGCAGGAAGCTCTTTACAACTGAGATAAGTTACACTACCACTGAAAGAGAAGGATTAGCTATGGTATATGTGTCGCAGAAGTTTCGACACTACTTGTTGGGAGGACATTTTAAGATGTTCAATGATCACTCTGCTATGAAATACTTAGTCAACAAGCCATTGTTGGGGGGAAGAATATGCATATGGATACGGTTATTCTAGGAATATGATTTTGAGATTGTGGTCAAGCCAGGGAGAATGAACAAGGGACCTGACCACTTGTCTAGGTTAGAACATGGAGAGGAAACTACCAGTTTGGAGGATACACTACTATATGCACATCTGTTGTCCATCAGAAAAGTTGATGATCACTTCATCGAGATAGTCCAGTACATGTCTATAGGAATGGCACTCTGCGAGTAAACAATCATTCAGAAGAAACAATTGGTAGTTCGTGTTGTAGATTTTTCACTTATAGTTGGACAACTATGTAAGATGGGACCCAATGATATTTTGAGGAGATGCATTATGGAGGCAGAAAGACCACTAATTATGGCAGAAGCACATGAAGTCATTGCAGGAGGACACTATGCAGGAAAAGAAATAGTGCAGAAGCTTCATAGAGCCATCCTTTGGTGGCCTACTTTACATAAAGATGCTGAAGAATACTACAAAGTATGCGATGTATGCCAAAGAGTGGGGAAACCCTCCAAAAGAGATGAGATTCCTTTAGCACCTCAGCTAACTTTACAAGCATTTGAGAAATGGACCATTGAATTTGTGGGACCTATTAACCCACCAGGAAAGTGCACAGGAGCTCAATACATAATCACTGCAACATAGTATTTGACCAGATGGGAAGAAGCAAGAGAATTTAAGGACTATAGTGAAACTACAGTTGCGCGACTCATATTTGATGATATCATAACTAGATTTGGATGCCCAAAGATCCTTATGAGTGATAAAGGTACACATTTTATTAATAAGACCATTGAAGCCTTGATTTGGGAATTTGAAGTTCACCATCAGAAGAGCACACCCTACCACCCGCAGGAGAATGGTACAGTCGAATCTTTCAATAAGATCTTGGAGATAGCGTTGACGAAGATTTGCAATGTGAACGGAGATGATTGAGATTTGAGAGTGCTAGCGGTGTTATGGGCTTATCGAACCACTTGCAAGAAGCTGACAATGCATACCCCCTTTAAGTTAGTTTATGGCCTGGAAGCAGTGGTACCTATGGAATATTTAGTTCCTAGCTTAATAATTGTAGTGTTTACATATATGGATGACACAGACATTGTGCAAGACATGCTTTCACAGTTGGTAGAACTAGAGGAAGACATATTTATTATAGGATTTCATCAACAGGTACAGAAGGAACGAGAAAAGGCCTACCATGAATGACATATCAAGAAGAAAGCATTTAAGCAAGGAGATCTGGTATTGGTATATGATAGCAAGTTCATGAAGCATCCAGGGAAGTTCAGGACATATTGGCTTGGGCCACGTCAGGTTTCATATGTTATAGAAGGAGGATTTGCGTAGTTGAAGACTCTGAATGGAGAATGGAATGAAGGTTTAGTCAATGAGAGCTGGTTGAAATTGTATTATGAAAACCAACTTCCTCGCAACTCCCAGTAAAAACAAACGAAGAAGTGTCTAGGTACCAGGTGCAGATGAAACTGGGTACTAGACACAGAAAAGACAGTATGCACACAACAGGGAGGGATAGAGAAGAAAGCACAGGATGCTCCATGTAGCCTGTAGTTGAAGTGATACCGAAGTTTCAACCCCGTAGTGACTCAGGACGAGTCATAGGTGAGTGTTTAGGGGATGTTATCCCTTCGTTATGGAAGCAAGTGAATATTAAGGAATAAGAGCGCAATACGAACTACACGGAAGGCACATTAACCGAGAACCAGTCGAAGTGATCAAAGAAGCAGAAAAGAAGGAGCAAAGTAAGAGAAAAGCTATCTGTTGGAAGAGAATATCGAGGAAGATAGATTAGCAAAGAAGATGGATCGTGGACAACTTAGCAAGCGGAAAAAGCCACCATCGGGTGCTTTGGAGCACCTTGCAGAAAATGAGGAAGAACATGCTAGCGAAGCCCTTAAAGCAAGGGTTGCATGGGACCTAGGGTTTTCGATCTAGGGTTTTGACACCTACAATTTTTCCATGTAATGTATAAATAAATGACTGGAAGACCGAGGAGGGTTCGTTCAAAGTTGGATTGTGTTGTTGATGTTGTGAGGGAATTGTTTTGTTGTGAGAGTATTCTTGTGTTGTAATATCTTCATCTGGGTGTGAAGATCAACTCTGCAGCTGGGTGCACAGGGAGGGGAGGAAGAGAGGAAGAGAGAGAGATATGCAAGCTAATTGCACATATAGAACTGTATGTTTTTATATAATATATCAAGAAACATAGTTATGTGGATGTATCCCTAGGGAGAGGTTGAACCACGTATATCCTATTGTTCTGTGTGATTGATGTTGTGTTATTTGTTATCTGTTATGCTATTATTTCATTATTGTGTTAGATCTGAGATATAACTTGTGAAGTAAACTTAAGTGTGGTAGGTAATATCTAAATTTATCGGTGTGTATTTTGGATTCACTTTGTGTTTCCTCTGGTTGTAGACACCTATTCCCTGCAACCCCTTATTACTACTTCGCGTGATACTGCATCTGCTTTGCAGGTGTTTCTGAAAGGGCCAATAGTTAGGGCTTGTTGGTGCGTCGTTAGAGTTGAACCCTAGGTATACCCCTGTGCCAACAGGTATACATGGAGAGAAAAGGGATCAATGCGTCTAGAATTCCAATACTTGAACCAAAACAATGGAAAACAAGATTATAAAACACAGGGATAATGAAGTTAATGGAGATCCCTCATTTTGGACGTGGCAAGGATGTGAATAAATCCATCTAATAATTGTTGGTGTTAGTACATGTAGGTATTATGTGGATAGATATACCCATATTGATCGATGTATACCTAATTGCGAAGATCACAGGGCTACCAACTAATGGAGATAAACCTGAACAATATCTAGATGGTAAAACTAAGGAGAAGACCTTGGAAGAGGAAACGAACAAAACATATGGAACAATACGAGGATCCAAGGGAATTATAATCAATAGGATTAATGAACCCACGATAAGGCTGGAAACCAATCTAATGGCATGCAAATTTATAAGGAAGTGTCGCAAGGAAGAAGAACCATCATGGGTGATAGTAGCAGTCGTGCAGTGCGCAAAGGGGACTTTACTCAACTAGATTCCATACTTATTGAATCTCTTTTTGGATGATTGAAAAGATGCACAAAACTTGGGGACATAGTTTCATTACTCATGGAAGATCATACTTATAACATTGGTGGGATGGAGACACCCAAAATACAAATGTTTTTTCAAAGGATAGGAAAGTTCCATGAAGCACAGTATGCAACATTATGGCACACCTCAATCTCAAAATAAAGGAAGGAAATTTTGATTATATTTGCAATGTACTTGGCAGAAATACAGGAGAAGGTAGATGAAACATGTAGGATACCACCAGAAGCGATGGAGGAACACAAGGAGATAACATATTTTCAAGTATCAAGGCACAATGTATGGATCCAGGACAAAACGGATCCAAAGAAGAACTCGTTGTATATGAGGTACTACATTACTGGGGAGAAATTAGAATGGGCCATGAAAGACTGGCTAGATGAGTGGAAAGTACCAATGACATCAAAGAAGGGAAAAAAAGGAAAACAACCAGTAGAAGTTGGTACATCGCAGAAAACCAACAATCTGGTATCAAACACTAGGAAATTTGCAGAGCGCACAAAGGACATTGGCGGGAGTGTGACAGTAAAGAAACCAAAAAAATAGAATACCATTCCAAATCCATCTACGCAGGTGAATGATTACATCGGAGTGACCAACAAAGGAGCACAATCGAAGAATATTGATGGAAGTACACAGAAGAAAACAAATATTCTCACATAAGAGGAATAAGGAGGAAGAGACATCCCAGACATAGAAGTACCCACAACTTTAGCACAAACATAGACTCTTCCAAAGAAGAGAACCATGTTGTAGACAGTAGGACAAAGGAAAAAGATGAAGGCAAACAAATATTTCACAAAAAATCACAATTACAAAAGATAATGCAGAGATTGTGGCAAAAAAATTACAAGACCGTTTAGCAGAATCATGGGATGACGTGGAGAACAAAAGAGAGGAGATCATAAAGAAACTATCAAAAGTTAAGGAAACTTTGGCACAACTACAACTCATCACAATGTAGTAGAGCAAAAAGGCTTATCCACAATAGACTACTCAATAAGATATAGTTCCATCACAGGAAACGATCCAAATTATAGCGTCATGAAGTGAGAACTTTTATATTATTCGGGATATGTTGTAATTGGATGAGGAGACAACGCAGAAAAAATTGAAGGATATTTCTTACTTGGACTTGGCTTTGGCCAAGATCCCCATGGAATATATGTACAAACTTCAAGTAAGCTCCACACAGGAGGTCAAATCTAGAGAACACATAGATGAGACAGAGTTACAAACAACAAAGGACATAAAGGATGCACTGAAGACAACTCTCAACAAAGTGCAGGTTGAGGAGGATGATGCAAAGTAGTGCATTGGCTAGATGGAGTAGTTTATAGAAGAAGTATTAAATTCCATTCCAGACAACACACAAGAAAGGGCACATTTACAGACAGAGGAGAAAATTGGGAAGATCGCGTAGGCAATGGAAGATGATAAAAGTCACATAACACACTTAATGGAACTATTGAACCCAAGCACATCTCCCAGAGAGAGATTGTGTAGAGAGTAGGAGGTTGCAGGGCACATGATGACTATGGCACAAATCATTAAGGACAATGCATAGTTATATGATAAAAGTGTGCAACTATGGACAAGTCTGCAAGAGGATGAAAAGTTGTAGTCATTGGAACAAAAGGAAGAAAGTGCCAATAGATCCACACAGGAGTTGAAGCAGAAGAAGAAGGCCATGAAAATTTAGGAGAGGTTGAGGAGTGCGAAGGAATTAAATAATATGTAGGCAGAAGTGAAGTCAATCTAGGTGGAAAAGCAGTTGAGGCAGGCTCAATTGGAGCCATTACAGGAAGATGCATAGAATATTTTGACAGAGATATATATAGTCAAGGGCCAGTTGGAAAATCTTAGATTGGAGGCTGAAGAGATGCTGAAGGAACATATTACTGTGCAAACTATGGATTTTGTTGCAAACAGGAGTGCACAGGTGAAGACTTGTGCTAAAGAGATATTAGGTTTATTTCAGGAGTTCGAAAAATATCTCAAGGAGGAAAGCATTGCCTAAGTGGCTCAAGACGAGCCATGGGTAAGTGTTGGGGTCATGTTGGAGAAGGATATTTTGGGGTACAACACAAAAAATGAGGCAGGGATTTAAGGAATGGAACAAAGGAAGTAGTGCGCACCAGGAAATAAGGGAAATCAGTGTGACAGAAGGCAAGGAAAGCAACATGTCAGGAATTAAGGAGAATAAGTGCAGATTCAAACCAAGGAACGGTTGAATGAAAGGCCGACTATGTGAAAGAAGTTATTTTGTGAAAAAACCTAATTCAATAGGGTTAGGGTTTTAGGTTATGATGTAATTGGTTTTTACCCACCTTTTGTAGTATAAATAGAGGATGTATATTACTTTATGCACACAACCCTGTATATTACTTTATACAAACAACTGGGCATAAGGGTTGTGTGTTGATGTGGCAACCAAAATTTACTTTATGCGCAAGCTCTAATGGGTTCCGTGGATCTCCATGCTTCATGCAGAGGTAACAAAGGGTTCATTTTTAATTATAAATAGATAGCATGAATACCTTTCCCATGCACGTGTTATAAATAATGCAATTCGCAAATTGACGACTTGGAATCCATGCAAAGGTTTGATTGACAATTGTTGATCATGGTTTTTTTTGGAGTCATAAATTTCAATCCCAAATCCCAAATCAAGCAAATGATGGCTTGTTGGAAATATAGGTCCATGGATACTATAATGGACATGGTTTCCAAGGAAATTATTTAAATTCACTTAAGAAATTCCTAATATCATTCTATTCCAAGCAATTAATCTCAATATGGAATATGGTTAAATGCAACACGGTGTTCCTTTATTCTTGTAACTTTAACATATATAGAAATAAAATCATTGCACATAGCAACATCAAATCGATCCTAGTTTCCTCGGCTAAAGAGTGAACCAACTTACCCATTCTGAGAGCCATTAAACTGCTACATGCTTAGAGGATGACATCAAAATTTTATTGGTTCAACCTCATTGATGCCCATCGTAAATAATTTTCACCCCAAAAGGAAACTCATCCAAACAAATTCTTGGTTCCATGTAGAAGGCTCTTGCAAACCTTGCGTTGCAACCTTCTACTCTGATACCACAATGTAACATCCCCCATCTTAACTGAGGAACATTACTACACATAATACACATAAAATCGAAAATTTTCTGCTAACTCATTTCCTATAGCTTACCAGCTACGATTTATACACATTTTTAACCAGATTATGATACCCATAATGAACTTCATTTACAACATTCTAAATGAACATGTATGTATCTAATAAACTCATTCACAATAGAAAAGGAACCATTCACACATACGCATAGTTAAGCACATCAATAAAACTCATGAAACAACTCAAGAAATAGATAAACACTTATCTTTTAAAATACGTGTGCAACCATCTACTTAAGAAGGACGTTCCACCCAACCATAGACTTTTCATTTTAAATATCAATATAAATTCACCCCCACACTGGGGCTAGGAATACACAAACCAAAGGTGCCTCCCACAGTCCACTCATAGCTCAATATCACACAAATCATTTGTATTCTCCCATAGTTATCCCAAATTTCATACAACTCTCTTCCTCTTGACCCAACCTGTTGCACATATATTTTCATTCATGTCAAAGAAGTAATGTACATAGTGCATAGATAGTATGGCCCACAAGACAGTATGGCACACAGGCTATGGAAGTGCATGAAAGGTAAATAGAAATGCAGAAGAAAAAATAAGTGTGTATAAGGATCAAAAGGCGAAAGGATAAATGGTGTGGAGAAGGATCAATGGAATAGAAGAAAATATCCAGGGTGATTTGAACCAATGCGACGAATGGTGCAGTGCAGTTTGTTGAGATGAAACTAGTGCGATGGAAGGGAGTGCGATAAATTATGTGGAATATTGTGTCGAAGAAAATATATAGGGTTCCTTGAGCCACTGTGACAAATGGAACAATAAAGTGTGACGAAACAAAGCCCTTGTGACAAGTGACTGAGTGGAATGTGATGGGATGAACAAAGTGATTGGGCGAGCACACTGGAGAAAAAGTGTGAAAAAATGACTACTTATGACTTGAGCCTTGGGATCTTACTCTATTTGCATAGTAGGTGCTCTATAGACCATAATGTGAGTTGTTGTGTCATTCATGAGGAGATTCTCTGATAAGACTAAGTTTTGTTATTGGATATGAGTTGAAGCTCATTCATAGGAATATTCGGTGCATTTGATTTAGTCAAAGAATGTCCAAATATAACTGGACCTTGATCTGGTCAATATTTTTCCACAATATAATTGTCATGCATCAACATACTTTATTTAGATAGAAGTATAACTAACAAGACTTTGATGTAGTCAATATTTTTCCACAATATAATGTTCATGTGTCCACATACTTTATTTAGACAGAAATATAACCGCATGACTTTGATCTGGTCAAAATATGTCCACAATGTAAATGTTATGTGTCCACATACATGAAGGGGAACTCATGAAAAAACATTATAAATAAGAATGTTCTCTTTTTCAATTGAAGAATGGATGAAATGAGAAGAAAAAGGACTTGTAACTGTTCAACAAAACTGAACTAGAGACATATCAGATTAATTTTTGTAAAGGAAGGTCAAGTTCTGTAAGAATAAATTTTAAATGGAATTCATGCCGGAAGGGTGGTGCTAGAGTGAGTTGAAGGTCATTCAGCATTAGTGTCCTCGTCTGCGACATGTTGGTGCCTGAGAGGATTGGTGTCCTCATTGTTTGCGATAGGTTGGTGCTTGAGAGGATTGGTGTACTAATTGTTTGCGACAGGTTGGTGCCTCAGAGGATTGGCGTCCTTATTTTCAATAGGTGGGTGTCTGTCAAGATAAATAATTGTAAATTGTAAGTTGTCGCTTACAAAAGAACATAAAGAAAGATGTTATGTGGTTTTATCCTGCATTGGGTTTCCACGTAAACATTCTGGTCTAATGTGTTTTTTGTGTTGTGTTTTGTGTTATACATGTATTTCTTATTAATTAAGAACTTCTAAATAACTTTAATTTGTTGAAAGGAAAGAAAATTGAGAAACTAATACAATATTGTTTCACCCCCCCCCCCCTCTCAATATAGTTGTGAGTTATAACAATTGGTATCAGAGCATAGGAACCTTCATTAATAGCCTAACAGTTCGAAGGAAGATCACACACAAATTATTTCAAGTAAATATGCATTTTCTTATTCAATCAGACCTCCTATATTAAATGGAACATTTTTTTCATTTTGGAAAATCATAATCAAGACCTACCTGATGTCTCTTGGTATGGAAGTTTGGAATATTGTGGTAGATGGATATAAAATCCCAACTACTCTTCTAACTGATGAATTTGGTGAGACAAATTACTATAGTGATGCAAGAGCTATGAATGTTATCCAAGGAGGACTTGCAAAAACAAAATTTGTCAAAGTAATGTAGTTGGAATCCGCAAAGGAAATATGGGACAAACTGGTAAACAATTATGAAGTAGATGAGAAAGTAAAGTTGGTCAAACTCAAAGCTTACAGGATGCAATATAAAATCCTAAGAATGAGTGAAGATGAAAATATTGTAGGTTTCTTTCTCAAAGTAGATGAAACTGTAAACACTATGAAAGGGCTAGGTGAGAAGATTGAAGAAGCTATATAGTTTAGAAGGTACTCAAATGTCATAGAAGAAATGCACAAACTAGATAAACTGACTATGAAAAGGATACATGGAATTCTAACTTCTTATGAGATGAGGACTAGGAAAGAACAACTAGATCTAAAAGATGAAGTGTTCAAGGCATCAATCAAATTGTCAACATCTCAATATCATGATTCATCAGAACATTTCTCAGATGAAGCAGAAGCTTACTTTGTAAAGAAATTGAAGAGGAGCTCCGAAAAATATAAAGGTATGTTACAATTCAAATTCTTTTATTGTGGTAAAGATGGTCATTTTGCATCTAAATGTCCTTTCAAACAAAACAACAATAATAAAAAAGAAATAAAAGGCAAGGATAAACCTAGGGAGTTAAAAAGAATAAGTCTTTTAAAATAAAAAATATGTATTCAAAAGAGAATAACAACAACTCTTCAAACACTTAAGAAGAAGAATATGAGGCAAATACAATTCAAGATGAAAAACTTCGCATGGCTTTGGAGTAACTTAAATATGACCAAGAAAAAACAGACACGAAAGAGTGTGAAGTTGTAGTAGACATGGAAGGATAACTCATTAGTGCTCTAGAGAAAATATCTTGACTCAAGAAAAATAATAAACTAAGAAAAGAATAGTTACAGTTTTATAAATAAAAAGACAATGAGATCACTGAAGATACAATCATCTTAAAATTCAGCTAGAAGAGGCCAAAAAAAGGGAAGAAATATTGATGAATTTGATAAAAGGAAAGGAGAAAATCCGTGGCAAACTAGAAGAAGAAATAGTGTCCTTAAGAAAATATCTAGAGAATTCCAAGACTCAATTGAAATTCATAAAAGGATCTGAAACTCTAGATAACATTCTCAACAATCAGAGATCACTAGATAACAAGACAAGGCTAGGATATAAGGAAAGTATGAAAATTGTCAAAGGGGAATCAAGCACCAACATTTCAACTAGTGAGAAGCCTACAAGTTATACAAATAATCTCAAGGGAAACAATAGTCATCCTAACAAATCAAAATATGATAAGAAGAAGTAGTTAGAAATGGATAAACCCAACTATGCAAACAAATATGAAGCAAGGAAGCAACAAGTGCGTAAATCTTATCAGTATAGCAGACAAAGAATGATACAAGGGTTATAGGTTAGTGTGTTACTAGGATACATAAATTAATAAGGTGGGTTGAGTCGATTAGTGCTTTATCTAAATTACATGGATTGGTGGTGTTAGATAGTTGAGCTGATTTTAATAGATTAGGTAGGTTAGTGGGTTGTGTGGATTAGTACAAGCTTAAGGGGACAGGTTAGGTATTGTAAGTTTTGAGTGCATTAATAGCTTAGCCTAAATGCCACTAACAAATGACTAATACATATTGAGCCTAAATTTTATCCACTAACATGTTAACACTACGCCTAACTACTAACTAACAATCAAACCTTCAAATCCATTAATTCAAAATAATAGAAAGACAATAAGAAAAAACAATGTTTTGGTTTTCGTTTAATTAATATTGTATCCCATCAATAGAAAACATGAAAAAAACCATTCATGATGTTCATAATAAGAAAAAAATGATCAAAATGTGGAAGTCCTTGTCAACAAGCGATTTTTTTCATTAAGAAAAAATATGAACATCTTATAGATTTTGTCTTATCAAATTACTTTATCCAAATTACCCTTTTACTTCACCCAATGCATATAGATTGTATTTATCAAATCCACGATATTCACAAATTAATATAAATTCACATCATGAAAATGTTGCACATAACAATTTAAATAATCCAATATTAATTAATGTGTTAAGAAAACTTCCAAATTTTGATTAATAGAAATTTTCAATTATAATCTATGAAATGTAAAAATTATACAATATTATAATTTCTTTAATTTTTTTTTGGAAAAAGGATACTTTAATTTTGCTTTTAAAAAAATTATCCCTTTAATACTTATAACTAACATACAATTCAACTCTAAGCTTAGCAATAGCATATTATTTTATAATTCAAACATGAAATCTTCTTAATCATTTTGACTCTCAATAAAAACACAATTTTCCTTCTCACGTGTCCCACATGAGATATTAATGAATCGTCCAATGTTCACATGAATCGTCCATATACGTATACATGACGTTGTATATCTTCTAATGAATGAATTCAAGCAAATGGGATAATTATACATGCAATATTGGTATGTTTCTTTTGGAAGAAGCATTCTTGAAGATATTGTGACACACAAAAATATATTAATGTCACTTTACCTTCAAAAGGTACACACTAATGTTGATATAAATAGGCCTAAACATGTTTCTATGATTTTAGAATAATCCATCATGAAACTATTTTCACGATATGAGATTGTAACCACTACATAATGCATAGACATAAGATGCATTGAATGTATTGTACAAGGATATATTTTATGATTTTTCATGTAGTTGTTTTTTTAGGTGTTTTTTAAACATTTGATTTTTTGAATTTTTTTACTGGAATCAGCGAAACATATTTTGGTGAAATCACCATTTTATGTTGTTTAAATTGCATTTTTTAATGTATAAATAGATTCAGTGTCCTGAAAAACTCACAAGGCACTCGTATTATAGAAACTCAATCACTTAAATATGGAGTTCCAACATTTTTTTATCATATTTCAGTAAAAATTGATCGAAAAAAATACCGACAAAAATTCCAAAAAATCAAACATTTAGACTACGTTGTATTTAATTATTAACATATTTTATCACACTATGGTGGACATGAAGGCATAAAAAACTCTTAGATATTTATTTGTAAATAAGGATTTTACCACCTAATCACTCAACAAACATTTATATTCTTACAAAATGATGACCAATCAAACATTTATACTCTTACAAAATGATGACCAAATCATAGGGAATGTAAAAAAATATTTAAATGGTTGACCAATATGACATCTAATATTTTTAGGTGGGAAGGGAGAAATAAATCTCATGCATATGTACTCTAGAGGGATTCAATTAAACTTTAAAGGGGCATATATCATATTAGGAAGTATAGGAAGTGTATCATATTGATAGTGATCCATTATATGTAGTGATGCATTACACGATAACATTTACATCTCATTACTTTCCTACGATTTTAGAATAATCTATCATGAAACTATTTTCATGATATTAGATTGTAACCACTACATACTGCATAAATATAGATGTATTGAATGCATTGTATAAGGATATATTTTATGATTTTTGATATAAGTGTTTGTTTTTTTTTTCAAATGTCGTCTAAATATTTGATTTTTTGAATTTTTTCATTGGAATCAGCAAAACATATTTTTGGTGAAATCACCATTTTATGTTGTTTAAATTGCATTTTTGAATGTATAAATGGATTCAACGTCTTGAAAAATCCACAAGACACTTGAATTATACAAACTCAATCACTTAATATGGAGTTCCAACAATTTTTTACCATATTTCAGTAAAAATTGATAAAAAAAAATATACCAACAAAAACTCCAAAAAATCAAACGTTTGAACTACACTATATTTAATTATTAACATATTTTATCACACTATGGTGGAAATGAAGGCATCGGGAGCTCTAGATATTTATTTGTAAAAAAAGATTTTACCACCTAAACACTCAACAAACATTTATACTCTTATAAAATGATGGCCAATCCGTTTAATTATTAACATATTTTATCACACTATGATGGAAATGAAGGCATCGAGAGCTAGATATTTATTTGTAAATAAGGATTTTACCACCCAATAACTCAACAAACATTTATACTCTTACAAAATGACGATCAATCCGTAGGAAATGTAAAAAAATATTTAAATAGTTGACCAATATGACATCTAATATTTTTAGATAAGAAAGGAGAAATAAATCTCATGCATATACACTCATGACATCTAATATTTTTAGGTGGGAAGGGAAAAATAAATATCATGCATATACACTCCAGAGGGATTCAGATAAACTTTAGAAAGACATATATCATATTAGGAAGTGTATCATATTGATAGTGATCCATTACATGTAGTGATGCATTACATGATAGCATTTACATGGTATTAGTCGTTTTATTTTGAGCAACCACAAACTACACATGCTTCATAAAAGAAGATGACAAAAAATGTCTCCATCTATCTACATATATTACTTCGCTAGTAAATGGAGATTAACAATTTTTGTAAGACAAGGTTCTTGGACCCCATTATTTCTCTATTGGGCGTACATCTTCTAATTTAACAATTTTTGTAGGACAAGGTTCTAGGACGATTGTGTACATTCCTTTTTGGCTGCATAACATGATTAAGATGATAAATTCCCACTTCACTTTCACAAATATGGATATAAATTAATCACACAAAAGATCATCATGAAAACATATATGATAAATTCACTCGATTAAAAAAAATGCATTAATTTATTGATATTCTTAATGTCACCATCCGCTGGAATATCACAATGTTATTCTTTAATGACCATCATAATGCTAACTATGGCAATGATCATTTTATGGTTGTTGCTGAAATGAAATTAAGTGAAAACCAATATTTCCCTAATGGCTATAGAACCTTTGGCAATGAAAAAGGTGATAATCCTACAAGGTGGTGTGAGAATAGTTATCATGATGTGTAACCTACTATGAAATCCACAAAATATTAAGTTTAAAATTAGTTTTTTTAATTTTAAGGAAAAAAAATAATGATATTTTATTTAATTTATTCTTCATTAATTAATGCAATATCAAATAAATGACTATACAAAGTTAAATCTTAATAATCATTCATATCTATTTTTTATGTCTATATTTGAATTCTATGGACTACATATATTTAAATCATTCCAATACATTTGAAATATAATAGTATACATGAGTTTAAGATGTATATTTACTTTTTTTATATATTATTAACTATTTAATATAATTGCAAAATATAAAAGATTTAAATATTGGTTTAAAGTTAGAAATAAAATTAATATTATATGTTGAAATTATAGATAAATTTAATTAAATAGTTATATGAGAAGTTATTAATAAATATATTTTTTTTCTATGTTTAATAGTGATAAATATTATTACATATAAAAATCAATATTTTAATTTGAATTATAGGTGAATTAAATAAATTATTTATATACCGCATAATTTATAGTCCGAAGAGTTAGCTCAAGTGGTTCTAAGCCAGACGTGAAGTTATTCCCAACAGAGGAGGTTATGGGTTTGAATCTCTTGTTCTCACTTCGGGTTAGGCCTCATAATCAAGGCAAGTGGTTTAGCCTATTTACCATCTACGAACTGGGGAAGTACTCGGGGGTTTCCCACAAGGTTTTCCATGGGAAAAAAAAAAAGTGAATACTAAAATTATTTTTTCCTTTATTTTTAATAGTGATAAATATTACAAAGATATTAGATGGGTGGAAGGTTAGAGGAAGGAATGAGATATACAACCGCAAACCCTAGCTATGCAACCTTAGTAATCTTTATTTCTCCATACTTCCTCAATGCTCTACATCTCTCATACTCCTCAAAGTACAAGCCTCAAGGTGGGGTTGCAGTCGTCGCGACTATGGAAGTCCTTCTTGGATTGTTT
>JZKD02S1633738.1:119891-133652 GCA_000966675.3 Picea glauca | reverse complement strand
ATAATTCAAAATAATTGAGGAAAGGCTAAACTATAAATTTGAGAAAACAAAAATTTGATAAAAGTCAAGAACGTACATTTATGAATCATCCTAAATGGACACATCCTTTCCTAATGTGGGTGCTTCCTCAATCCAAATATCTCTTCCAAACACACTCTCATGTACTCTCTTCTCCACATTAGCCTATATAACACATTTCAAATTTGAAAATTTAATAAATTATATTCAAATGATTATATAACAAATTAAATTTAAATGATTTTAAGGCATTAAATGATACCTGTGAACTCCCACCCGCTTCAAACTCTCCCAATGAGAATTGAGACAAGTCATCCCAAGTACCAGGAGATGGAATAGATGGAATAGAGAGTTGTGAACAACATAACTAAGAACTAAATCTAGGATTCAATGTGTTCACAATTATACAAAATTATAAATGTTGTTGATCTCTTATTCAAAAGAGTGGAGATTGAACAACTATTAGAAAAAACATACCCGATTCAATCCATCCAAATTCAAACTTGTCGAATCAAGTCCCCTACCAACTGGATATTCATTTAACATATCTCCAAACTACAATTAATGGCAAGAAGAAATCGATTATTTCTATATAGAGACAAGGATATCTAAATATAGAACTCGAAGTAAACTATCATAAAATGTGTCAAAAGTTTCCTAAATAGATCACATACCAATCTATGATTCGGGTCATCATTCTAAATGACCTTCTTCCAACCATCCCGACAAAATTTGGCATACTCCAAAACTTCTTCTGCTGACATTACATCTAAGTCTGCATTTGTTTTATCAACAAATGTGGCCCGGGAATTGGCTTTTGCTCGCTGATGCTTCATGCCAACATCAACACCATAAAATATAGCTTCCAAATTTTCCCTGATTGCAGTCCTGGCCTCTTTGCCAACTTCTGATGTAGACTGGAACTCTGAAAGTGATGCAAATGCCCCTTTTGGGAGAGGTACTAAAGGTTGTGGAGGCCTCGACAATGTCGCACTTCGATATGCCCCTTTGCGATCATATGTACGTCCTTTACTAGTCCCATAATATTTGGACGGTAGGCTAGTATAATACGGGTGCATGTGAAAGAAAAACTTTGCAAAAATGTGGCTTGCAAAATAGTGTGGAACCTCATCGTTCCATTGAAATTTCCCATATGTGGCCAAAAATCCGTTATACAGATGTCCGACAAAGTCAGGGTGCTTAAAATATTGCACCTTCAACATTTTCCACTTTGGGCCCTCTTTGAAATTGAACATAGAGATGGTGTCTTCTTTTGAAACTCTATTTTTTACTATCTCCCATTTATCAGGACCCATCACCTCTGACTTTCGCTGCCTCATTAGATCGACAAAACTATCAGTGGTTGGCCCCATCTTCTGATATGCATCCATAAAGTTTTCCAGTGAATGCAAAACAATTTGCAAACTTTGTTTGCTCTCCAGAGGAAGTTCCAAGATCGCCAAATCATTTTCCAACCTATTTTTAATATTTGAGCATCACTCAAGCGTCATTGCTTCGGTATTCCCTTCCCAGGGAAGTTCATCTCCAACTTCTGAAGGATAGGTGGATGTTGGCGTCTAATCTTCTGTTTTTTCATAACACATCCTCCTAAATCCACCTTCACCCTATGCATCGAAATTTGAATCTTCATGATAGCCACTCTCATTGTCTCCCCTTGCTCTAAATTGATTTCCTACACACAAATTTGAAAGTAACTTCAAGATTTAACCTCACATAAATTTAAATACAACAAAAATCAACAAAAATAAACAAAATTTAAGAAACTTACCAGAAATATTCTCTTGTCCAGAGCTATTCCCTACATTATTAGGTGTAGGAGTGTTGATGTGAAACCTATCTAAGAAGTTTGCATCCATAACACTGGTTTTAGCAGGTTCTGCAGTTGATCTATTTACAAACTCGGTTGAAAATCTCCTCTGACGAGATTGTTGGTGCTCACTCGGAGTCTCAGTTGAAGAAGGAGTTATTGTTCTTCCTTCTTGAGAATTCCTAGAGTGTTTGCGAGGAATGTTTGCATAATATCGTGTCGACATCACTCCACAATATCTATCCACAATGCAGAGTTTATAAAAAAAAAATCTAGAGATGTAGACAAGTTCAAGCAATTAAAAACCCAGAGATAAATCAAAGTTTTAAGCAATCAAGCCACAAAGGTACTCACTCATTAGAAGGCACAAATACTGGTCATTCAACCATGAATCAATCAACTAAAAGATAAGTAATGGGTCCATAGACAGCATGGAAGATTCTTATCCTTCACTCATCATCCATGCACAGAAAAGCAGGGCATTTGAATCTATAGGTCTTTAGACACCGAAGTGACGACCATCGATTCGGCTCCTGGACGACTACTCAGGCACAGAATGATGACTAAAGGGATAAGTGACAGAAGATAAAACCACAAAATTTTCACAATAATCAATAAAACCCACACATAGAAGTCATTGAAATTAGAAGTTGGGTTCACCAAGGGACTGTCATTCCACTGAAAGGTTTATCATTCACAATCCACATCAAAGAAAAAGATGGAAAAACTAAAAATTCATCCATGAATCAATCAACTAAAAGATAAGTAAGGGGTCCATAGACAGCATGGAAAATTCTTATCCTTCACTCATCATCCATGCACAGAAAAGCAGGGCATTTGAATCTATAGGTCTTTAAACACCAAAGTGACGATCGTCGATTTGGCTCCTGGATGACTGCTCAGGCATGGACTGATGACTAAAGGGATAAGTGACAGAAGATAAAACCACAAACTTTTCACAATAATAAAAAAAACCCACACATAGAAGTCATTGAAATCAGAAGTTGGGTTCGCCAAGGGATTGTCATTCCACTGAGAATTTTATCATTCACAATCCACATAAAAGAAGAAGACGCAAAAACTAAGCATTCAGCCATGAATCAATCAAATAAAAGATAAGTAAGGGGTCGATAGACAACATGGAAAATTCTTATCCTTCACTCATCATCCATGCACAGAAAAGCAGGGCATTTGAATCTATAGGTCTTTAAACACCGAAGTGACGACCGTCGATTCGGCTTCTGGACGACTGCTCAGGCAAGGACTGATGACTAAAGGGATAAGGAGAAAAAGATAAAACATCATATCCCTAAGAAATACTGAGAAAATTCAAAAGTTTTTATAATTTATAATCTTCTAATTAATATCATACAACCTAAGAAAACACATAAACCTACTAGAGATGAAACCCTAAAAACAAAAAATATAAAAAACAAAAACAATCTTAAGAAGAAATAACAGAAGGGGTGGTCTTCTTTGGCCAAGATTTTGGTGTCTTGGATTGCTTGACTAATGTTGAGGTGTGTGTGAGCACATTCTTAATATTAGCTTCATGCTCTTTAATCCTTATTTGAAATGATCACCCAATTTCCTTGATGTAGTGTTTTCCACAAGTGCATTCTACCTTATAGAGCCCTTTATACTAACATTGGTCCATGGTATCCTTCACTGATATCATCTTTTATATAATGGTTTCAAGGTGTTTAAAATTGGTGATGATATCCTTTTTTATTAGAACCTTGGTGACCCTATTGGTGACCCCTTTGATGTAGGGAAGGTGGGGTATCTGACTCGGTTGAGTTTCTCTAGAACGAGGCTCACCTCTTGTCCTAACCATGGATTTTATTATTGTAGCAGTGATATCCTCATTCATATAACCTATTCTCTTGAAAACCTTGGCAAGGTGATCTTTTGATGCAGGATCATTGCTAGCACAATCAAGCGAGCCAACACATCAAGCGGAAGACAGCTGGACAAGCCAGCACACATTTTTGAAAGTACCTTGGGAAATTGTTTCATAATCTTAAATGATCCATTTAAGAGACGACGCACTTGTATTGTAATGGACCTTGAGCCTTTAGGCTCTCGTCCTTAGGTAGATGGACGGAATTTACTTTAGTTAATGCAGGTAGATAGGATTTTAATTATAGATTAGACAGTTTCTGATGGATGGAGGGAAAATGGATATAGACACCCTCACTTGTACATTGTAACATTATTGAACATCAGAGTAGAAGAGAAAGAAGAGAACTATGTAGAGAACATCCATGTACAGATATTGAATTAATAGAAGAAAGCTTTGATTCAAATCCATGGTTGTGTGTCTATTCTCTGTGTGGATGTTGTTATGCTTATGAATATTTGCTTCCTATCATACGTTTGCTTTTACATGTTGTGTATGTGATTTCATGGTTGAATTGAAGTCTGTGAGAATGAGGAGTTAGTTTCAATTGTTTCTCTATCTTGAGCCAGAGAATTCCTGCAAGGAGTGCAGTTGAATAGTCCGCAAGGAGTGCGTTGATAGAAGGGTTCATATAGAGAGAACTTTTGTTCTAAGTTCCCAGAAGTACAGATTTGGCACAGGAGCCGCGCAAGGCGTGCGCAGGCTAGACGAATTCTTAGAGTTGCGATTCTGAGCAGAGGAAATCAAGACTGCCGCTGTAGGAGTGCGCGGGGTCGAAATTTTCGACACATAACGTTGTGGAGGATTTTTCCTCAAGGAGTGCGAGAAAGAGTTTCCTGGAGGGACTCAAAATTGTAGAACAAACTCAGGAGGAATAGGCCTACAAGTTCACTGAAGGATAAGTCCAGGCGTTGCTGAGGAAAGCCTGAGAGAAACACCACAGGTTGGCGAGTGGGTGAATAAGTCTTCACGGAGGAAGCGTTTGATCCATCTCGCAGGAAATATCAAAGGAAGGACGGATGGTTGAAATCTCCTGGAGAGATTCCACGAAAAAACCGAGAATCGTTAGATCTTGCAAAGTTGCAAGGAGTTTACGACGTGAACATTCATAGGTTTGAATCTAAGGAGGGAGTAGAGTCGTCGATCTTGAGTCACGGGGACCATCTGATCCACACGTGACACCGCATATCGGTGATTCGCAAAGTGAAAACCCAAGTTTGGGCAGCAAGTATTGCGATATCGCGAGGAGCAAATCCCGATAGGCTCGGAACCGTCGATCATGTGAGACGCGTGTCAGGAGATCCCGAGGACTCGGGGATTGGAGAATCGGAGGTTACAAAAGCAGGGGAAACTTGCAGTTTGAAGTAATGAAACGCGATATCCTGACGGAGGGATCGTGTGGGCCACAGTTAGAGCCAGTGCCAGACAGGTGGCGTGCGTTATCGGGGATCGGGAAAAGGTAACTCCCAAATATTTTGGCATTAGGATTTGTGATTCCATGAGTCCCCAAATCCCGATAGAAGGGAAGAAGGTGGAGAGGTCAAATCCACACGTGTATCAAGGAATCGGCCCATCGGGGTTTGGAGTTTTGGAATTCAAATTGTTGACATCACGAGTAGCGATTTCCCGATAGGGGGCAGCTCCGATAAAAGGGGTGAAAGTCAGCGATTGACCCGCATCGGGGTTCGGGGAATCGTGAGACATAAGGCACGTGACTACAGAGTTCGCGATATTGCAAATTCTGATTTCCCGACCATTGAGGGAGATCTTTGAATAATTGTTGTGGGTATTGGAAAGTCCCGATAAGGGGTTTTGAAGAACATTTTGGTTCTTCGGGCCATCGAGGAGAAGATCCTGTGAGAGCAATCGTACTCCGAGGAGTACGGTTGCGTCAGGGTGGTATCAGAGCAGGAATATCCTTTGCTTTCTGTAGCAAGAGAAGACAGTAAATTCACCCTGTCGCCCAGAAGAGAAAGACAGTCATCCGACCCAGAAGACAGGGAGGTGAGAAGAAGAGGCAGGCCGAAAGGAAATCAAGAGATGGAAAGGAAGATACGCGATCTCAGAGCCAGGTTGGAAGAGATGGAAACAACGCAGAGATGCACAGCAAATGCTGGAGATCTGAGTGACTCTGAAGGCGAAGCTGAAGCTGAACAACAAGGAGAAGTTGCAGCCGAAGATGCAGCAAATGAGCGATTGATTAAAGCTATCGCTCGGATGAGTTCAAAAACAAAAATGGACATTCCGAGTTATGAAGGAAGTCTGGATGAAGAAGAGTTGTTGGATTAGATCCGTGCTCTTGACACCTACTTCGATTATGAAGATATCGAAGAGGATAAAAAAGTTAGGCACGCTGTCATGAAATTGAAAGGACATGCAACATTATGGTGGGATGAGCTACAAGCAGATAGACGTTCCAAGGGAAAGCAAAAGATTAAGAGCTGGGATCGAATGATTGCGAAGATGAAGGCAAAGTTCATCCCAAGAGACTACCAAATAAATCTATTCAGGAGAATGTAGAACCTGCGACAGAAACTGATGACAGTGAAAGAATACACTGAGGAATTCTATCGACTGAACATCAGAGCAGGTCATCGGGAGAGTGATGACGAGAAGGTGGCTAGATATCTGAATGGTCTGAGATATGACATTCAGGATGAATTAAGCATGGTTACCATCAGAATGGTGGAGGATGCTTATCAGATGGCTCTGAAAGCCAAGGAAAAGCTGAGCCGAAAGAAAGGTCAGCGAAGGCGAGGTAGGAGTCATCCCAGAGGCAAGGCAGTTTCCCAGGAGAAATATTAGAAACCCAAGGAGGAATGGAAGAAACCTCAGGGTAATATTGAGAGAGGTGGAACCTCACAGCGAGGGCAGCCACATGTTGAACAAAGAGGACAACAAAATGATCAGTGAGGAGATTATGTTGATGAAAATACTTTTCTTCGAAACAGAGGCAGAGGAAGAGGTCGAGGTGGAGTAATCACATGTTTTACATGTGGAAAGAATGGGCATAAGTCATTTGAGTTTCCAGAGAAGAAAAAGGATAGTGGAGAAGCTCACATTTTTGAAGTGCAGAGGCGTGATGTTGAGAATGAAGACACAGGAAGTGGAAGGTCACTAACGGTGCACAAAGTTCTCTTAACACCCGAGAAGGAGGTGGAGGACACAGATCAAAGGACCAGACTTTTCAGAACCACATGGAAGACCAAGGACATAAAGTGCAAGGTTATTGTGGACAGTGGTAGCACTGATAATCTCGTTTCAACCGAGATGGTAGAAAAGCTGGAGCTGGAAACAACTGATCACCCGAGTCCATACAAAGTTTCATGGCTACAGAAGGGACATCAGGTGAGTGTCACTAAACAATATTTAGTTGAATTCAAGATAAGTGGATATAAAGATAAGATTATGTGTGATGTCATTTCCATGGATGTATGTCATTTGTTGTTGGGTAGACCATGGCAATATGACAGAAATGTGGTTCATGATGGGAGAATGAACACATATACCCTGGAGAAGGATGGGAGTACACATACGTTGCTTCCGATAAAGGATAAGGAGGTGAAGCCGGAAGTAAGCAACACAATACTTCTCATGAGTGGGAAGGAACTTCTCATAGAGATGGAGAAGAAAGAAGATCCACAATTCTTTGTGGTCAGAAAACCGAGGATTGTTTTGACTAGCACAAGAGTGGATGACTTACCAGATGAGATTCATGGACTACTGGAAGAGTTCGCTGACATCATAGTGGACGAATTACCTCATTCGTTGCCACCGATGAGAAGTGTGAGTCACCACATAGACCTCATACCAGGAGATAGTTTTCCAAATAAAGTCGCATACAAATTGACGCCTCAAGAAAATGAGGAGGTTAAGAACCAGGTTCAGGATTTGTTGGACAAAGGTTTGGTCAGAGAAATCTTGAGTCCATGTGATGTTCCAACAGTTCTCAGTCCGAAGAAAGACGGAGGATGGAGGATGTGTACCGACTCAAGATCGATCCACAAAATAACCATCAGGCACAGGTTTCCACTGCCGAGAATGGATGATGTGATGGATTGCCTGAGTGGGGAAAATTTATTTTCAAAGATTGATCTGAAGAGCGGATATCATCAGATTCACATGAGGGAAGGATTGTATGAGTGGCTAGTCATGCCGTTTGGTTTGACAAACGCGCCAAGCAAATTCATGACGCTGATGAATGAAGTCCTGAGGGAATTCATCGGGAAATTTGTCATCGTATATCTGGACGATATACTAATTTTCAGCAAGACCAAGGCTGAACACTTAAAACATTTGACTATTGTAATGAGGAAGCTACAACAGGAGAACTTGTTGATCAACATGAAGAAGTCCTCGTTCATGAAGACAGAGCTCATTTACTTGGGTTTTTTCATATCGACGAATGAATTGAAAATGGATCCGAGTAAGGTGGAAGTGATCAAGAATTGGCCATCATCGAGAAATGTTTTCGAGGTGAGAAATTTTCATGGATTGGCTAGTTTCTACTGAAAGTTCATCAGGAATTTCAGTGGAATTAGCACAGCGATGATGGACACAGTGAAGAAGAGACATAAGACTTTTCATTGGACGACAGAGGCTGAGGAAAACTTCAATCTGTTGAAGCGGAAAATCACAGAGCAACCAGTGTTGGTGTTGCCGTATTTTCAGAAGACATTTCAGGTGAAATTTGATGCAAGTGGATATGCCATAGGAGCGGCCTTAAGTCAGGAAGACAGACTAGTTGCATATTTCAGTGAGAAGTTGGATGAAGCAAAGGTGAAATACTCCACGTATGATAAGGAATTTTATGCTATCATACAAGCGCTGAATAAGTGGAGCCATTACTTGATCCCAAAAGAGTTTGTATTATACAGTGATAATCATGCATTGCAGTTTGTAAGTCAACAAGAAAAGTTGAATCAAAAACACAAAATGGGTAGAGTATATGCAGAATTTTACATTTGTAATTAAACACATTTTAGGGACTGCTAACAAAGTGGCTGATGCTTTCAGCAGGAAATGTTTGCTGCTGCAAGAATTCAGAGTCAAAACATTGGGTTTTGAAAATCTCAGGGGCATGTATGCAGGTGATGCAGATTTCGGAGAAGCATACGAATCAGCTGAGAATCCAGTTCTCAGAGATAGAAGCCTGTGGATAGATTATATGATCCAGGAGGGATTGTTGTTTAGAGGAAATCAATTATGCATTATGAATTGCTCCATGAGGGAGAATCTGCTAAAAGAGAAGCACAGTGGAGGCTTGGCAGGTCATTTTGGCCATGACAAAACATTCGCCAAGCTAAGAGAATCATATTTTTGGCCAGGGATGCGAACAAATGTCAAGAAGTTCGTTGACAAGTGTCGAATTTGTCAGCATTCGAAGGGGAGAAAGAAAAATGCAGGGTTTTATCAGCCATTGCCCATACCCGAGAGGCCATGGGAGGCGATAAGCATGGATTTTGTATTAGGACTGCCGAGGATGCAGAGAGGGGTTGATTCCATCCTTGTGGTGGTAGACGGGTTTTCAAAGATGGTGCATTTCATTCCATGCCAGAAGACCAGCGATGCGACGCACATCGCGAACCTATTTTTTAAGGAGATCGTTAGATTTCATCGATTGCCGAAAAGAATTGTCTCGGACAGAGACACTAAATTCATAGGGCATTTTTGGAGGACCCTCTGGAAGAAACTAGGAACTAACTTGGCATTTAGTTCTGTGTATCATCCTCATACATATGGACAAACAGAAGTGGTAAACAGAAGTCTGGAAGACTTGCTGAGGAGCTTGGTGATGGAGCACCATGGCAGCTGGGACAACATATTGCCACAGGCAGAGTTTGCATACAACGATTCAGTGAATCAGAGTACAAGCAAGAGTCCATTTCAGGTTGTATATGGGATGTAGCCGAGAGGAGTTTCCAAACTCAGGGAGTCATAACAAGCTGCAACTAGCAATGCTAGCGCAGAAGAGTTCGCGGAAGCGATGCAAGAACTTCACAGCAGGGTGAAGCAGCGATTGATAGACTCAAATCAGGAGTATAAGCGCAGAGCAGATCAGCATCGGAGACAAATTTAGTTCGAAGTTGGTGATATGATTCTGGCACACTTGAGGAAGGAAAGGTTCCCAAGGGGAACATACAACAAGATTAAGATGAAGAAAATCGGACCTTGCAGAGTCCTGAAGAAATTCGGAGAAAATGCTTATGAGATTGAGTTGCCAGATGGCATCGGAATATCTCTGATATTTAATGTGGTAGATTTATACCCATACAGGGCTGGAGAAGAAGAGGCTGCAACTGAGGAACCAGTGATCCAGTGGCAGAAACAATTACCAGTAGCATAGAAGCCACAAATGGAGTGCATACTTGACAAAAGAGTCAGCAAAAGAACCAGACGGAAGCAATACTTCGAGTATCTGGTGAAATGGAAGAACCATCCAATGGAATATGCCAGATGGGAGACTGAAGTAGTTATCCAAAAGCATGGACAGACCGTGCAGGAGCTCATGGACAGGAGCCCATGAAATTTTTTAAGCCAGGGAGTATGATGCAGGAGCATCGCCAGCACAATCAAGCGAGCCAACACATCAAGTGGAAGACAGTTGGACAAGCCAACACACATTTTTGAAAGTACCTTGGGAAATTATTGCGTAATCTTAAATGATCCATTTAAGAGATGGCGCACTTGTATTGTAATGGACCTTGAGCCTTTAAGCTCTCGTCCTTAGGTAGATGGACGGTATTTACTTTAGTTAATGCAGGTAGATAGGATTTCAATTCTAGATTAGATAGTTTCTGATGGAAGGAGGGAAAATGGATATAGACACCCTCACTTGTACATTGTAACATTCTTGAACAGGAGAGAAGAAGAGCAAGAAGAGAACTGTGTAGAGAACATCCATGTACAGATATTGAATTAATAGAAGAAAGCTTTGATTCAAATCCATGGTTGTGTGTCTATTCTCTGTGTGGATGTTGTTATGCTTATGAATATTTTCTTCCTGTCATACGTTTGCTTTTACATGTTGTGTATGTGATTTCATGGTTGAATTGAAGTCTGTGAGAATGAGGAGTTAGTTTCAATTGTTTCTCTATCTTGAGCCATAGAATTCCTGCAAGGAGTGCAGTTGAATAGTCTGCAAGGAGTGAGTTGACAGAAGGGTTCATATAGAGAGAACTTTTGTTCTAAGTTCCCAGAAGTGCAGATTTGGCACCGGAGCCGCGCAAGGCGTGCGTAGGCTAGACGAAGTCTCAGAGTTGTGATTTTGAGCGGAGGAAATCAAGACTGTCACTACAGGAGTGCGCGGGGTCGAAAGTTTTGACACATAACGTTGTTGAGGATTTTTCCGCAAGGAGTGCGAGCAAGAGTTTCCTGGAGGGACTCGAAATTGTAGAACAAACTCAGGAGGAATAGGCCTACCAGTTCTCTGAAGGATAAGTCCAGGCGTTGCTGAGGAAAGCCTGAGAGAAACACCACAGGTTGGCGAGTGGGCAAATAAGTCTTCACGGAGGAAGGGTTTGATCCATATCGCAGGAAATATCAAAGGAAGGACGGATGGTTAAAATCTCCTGGAGAGATTCCACGAAAAAATCGAGAACCGTTAGATCTTGGAAAGCTACAAGGAGTTTACGGCGCGAACATTCATAGGTTCGAAGCTAAGGAGGGAGTAGATCCGTCGATCTGGAGTCACGGGGACCATCTGATCCACACGTGACACCGCATATCGGTGATTCGCGAAGTGAAAACCCAAGTTTGGGCAGCAAGTATTGCAATATCGCGAGGAGAAAATCCTGATAGGCTCGGAACCGTCGATCGTGTGAGACACGTGTCAGGAGATCCCGAGGAGTCGGGGATCGGAGAATCGGAGGTTACAAAAGCAGGGGAAACTTGCAGTTTGAAGTCACGAAACGTGATATTCCGACGAAGGGGTCGTGTGGGCCACAGTTAGAGCCAATGCCAGATAGGTGGCGTGCGTTATCGAGGATCGGGAAAAGGTAACTCCCAAATATTTTGGCATTAGGATTTGCGATTCCACAAATCCCCAAATCCTGATAGAAGGGCAGAAGGTGGAGAGGTCAAATCCACACGTGTATCGGGGAATCAGCCCATCGGGGTTCGAAGTTTTGGAATTCAAATTGTTGACATCGCGAGTAGCGATTTCCCGATAGGGGGAAGCTTCGATAAAAGGGGTGAAATTCAGTGATTGACCCACATCGGGGTTCGAGGAATCATGAGACATAAGGTGCGTGACTACAGAGTTCGCGATATTGCGAATTTTGATTTCCCGACCGTTGAGGGAGATCTTTGAATAGTTGTTGTGGGTATTGGAAAGTCCCAATAAGGGGTTTTGAAGAATATTTTGGTTCTTTGGGCCATCGAGGAGAAGATCCTGCGAGAGCGATCGTACTCCGAGGAGTACGATTGAGTCATCTTTTTCCTATTCAAGGTGGTCTTCATCAAAGATACTAATGGCTCTCAGTGTTAGGATGTTCTGAACTCCTATATTTTAAGTGGGATGGTGATAATATTTTACATGAAAATAACAATCTATATGAGTTTTATTCTTGTATACTTCATGCACATGGTTCCCATATTGATTCTTTTGGATTAGTAAATCCAAAATGGGATGTTATTATTCTCCTCCAATTCCATAGTGAACTTAATGTCCTCTGAGATACAGTTAAGGTGCTCAAAGAATTTGTTCAACTCTTATTTTATGTGAGGCCATATCACATTAGTATCATCTACATACCTTTTACATCTCTTGGGATTCATGGGGTATGAGTCCAATGCTCTTCTTTCAAAGATTTCCATAAAAATGTTGGCCACCATAGAGGACCCATCACAATACCACAGAAATATGTTGAGGAAAAATTGCAACTAGATTTAATATACACAAATATAAATTGGTCAAGACTCATATTAATGTAGGTATAAAGTTATCTTCAAAACAATGTCCCAAGACAAAAGAAGAGGTAGAGTACATGTCTCATGTTCTTATACAAGTGTTTTTGAAATTTTAATGTATGCCATTGTCTATACTAGACCGGACACTACCCATGCATTGGGAGGTTTGAGAAAATACATGTCAAAAATAGGGAAGGAAAATTTAACTATTTTAAAGAAGGGTGTCATATTTTTATGGAAGTTTATATTATTCAATTTTCTACCAAGGAAGACCTATACCAAACAATGTGATAGACACATAGGGTATTGTTGATGCAAACTAAGCTAGAGATCATGATTGAAGAAGGTATATAAGTGGTTATTTATTTAACCTATTTGATAAAGGATTTAACTAATATATGAACAAGGGGTAGACTGTAGTTGTAGTTGAGTATATGGAAACCACTCATAACTTATGCATTGGTCGATTTTTTATGATTTTCATCATGCTTTTTTTCCCATTGTAATCTAATACCTCTTGGTGGATTAGAGTTTAGTGGTCATTGTGGAATACCTAAATATTGTTTTTATGTGGCCTCAATTTTTTACTTTCATGGCCCATATTGCGCTTAGCTTCAATACATTTTTCCTGCAAGGATCAAGACCTTCCTAAAAAAAAATTCATTTTTATGACCAATTTATATATTTTGACTCATGCTATGTAATCAAATAAAATTTACTCAATCTCAAGTAGGATGTGATATAGTATTGATCTAAATTTTTAATTTGTATGGTTATCATGTAATTTTCATTCTTGAGATAATGTGGTTTACAAACAGGAATTTAGTATAATCTTGATTGATGGCTTTGACACATATGAAAAGCCGATCCTATTTAGTCATTACCATAGACCCATCAACTGAATGAATGAGATATCCAATTTATCTTGTCTTGTCATAACCTTTAGGATTTCCATCACTTAAAGGTAGCAATAAAGACCCTAGACAGTTATATCTCCTTCTAATCCCGAGATTTGAATTGACAAAAGAGGAAACAATGCCCTTGAAACAACATGCCAAATATTAGGAAATTAAGGGACAACTCCCACCAATCAAGGAATTGA
>JZKD02S1633738.1:59701-118308 GCA_000966675.3 Picea glauca | reverse complement strand
AATATTAGATATGTGCATTGATAGTTTTGACTTTCTTTTTTAAATAATTTTGAAGTTATTTGAATTTACCAAATTTAAGGGGTCCATATTGAGTTCAATAATATCTTTACATATTGATATCATGTAAATGAAATTCAAAGTTAGGCATGCCAATTCAATTTACAATGGGCTATATAGAAAGGTGACTTTGGGTTATACATATATGTTTCACTCATCAATCATCTTAAATGGAACACTCTAACTATATATATATATATATATATGTTCCTTGGGGTTTATGCTAAATTCAAATATTTATGTTCATAAGGGTTTAAATTTCCACTTAAAAAGTAATTGCCACAAGTAACTCTATTGCTTGAGTAATCATTTTGCACTGAAATTTTCATGTTTTAATTTCTAAATAAGGGTTTTAAAAAGGGGGAAGTGAATCTATTTTCTTTCACACGGTGGCATATGTACCTAAATTTTGGCAACAACTTCTTAATCTAAGCAATGTTTTGTACTTAAATAATATCTAATATTCAGTTTCAGTAATCGAAGATGAAATTTTCATTACAACCTACTTGACTAATCAAACTACTCTTGTGCAAGTTGTTGTTTACCATTTGTCTCATGCTTAGGAGTTGGTGATTCTTACAAGTGCACATCCTTGGTACAAATGATTAAACAGTTATTTCTTCACTCATTAATTTTAATTTCACGTTCCTAAATTTTTCCTTTAACTGCTAAAAGGATTAGATATAGGTTTGATGTTGGTTTATCACACTCTAAAGGAATAATTATAAATTAAACTTTAGACGGAACTAAAATTCGAAATAGCTTTTAGACAGAAGCAAAATTCTAAATTTAACCTTCACACTGAATTATGATTCGAAATAAATTCAGACAGAAATGAAATTTTAAATTAAACCTTCAGATCGACATAACTGAACCGGATTGGTTAATTACACTCTAAAGGAATAATTCTAAATTAAACTTCAGACGGAGCTAAAATTCGAAATAACTTTCAGATAGAAGCGAAATTCTAAATTTAACCTTCAGACTGAATTAGAATTCGAAATAACTGAACCTTCAGACAGAAATGAATTTAACCTTCAGACAGAAATGAAATTTAACCTTCAAACATAAACAAATTTAACCTTCAAACAGAAATGAATTTAACCTTCAGACATAAACGAAATTTAACCTTCAGACAGAACGAAATTTAACCTTCAGACATAAACAAAATTTAACCTTCAGATAGAAATAAATTTAACCTGATTAAAGGTTACATGTGAAACTATATATATATATATATATATATATATATATATAGATATTTAGAAACTTCGAAAGGCATTCATTTTGACAAAGACCAAAAAAAAATTAGTTTCCAAGCAGAGTGAATGGAGGAAATTCGAAGTTCTGGGATGCAATTAAATTCAGCAGCGTTCATAAAAAAAATTTGTTTAGGGAAGAAGCTATATGATTCTACAGCAACATTAAAAATCTAATACACAAATTTACTCAGCGATTTGTCTCATGATTTAATCATAATATGTTGATCGCATGGGGAAAGTCAGTAGATGTTGATAGTGGAGAAGCCAACGACTTGGCCACAGAGGCCTCCACCTAAAGCTAAATTTTAATTTAAAAATTAAAATTAAATTTAATGTTATAATCTACAGATTAAAGTTAACATTAAAAAAAACAAATTACAATTACTTACCTGAATCTCGGCCCGTCGAACACCCGCCAACACTCACGAACGCTCACCTAAAGATCAACCCACCGAACGCCCGCAGGAACGCCTGCCCACACTAAAAAATGCTCACAAACACTCACAAACGCTCACAATGCGCCAACACTCGCGAAAGCTCACAAATGCCAAAAGGTTAGAAAAACGTTTGAAAATTGATGTGTGGTTGATATATAAACCTTCTTTAGGCTGAAATATTTTTCAGCCGAGCACTCTTTCGGCCGAAATATGTTTCGGCTGAAAGATTTTTCGGCCGAAAGAATGTTTCGGCCGAAATATCTTTTGGCCGAAAGAATATTGTCGGATGGAAAAAATCCTCCTGACTAAATATTTACATGCAAATCGAGGATACCGTCACTGTACCATTCGATTTGACGTTCCACGTTTCAGCCGAAAAATAGTTTGGCCGAAAAATACTATTAGTTCGGTCGAAAAAATGTTTTTCAGAATTTTGGAGACCAGATTGTCACAAAAGTGTTACCCACCTCCGTGATTTCACTCCCCCTCAACTTATTGAAGACAATGGAAAAGGGAAAGGACCCAATATATGATGAGGGTATTGTGAAGGTATCTATAAAGATAAAATTGGGGAATAAATCACCAACCCTAGGCCTTGCAACTTCCCTACAACCCAATCAATCAATCACCAAAACAATTTTGAAGCTTTGGCATACAATGCACTGTCCCCTACCCAAGCAGGCATCAAAGAGGGAAATCCAAATGTGACCAACATCATAGGCATGGCTCCTAAGGAAGACACCAAGAGATATAAAATGGACCCTCAATAGTCCAACCTCCCAGGCAAGCATCCTAGAATAGGTCATGGAAATAGAGGGGAAATATCACAAGAATCAGAAGAGGATGATCCACAAAAGTAACTTGACTCAGAAATGACAAAAATTGACCTTCCATCCTTTCTTGAAACATATGGGGAACAATGTGATAACCTCCAAAGACCCTAGCTATTGTAAATGTAAAAGGATCTCATCAAAAGTAGAATGAATGAAAGGAAATCTCGTGAAAACTCTAATCAATCGAAGGGAATAGGCATCTGATATTCCATAAATTCCATAAGAAACTCTTATTAGAGGATAAAAAGAGAGGGTGTGAATCTTAGAAATAGAAAATAGAAGATCTTGGCACCCTACTCATTAACTTTGTTCAGTCAATGCGGTTGTTGGACAAACACTTCACCTCACAATCCATGTTGGAGAAATTACTATTTTCGACACACTAGTTCAGTGGGAGTTAAGTGACTAGTTCTATTTTAGACTTTCTATTTAGATAATCACTATTATGCATGCATGCATTCCTAGGGAAAGTTAACTACTTGATTGTTTTTCTTAATTATGGAATTTTCTTTCCTATATATGAGTGTATTCCACTCATTCATTGTATCAATCATCCATTCATTAGTCATCTCATTGGAGTAGCATGAATATATTTTCTCATTATTCAAAATTGAATCTATCATCCTTTCTTGATAAAATTTGTTTGTATTTTCTTTAGCTAGATCTCCTGTGCAGGTTTCAATGAAACATTGACAATCCAAACCAATAGGTTAAACCCCTAAGTGGATCATTTCTAGGTGCATTGTTCTCTACTCCTCCATTGTAACAACTAATTATAGTTCTCTCTTTGAATGTAATAGGTCTCAACTCTCTCATAAAAATCTACATTACTATAAAGAGAGTCACTTAGGAAAAACGCTCAATAATCCTCTTGCATGAGACAAAATGTGACTAGGAGAAAATGAATAAGGTGGCCAAACAAATATAGAGAAGTGGTGAGATTGAAGCAGTTCCAGTTGTGAGATTCTTCACGTGTCTAGTAGTTCTTTGGGACCCTAACTAGATCTCCCTAGAGAATTGTGTGGATGGATCCAATCCACTATCTATTGATTTTAGATTCAATGGTTTGTTAGTCAATGGTTCAATAACCAACATATATGGGCCTACAAATCCCCTCCTAAGCATTCCTTTCCTTGAGTCCCTTCAAGAAGTAGGGGATCTATTTATTCTTGGAAACCAGATCATTGGAGGGGACTTTAACCTATTCACATCTCTCTAAGAAAATAAATGGGGGCTAAGGAAGTTATTTTTGGAACAAATCACCTTCAAAAAACTCATATTTGACCTCAAACGCATTGACATACCGATGGTTAGGGACTGTTATACTTGGAATAACAAGCATGGGGGCATTCACCGAATTTCCACAAGTCTTGATTTCTTCCTCCTTTCAGGAATTATGTTCTAAAAATTGATTCTCATTGAAGAAAATATTCTACTTTTTTTGGGCTTAGATCACTAGCCCACCAATATCTCATGGCATATCTTGATAATTCCCAAGCCAAGGCCCTTCCTCCTTGATCACTTTTCCTTGGACCATCTAGAGTTTATGAAGAACCTAAGAAAATGGTGGACATATGCAAGTTTAAAATTGGTATCCTAGATGTACCAACTATAACATAAACTAAAACGGGTGAATCAACACATCAAGAAGTGGAACAATGAGGAGTTTTTCAACATTCTCCTCGAAAATGAAAGGATTGAAAAAGACACAGAGACTCTACAGGGCAATATCATTCTTGAGCGTAGAACAATGGAACAAGAATCCTTGGAGAAACAACTCAAATAGGAAATTGAATAATGAGATAAATAAAAGGATAGTCTCTAGAAGAAAAAATTGTGCATATAGTGGATAAAATAAGGAGAAAGGAACTCAAATATTTTCCATAATTCCATGCTCAATATATGCAATCATAATTGGATTTTGAGCCTCTCAACTTCAATGGGACAAAGACTATAAATATATGAAGACATAGTGCAGGAGTAAAAGGGTCCCTTTAGTCATATTCTCATGGAATCCTCGGTGGAAAGGTAGGATTCCCTCAACACAATATTAACCTCAATCTCAAAGGAAATATATCTATAGTAGAAAAATATCCTCTTGAGACCCATTTCCATGGAGGAAGTGACAACTACAGTTAAATCCATGCTCCCTGGTAAATCACTCGGTATAGATGGCTTCACTATGGAATTTTTTCAATATTTTTGGTACATCCTAGGTGAAGATGTATGGAAAGAGATGGAGGAATATTGAATACAATTTAATATTATATAGGAATTACACTCTTCTTTCATTTCCATCATACCTAAGGATCAAAACTCCTTAACTATCAATAATTCTAGGCCCATAGCCTTATGCAACGTTGTATATAAAATCATTTCAAAACTTATCACAAATATACTCAAGCCCATTCTCCAAAAAATCATATCCATTGAACAAGGGGGCTATGTGGAAGGGTGCCATATTCTTGATGGGATCATTGTCACCCATGAAACTGTCCATACCTTAAAATTTTCCAAAAAACTAGATATGTTGTTAAAGCTAGACATGTCCAAGGCATATGACAGGAAAAGCTAGATCTTCTTGGAACAAATCCTCTTGGCCTCTTTTTTTCCCCGCTTGGGTATCTTGGGTCATTAATTTAGTCTCCTCGTATTTATTCTCCCTCATTTTCAATGGTTCTCCCTCTGACACTTCCATTCCTTCACGGGGCATTCAACTTGACAATCCCCTCCCCCCTTTCCTCTTCATCTTGGAAAAAGAGGGCCTTGGAAGATATTTTAAATCCTTTATCCAATAGGGAAAGATGAAAGGTATTATCCTTCATCTGAAATTGGACCATATGACCCATATCCTATTCATTGAAAACATCCTTATTTATATCAAACCAACTATTGAGGAGGTGCAATCTTTCAAAAAAAAATAGATTCCTTCATGATGTCGATTGGTGCCCTTATTAACCGCAACAAATACCATGTTGTTTTTCTCAAAATCCCTCTGGCTATCCAACTCAACATTTCCCACCTACTGGGATTCCAAGAGAGCTCCCCTCCAACCAAATGTCTAGGGGCTTCCATTCTTTCCAATTCCCTCTTAAATAGCTCATGCAATTACCTTATTAATAAGTTGGAAGACAAACTAAGTAGTTGGACCTTCCAATCTCTTAATCTTCCAAGATGAATCACTCTCCTTAAATAAGATTTGCAATCTATGCCTCTCTATCTCTTTCTAGTTCTGCAACACCGATGAAAATCCTAAAGGCCATTAGAACTCTTCGAAGGGATTTTCCATGGGGAAGACCGAATAGGGATCTCAAATTGGCCCTTGTGGCGTAGCACACTATCTGTCTCCCCAAAATAATTGGGGGTGTGGGTCTCATGGATAGAATTATCATGTGCATGACCTTTATGTCCAAAACCTGGTGGATAATGGATTAAGAAATAGGGGGAGATGCAGAGTAGAATATGAAAGTTCAAGTACACTAATGAGGTCCCAAATGAAGAGCTCAACAGATTGTATGAAGTTTTCCCAGACTCAATGATTTGGAATAACACAAGAGACAATAGATTTTTAATAAAACAATAATCCTTTTGGGAAATCAAATTATGCGAAAAAGAATTATTCTAGGAGGACGCATGGAAACAAGAATCTCATATTGAACTCAAACCCCTCCTCCGATAGGCCTAGTACATACTGCAAGATAATGGCTGGTTACATGTCAACCAATACTAGTAAGGTATGGAGAATGAAGTCCCTCTAGAAATCAAAAAGTGGGTCCCAAAATAATCTTGGCCCTCTCGACTCTCTTTTGAGGTCATAATCCTCTTGGAATCATGTATGAGAAATAGGAAAATAAATTATAGAGAGGGTCAGCACATAATTCTATGGGGGACTCAAGGTAGTGGAAATTTCATCTTAAAAGGATCCTATGAGAGAGAATATAACCACACATTCATTCCCTTAAACATCATCTGGAAAATATTTTGGAGCACATAAAGATGGACAAAGGTCTCCTCCTTCCTCTAAATGTTATCATGGAGGAAGACTCCCACATGAGATTTCCTTATTAGTAGGGGATTTGAAGGATCATCAATCTGCTACATGTGTCGATGGCAGAAGGAAACGACATAGCACCTTTTTAACATCTTCATTGAGGCCAACCAACTATGGTATAGAGGGTCCTCCACCTTCATAATATCGAATATAAATAGAACTAACATAAAAATTACCATAGAGAATTGGTAGAAAAGACCCTTTTCAAACATCATTTTGAAGGAGGCCTAACAAATATTCCCTAACCACCTTCTTTGGTTGATTTGGGAGGAAAGGAATATATAGTTTTTTAAACAAAAGAAACATAAAGGGGAGGACATCTAGAGAAGCATACAGACATCAATCATGAATCCATTCAATACAATCCCTAGTTGAAGGAAGAAACAGTGGTGTCAGGAAGAGAGAAGGATATATTTTCAGCTTGGTAATTCAATGTGGAACCAAGGTCTAGCACCAACCCATCCTGGAAAGAAAATCCTTCCTTGACAAATGGGAAAATACCCCATCAACATTTATAAAGATAAACTTTAATGGGCCCGCTAAAGGAAACACATTGATTGTAGGGGAAAGTGGGGTATTCATAGATGGTAAGGGTGACATTTTGATTGTTTATGCTTTCTATCTGGGAAGGAGAACAAACAATGCAACAGAGATAGATAGCCTAATCAAGGGTCTCTTTTTATCAGTACACATATAATACCATAAATAGATAGTAGAAGGAGACTCTGTCATTACTATCCTATCCCTCACAAATCTCTTATCTAGCTTGCATATAAAAAAATATTAGCCAATTGGAGACTAGCTTTATGCCTAGCTCAAACAGTTGATATTCTTGGTCAACTCTAAATGATTCATACTTCTCATGTTCACAGAAAAGTGAATCGGTTATTTGATTGTTTAGCTAATTGGGGGGTCTCTTCACCAAGGAAAAACCTCTCCTCTGCATGGCTCTCTCTAGACCACGTGGATCTACATGAATAATGTATAATGATTAAAACAGTGTATGTCAGTCCCTCATATAGAGTGGTTGAGCATGTGATATAGTTCAAATAAAAGGTTGGGAGGGAAGTGGACATATTTCCCATTGAGCATGCTCACCTTTTAATGATAAATAAGGTTGGTACAAGTTTGTTAATGTTTCATCATGAGAGTGAGAGGTGGACTCAGTTGATCAATAGAATATTTCATCATAGAGTATGCAAACCCAAATAGAGGATAAGGAATTTGGTGATGAGTGTGGGTGGAATCTGTTTGCATAATCGTTTACTCTTGGTAATTATGGAGTGTATTTTGTTGTGTTGGTTCATCAAAGAAAAGGTTTCATGAATTGTTGAGGGGTGTTGAAACATATTTTAAATTTTTTATCTTCAAAACTAAGTCTTCCTTTTTTGGGTTTCGTCTTTTCATGAAGCATAACCCTCACTATTTTTTCCAAAAGGTCGGTACCGAAATTTCGACAAGATTTATTCTTTAAATAATAAAAGGAAAAAAACCAAAAATGTTATAAAAGTCTCGATGCGCTTTCGGTAAAATTATTTCTTAAATCACAAAAAGTTTAAACCCTAAAGGAGTTAAGATTAACCTTTAAAAAGTTTTTTGGAATTCGGGGTTTAATGAGAACATATGTTTTAATACATTTCAAATCGCGGAATCCCGATCCCCGATTTCCTGAAATATGGAAGTTACTAATTATTAAAGACTAAATTAATCATACCACGATTTCGGGATTTGGGGTTCGTCGATAAAATACCTCTTGTCAACATGATCCCCGAAATCCCGAAACGTGAAGTCTCGACTCTTAATCTGTGTTTATTCTAAATTAACTCTGTTTTGGAAGCATGATTAATGACAATCAAACTTTTTAGGTTTGTTCACGTTTCGGTTCCTGATCAAATGAAATTTTCCAAAATTTGAATTCAAAAGCGCCAAAATGCGGCCACTTTAATAAAGGATAATTGATGATATGTGATAGTAATGTGTATCTTATTAAATATCCACTGCATTCAATGTATTGAATTCTTGTCAGTTGTGTCAATACCTACATCGTTAAATGAATTAAAAGAGAGTTTAGAGGTTTGTGTTTCGCAACATATTTTGTTTCATACTATCAAAGCGTAAGACGCATTCAACCGAGCTCATGCACTCCTTTTGTGTGGAAGGTTTTCCATCTAACTTAAAGTCATGGCACCAAAGAAAGCACCTAAGAAGAGTGAAGACATAGAGGAAGGAGATATCATATTCTATACTACGCCACACGCTATTGACTCAATTAAATCTTGGACACAAATCTCTGAATTCCTGGAATACGAAATCAAGAATTCTCCAACTGATTCCGAGAATCACTTTCAGGATATAGAAGAATCAGAGCTTCATAAGATTGCAGCATGCCCTCGGCTTATGGAGTACAACAAAATGATCAATTGGGCCTTGAAGAAGATCGATATCCTGACAAGAAGTATTTTAAATGATCAAGGGGTCATTGTTGTCTCATTCAAGCCAAAACATATACAAGTAATGTATAAACTCTCACCAAATCCTAAGTACACTTATAATGATGAGTTTTTAGCTGAATTTCAAAGGAAGGAGTGTACTGAGGCAGACCAAACTCATCCCGATTTAATTAGAGAATGGTGGAGATGTCCATCAAAGTTTAGGGCCGATACCCATGGGGTTTCTGCCACAACATCTTTGAAAAAATACATGGTTTATGTATCCATTATGCTATGTAGACTTTTCGGAAAAAAGAATCCCTGCCATTTTCCTACAGAATGGGTACCCTTTTTAGAAGCAGCTTCATAAGGATACACTTTCAACTGGAGTAAGATTTTGTCTAATAACCTAGCTCAAGAAGTTTCAAATTACAGAGTTGCAAAATCTAAAGGTCAACTAGTGGCCTTTTACATGTCAGCATACATTATGGACGCAGTTTGCTTCATGACTCCTTTTCCCCTGATGAATTGGAGTTGGAACATAACTTGCCCCAAACCCATTCACGAGCATCACTCTGTGCTATGGGAAGAAAATGATAAGAATGCATTTTACGAAATTTTTCATTTTATAATAATTCCAATGCATAAAATGTTTTATGGCTGTGAACCCCCTCGCATTTCTGAGTCAGTCTCAAGAAATCTCAAAGAAATAGCCGACTGGTTTGTTGATGAAAACTTCTCTTACCTTAGGGTTTATGGATTCTCAATCCCCCCTCACACACTTCTGAAATTCCTCCCGAACAAACTGGTATTGAGAGAGGTAGCACATCAAATAGTGAAAGGTGGTATTAGAATAGAGCTAAAGGTAGCTCAAAAGAAATCCTGGCCAATCTTCCCTGTGTATGTCGGGAAATTTTCATTACTCAACCTAGGCCATTCTAAAGTAGAAGACAAAGCTTTAGAAGAAATAAAACTGGTAGGTATTGAGCACAGAAAGCATGACCCTTATCAATTAGTAAGCAGACATTTGATGGACTGTAATATGAAATATTATGAACATGAAAACTCTATTTATGATGATATATTCAAGGAGGTTAAAACTTATGAGGAGGTATTGAATAGGGTATGGGCCTCATTACCCGACTTATAGACTAGTTTCATGTCCTTCCAGAGTCACAGGCGAAGTTGTTTTCCAAAAATTTTGCAGGGTGAATCCATGACCCCTCCTCCAGAGCTGGAAGGGCCTCCCCCAGGCTTTGAAACATATGTACAGGATAAAGCAAATACAAAGGGAAAAATGAAGGAGACTGAAATGCCTTCACAAGAAATAGAGGTACCTCAGACAGAAAAATCAGAGGCAAGGAAAGGAAAGGAGTTGGAAATACCCTCAGAAATCCCTTAAAATATTCCCTAAAAAGTAGGAGGGACAACATCGACAGAACTTGGAAGTCCCATTACTTCTTTGACTCCATTACAATATACTTATGGAAATCCCCAGGAGGGAGTTCTATATGTTAGTGACCTTGAGCCCATTTCTAGGGATGAGATTCCTTCCTCTTATTACTTCTTCAGTAAAAAGAGGAAGGCTATCTTGAAATAGGAGATGCATCCAGGAGGAGATATGATGATTAAAAAGCACAAGATCATTATAGACTAACAAAAACTTAAAGAGGGAGAATTCGCTACAGAAATAGTGGGCACAATGGGAACTTTAGCATCGGCAAATTTATACTATGTGCATAGTTTGAAAACTATGTTGGAACAAAAAGATCAGATGATAGCTCAGCTACAGAATCAATTAAAGGAGACTCAAAGAAATATCAGTTGGGGGATTAAAAAGGGTCTAGAACAAGCTAGATTAAATGATATTCAAGATATTCAAAAAATGAAAGCAAGCTTAGAGGAAACAAATCATAAAATACAGACCACTCAAGCATAGGTCATAAAGCAAGAAGAAATAAATAAACAATTACAAGATAAGATTAATTCCATTTCAAATCAAGTGGTAGAGCTTGAAATCTTCCAGGTCCAGGTATTGGAAATACATATGAAGATAGAAAAAGAACAATAGGGGGTGTTTTTTAATCTGGAATTTGTCCAGAATTACTTTCAGGAAACAAATATATCCTTGGAGAATATTCTCCATAAAGAAAGAGAAGTGAAAGAAGCCAGAGCAACTTTCCAAAAAGCAGTGGCTCTTTCAACAAAAGAGGATTTCAAGGAAGCTAAAAAATTATCTGTTTCAGAGAAGATTAAAGGTGATGTAATACTCAAGGTATGGGAGGCAGACCTTACAGAAAAAAAAAAAGAATGACCAGAGAAGTTAATGACAACTGTCAAGGAATTTTTGACCTTTTAGAGAAAACTTCATTGAACATTGGAAAAAATGACTGTTTAGGGTTGTTATGGGAAATTAACATTGTTAAGCATCAGTTAAGATTCAAAGAGGATCTGGAAGAAATTCAGAAAGAGATCCCACAAATAAATGTAATCAATGTCACTCAAATTGATAAATGGATAGTAATGCCTAACTTAAAACTACAAACTATCAAGTTCACAAGAAAGATAATCGAAGACCGTCTGCCAAAATTGCAGATGAAGTTTTTCTTATTTGAAACGAAGGATATTCCATAAGCTCCCAGAGTTTTAGTACAGTTTCTGGGAAAATGTATTCATTATCTTAAAGCAGAAGGAGCAGGTTCATCAACGCAGACATAAAATATTGTTTTGAAGATTTTCATCATTGGAATAATGAAGCAGTTAGAATAGAAATGTAAACGGTTTGACATTGTTCATTCATGTAACCATTAGTCTTAGGAAGTTAGTTAATCACCAATGGGAAAAATGTTTGGTGATCATGTATAAATATATTTTCACAAGACTGAGAAAGGGCTTTTTGTTTTTTGAGAGAGCCGATTGTATTAAAAAGTTTTCCAATCCACTATGATATAAATAATATAGACGAGATTCTGAATTCTGTCAACTTGAAGCTATGTGTTCGTTACCCTGTTTCCAATATTTTTCAATATTTTTCTTCTTACGTTTTTCTAATGAATGATCAACTATAAGTTTATTTCACACATCTATCGTAGTTTAAATTGATTTGGTTATTGAATTATTTATAGTTTTTCCTTTGTGATTACTATCAGCAATTTCAAGACATGTAGGTTATTTGAATGATTATATTTTACATTTCATTAGAAATCTCATTTTCCTCTTTGTCTCCTGTTACAATATGAGATTCTTTCGTGATTAAAGCCTCATATTTTCTCAGCAGTACTACTTTGTTATTTTACTATTCTTAAAATTGTTTCAAGTACAGGAAACGGCCTCAATTGTTATTATGCTATTATTTTGAGTTCCAAAACGCTTTTTCTCTTTTCATCCCTTAAAAACTAAAGCAACAAATATTCAAACTTTTCATATTTAAATAAAAAATTATTTTCCATGAGTGTCCCAAATAATAGATAGCACAACATAGAACCTGGCCTCCAAGATCAAACTAGCATTGCTTTAAACCTGTTTAATACTATTATGTAAACAACAACTAACCAGGCTGAATTAGAACGTTCATGGGCAGCTATTGAGAGAGATACCAACATCCAAGAACAATGGGAAGCTAGATAGAGGCAGTAGAGAAACCAACTCTGATTTACCCTTCTTTTTTATTCTTACCTTTTATTTACCTTTACCTTTATGGATGCCTTGACGGTATACTTTACAGCCTTAAAGTATAAACTCAGGAACAACAAGGGGGATGTTGATGCTAGTGGTAGCATCGGAGAATTATTTTAGCATAGGTCTATGTTTATAGATGTGTGGAAATCATCCAAACCCTTTTACTCTTGGGTTTACTTTAATTAAAGGAATTATTAAATTAAATTTCTTTTTTAATTAATTATGAATTAGTTAACTGATTTATTTAAGGGAAGTGTTAAAAGTAAGTAGCATGTTTCTAAATCTCTAGTGGGTGTGATAAGTAATCTCAACAATCAATCACTTTAGAGATTCGAAATAGATTATAAGTCACGATTATAAAAGCAAGGCTAGGGTGAAGGAGAAAGACACTTGATATTCTTGAGAGTATAGAAGGACCTTTTATTTTGAGAGTATTGAATCACGAAGGACTATGATTCAATATCTTGGATAGGTGGAGAAGGAATTCCATGTAGAGATCGGGTTAAGGAGAAGGGCGAACATAGGCAATGTAGGTGGGTTTCAGTTAGAGGAAGCCACATGAGAGTATCGTGTCATACAGATATTTCCATACAAAATTTTCATACATGTACGCGGGTCATAGTGGATAAAGTCACATACATACGCGATTTTTTTAAAGGAAAGTCACATACACCTTGAAAAGCGTGCAGTTCTAGGTTGTACAAGAGATTATAATTTGTTAGGTTTGTATGCACTTGTATTTCCCTCAATGGGTCATCATCCCTATTATGGAATCCTTGATTTTAGCATAATAAAATCATTCTCAACATTGGTTTTCCCTGTGTGGTTTTTCCGTGGGTGTATACCCAAAAATATTGGTGTTATGTGTGCTTGATTTGGTTTTCTTGTTTATGATTCCGCTGCATGTTTAGTTGATTACTCAGTTATTCTTTAATTCAATAAGTGTTTTATTTGGAATTAATGGTCAGGTGTTGTGTAGGAGAAATTTTCAACATGGTATGAGAGAAAGTGCTATGAGGGAGGAAACCTAGTACATGATGTCATATCCATAGCATATCCATAACCAACAAGACGAAATCAAAGGAAGGATTTATGGGAAATAGTTGTACAGAGGTAAGACTTGTTTTTGCAGGAGTATAGATTTGTACATGTGTCATGGAAAGCACAATCACGTACATGCGCGGGAGGCTTTGAGCACAATCATGTACGCGTAGGTTGTAGTGGTCATAGTCACATGCATGCACAATTTTTAGTGATCACAACCCCATACATATGCGGGATCTAGTGGTGAGAGTCGTGTATAAGTTTGTACAGGTTAGTACATGGGCAGTTTTCAGTAGCAGGTTATTTCCAAGGTAAGTTATCAGGTCTTAAGGATGGAAGAAACAACATTAACAGTTGAACACATCTTGGATGGAGCATCCAATTTCCTCTCTTAGAAATCAAGAGTAACGTTGGTATTTAAGGAGTATGACCTTTGGTGGTTATTGGACAAAGTTGTTACTCCATCGACAAAACCAATAGATTTGGAAGATCACAACAAGAAGCAGATAAAATCATAGAGGGTCATCTTGGATTCAATGAAGGATCATATAATTCCTCACTTATCCAAGGAGAAGGTGCCCAAATATATGTTTGATGCCTTGGTAGGGTTATTCCATAGAACAAACATGAATAACAACATGGTCTTAAGGAATAAACTCAGATCGATCTAGATGTCTAGATATGATATTGTTACCAACTATCTCATCAAGATCACACAAGTGCATGACCATCTTGCAGCCATAGTGGAGAAAATAGAGGATGAATATCTCATGAATGTGGCATTGAATGGTCTTCCCAAGTCATGGGAACCATTTGTCAAGGGATTCTGCACTCGAGAACATTTCCCAAATTGGAAAAGAATTTGGGATGATTGCATCTTGGAAGAGACTCGAAAGGATTCTAAGAGTAGCATGTAGGAAGGTAGTGAATAGAACTTGGCTCTTATATATAATACAAGAAAAGGAAAAGGAAAGAGTTCTAGAAAGAAGGGTAGCAGTGAATGAGTTTCATCATAGCCAGGAAAGAAGAAGGACTTGAGTAAAATAAAGGGTTTCTCATGTCATAAGAATGGATATTATGCCTCTAAGTGTTCGGAGAACAAGAATAAGGGTAATGGAAAGAAAAAGACAACAATATAAGAAGAGACATAGTTTGATCAATTTTCAATGAAGTTTGACAAGGATTACTCATTGGTTTTTTGCCTTTCTACCAACACAACTACGAGGATTCCATGGTTCTTGGAAAATGGTGCATCTCGTCAAAAGGTAGAAGCATGAGAGATATTTAGTATTATGAATAAGAGTGATTCAGATGTTCATGAGGATCTGGGTGATGATGCTAGGTATGCAGTGAAGCGAGAAGGAATAGTTGTGTTCCAGCTCAATCCAGTGGGTTCGTTGGATGCCCATGATGTGCTTTACATACCGGGTTGAAGAAGAATTTTCTTTTAGTCTCATCTATGGAGGACATGAGTTTTTTCATTACTTTCATAGAGGTAAAGTACTCATACGTCCAAAGAACTCTATCCTAGAAAACATAGTGGTCATTGGTGTTAGAGAAGGAACTTTGTACAGGTTGCAGGGAAATCATATTCAAGCTTTGGTACACAAAAATGACAACCTATGTGGGTTGTGTCATAGGAGGGTGGGACACCTACACTATAGGAAATTTTTGATTCTGAGTGGGATTGTTATAGGCCCTCTAGAGTTTATAATTGATCAGCAGGGAGTGTGAAAAGTGTGTTCACATGGAAAGAATGTGGAGGATTATTTTCCTAGTGGAGACTGTGAGTCCTAACCTTGTACAATATCTACTGCCAACAAATATTCAAAAAAGAACATAAAAGATACAATGGAAAATACAAACATTACACAGATATTTTTCCCCTGGAAACCCAAACCGGGAAAACCAGCATATTCTATATTCATTCATAGTGTTACATCATTTACAATACAATATACATATAGGATCTAGCGTCTTCCAAAACCCTAACCCAATCACCTGGATTATTACAAAACCCTAATTCCTTAACAGGAAATAGAAAACCATAGGCAAAAACCATGTGCTGAAAAACCACCTAAATACATGACACTACTACTCGTGCAAAGAATATAACACATACCCAACATTCTCCCATTTGTTGTTTTCTTTTCATATAGGGGGTTACAGGGTTACATAATCAAAAATCCAGGGCAGCAATGCCCATAGATCCTCTACACCAAGAGAACTTCTCAGTGCTCACAGATTTTGTTAATGAGTCTGCAACATTCTTCAAAGTGTTCACCTTCATCAGTGATACTTTCTTTTCTTCAATCATGTCTCTCACAAAGTGATATTGAACATCAATTTGCTTTGTCTTTGAATGATAAGAATGATAAGCAGGGTTCTTCACCAGAAAAATTGCACTATGATTGTCACACTCTATCCTTATAGCTTGTTGTACCAACCCAATACATGAACACAATCTTTGTAACCATACTGCTTCCTTACTTGCATGGCTAGCTTCCATGTATTCAGATTCTGTAGTTGAAAGTGCCACTACAACCTGTCTTTTGCTCATCCAACTTATTTCTCGTCCAAACAGTTTAAACACATACCCGCTTGTAGATCTCCAACCCAGTCTGCATCCACAAAGAAATGTATATCAACCACTCTGTCCAATCTCGGTCTTCCTTCATAGCATAATCCATAGCTAGTAGTGCCACACAAAAACCTGAAAACCCTTTTTACTTTTGTCCAATTCTCCTTCCCTGGTTTTGACATATACCTGCTGAAAACTCCCACTGCATGTGCAATGTTCGGTCTAGTACAAACCATTGCATACATCAAACTGCCAACTGCACTCACATATGGAACATGAGACATGTCCTCCTCTTCTTCATGTGTCTTGGGACACTAATCCATAGATAACTTTACACCAACCGGAATAGGAACCTTGACCGACTTGCATTCCTGCATATTAAACCTCTGCAATATTGTCTCGACATATTTTCTCTGATTTAACCAGAGTTTCCTCTTTTTTCAATCTCTTTTAATTTCCATTCCCAAAATGAAATTTGAAGCACCAAGATCCTTCATGAAGAATTTAGAGGACAATTGAGTTTTCACATCTTTGATAATCTCCTTGTTGTTTCCTATCAACAACATGTCATCCACATACAAGACCAAATAAATCAAATGATCACCAATTAATTTAGAATACACACAACGATCCTCTTTGTTTCTTGTGAATCCAAGTCCCATCATATAAGTATCAAATTTTTGATACCACATCCTTGGTTATTGTTTTAAACCATACAGGGACTTTTTCAGCTTGCATACCAGCTCCTTCTTTCCTTTCATAGCATAACCTTTTGTTTGCTTCATAAATATTTCTTCTTCCAGATCCCCATTCAAGAATGTTGTCTTCACATCCATCTGTTCTACTTCAAAATCAAATGAAGCAACAACAAATAACATAAATCTTATAGAGTTTAACTTGGAAATAGGAGAAAAAATCTCACCAAAATCAATTCCCTCAACTTGTGAATAACCCTTTGCTACTAACCGAGCATTGTATTTCTCCACTTTTCCTTCTGCATTCATCTTTTTTTTAAATACCCATTTGCTGCCAATGGGATTTCTTATAGTTGGCAACTCCACTAGATCCCAAGCCTCATTCTTATCCAAAGATGTCATTTCTTCTTCCATGGCCCTTGTCCATACCTTTCCATCCTCTGAATCCACTGCCTCCCTCACAGTTCTAGGATCATCATCAGTAATAGACAAAGAAAAATTTGAATGAAAATCAGATGGACTATACCTTTCCGGTAGCCTTCTTTATTGATCTGATCTCCTCAATACTTGAGTATGAGGATCTTCTTCTTATTATACATGTTCTTATGTAGAGTCTGATTCATCATCCTTTAAATCAAACTCTATTATGTTGAGGTGTATATGGAGTAGTCTTCTTCCTTGTTATACTGCACTTCTTACAGAATTCTTCAAATTCATTCCTGCAGAACTCTCTGCCATTATCTGTCCTCAACACCTTAATTCTTTTCTCTGTTTGATTCTCAACAAGACCCTTAAAAATTTTAAATTTTTTAAAGACTTCAGATTTCTTCCTGAGGAAATATATCCAAGTTTTCCTCAAGAAGTCATCTATAAATGAGACATAGTACACAGATTTTCCCAATGATGGGACTGACACATGTCCAAAAACATCACTGTGAACTAGTTGTAAAATTCCTTCTGCCCTCGTTGCACCATAGGGGAATCTTACCCAATTCTACTTCCCATATAGACAATGTTCATAGATATCAAAATCCAAAGAGCAGTTAGACATACCTTCAACCATACATTTACCGTGTAGTAGTCGAAGACCCTTCTCTCGGATATGCCCCAGTCTTTGATGCCACAACATAACCTTTTCTCCAGAGACTGTAGGAGTTCTTTCTTCTTCAAATCCAATATTAGGAACAATGGAGCTATTACACCCATCACTAATAGTGCTTCCTAGCATCTTATACAAAGTTCCAAACCGAACTCCCTTCATCAACACCATTTCTCCTCGAACCATCCTGCAAGTTCCCTTTTCAAAAATTGTTTTTACCCCTGCATATTCCATTTTTCTTACAGAAATCAAATTTCTAGCCATACCTGGGATGTGCAGAACACCAGGCAGTGTTCTAGTCCTTCCATCTATGAGCCTCAACTTGACCCTTCCTCTTCCTATGATTCTGGTTGTTGAATCATTACCTAAGAAAACATTACCTCCATCATACTTTTCATATTCACAGAACCACTCCCTGTGGGGAGTCATATGAAAGGGTGCACCAAGTTCAATCAACCATGCCTCATGATCTGCATGTGTTCTTGAAGAGGCCAAGTACACATCCCCTCCATATTCCTTGGAGGTATTTTCTTCTGTAGAAGAATATTCTTCCTATCCCTTCTTTTTCTCAACTTTGGATCTACACTGCTTCATGTAGTGCCCTTCTTTTCCACACCTCCAACATACGCTTACAAACATTCTGGAAGATTTAGATCTACCCTTAGACTTAGATCTCCCACTTGAGAAATTAGATCTATTTCTTTTCTGGGAATGTCCTCTTGAAAATAATGTGTCTGTGCTATGTCCTTCCATATTCTTCCATCTCATATCCTCCGACAACAAGGATGAGACAACTTCTTCAAACTTCAAAGAAGTTGTATTACTACCTATGGCCACAACTAGACTATCCCACGATTCTGGTAAAGAAAACAACAAATTGATACATTTATCTTCATCTGAAATTTTAATCTCAACAGATACTAACTGACTTACCACGGTATTGAAGGTGTTCAAATGCTCTGCCACCGAGTCTCCATCTCTCATCCTCAAGTTATACAGATTCTTTCTCAGGAACAGTTTATTTACCAGGGACTTAGACGAATACAACTTCCCCAACTTTTCCCATAAATCCTTGGTTGTAGCTTCCTCTGACACATTCAGTAATATTGAATCGGAGAGACACAGTCGGATTGTGCTCTTTTCCTTCCGATCCATATTTTTCCAGTCATCTGCAGAAGTTCCTGTAGGTGTAGTACCTGGATCTACCGTGATCCACTAATCTCTGTCCACCAAAAGATCTTCCATCTTGAGCTTCCACAACTCAAAGCTTTTCCCATTAAACTTCTCGATCTCCATCTTCAAATTGCTTGCCATTTCTTTTCACCTGAAAAACAATACCGCGGATCTCCCACTATAACAAGGCTTATCACAGTCCTGAGCCAAACCCTTGACCACAAAGGTGTCCCCCTGAAGCCAATAAAGCTCTGATACCATATGTAAATCCTAATATTGTACAATATCCACTACCAATAGATATTCATAAAAGAATAGAAAAGATACAATCGCAAATACAAACATTACACAGAGATTTTTCCCCTGGAAACCTAAATTGGGAAAACCAACATATTCTATATTCATTCATAGTGTTACATTGTTTACAATACAATATACATATAGGAGTCATTGGCATCCAAAACCCTAACCCAATGACCTGGATTAGTACAAAACCCTAATTCCTTAAATGGAAATAAAAACCCATCGGAAAAAACCATGTGCTGAAAAACCACCTAAATACATGACACGTTTCCTGAGGTAGGTGTCATGTTTCCCAAGGAAGAAAAAAAATTCCGTACTCGTGCAAAGAATATAACACATACCCAATAGAGAGAATAGGTCCAAAGGGATATTGGATATTATCCATTCATATGTGAGTGGGTCGATATCAATAACACCATTACATGGATCATCATACTATGTGATGTTTATTAATTATTTTTTCAGGGAAAACTAGATCTTGTTTATAAATACCAAGGATGAGGCCTTCAATGGGTTTTAAGAGTTTAGATCTCAGGTAGAGAACTAGACATGTAATAATATCAAGGTATTGAGGTTGAATAACAGGGGAGAGTACACCTTTGATGACTTCAATTTCTGAAAGGAAGGGATCAAGAGGGATATGACAGTCTCATAAAACCCTCAACAAAATGGGGTTGCAGAGAGAAAGAATTGGTCCATCATCAATTATTCCAAGGCAATGCTACATGACCAGGATTTGCCAATATTTTTGTCGGTAGAGGCATGTAACACAATTATATATTTTCATAACAGGATTCTTCACAGGATATTGTGGGATGAGACTCCAAAGGAGGAATTCTCATGAGTTAAGACATAGATTGGTCATCTGAGGATCTTTGGTTTTCTAGTAGACATCCATGTGCCTATGGAGAAGAGGATGACGATGGATCCTTCAGGACATAAGGGTATATTTTTTGGGTACAGTAAGACCTAAAAGACTTACAAGATATTCATTCCAATGTAGAGGAATACAATTGTGATAAGAGATGTTAAGTTATAGAATAAATTGGCATCTAACATATCTCATAACTCATCACTAGTGACATAGGACAAGGGGAAGCATGCTCCAAAGGATGAGCAGTAGTCAACAGTTCAAAATTCAAGTGGGGAGGAGGATTTATCCCCTTCCAGTCCTGTTAGGATACCCCGGTGGCTATTAAAGACATTTATGGATGATGGTGAGGCTCCTAGGAGTGCGATCAGAGAGAGAAGGCCTTCAAAGAAGTTTTTTAACCATATGGTGATTATGAGTAAAATCATTTATGTTGAGCCTTTCATTTTTGAGGAAGAAAAAGACAAGAAGCTATGTCAGGATACCATGGTAGAAGAGTACAATGTTATTATGAGGAATGATATTTGGGACATAGTGCCAAGACCATAGGGGAATTCAATTGTGAGTTCCATATGGCTCTACAAGAGAAAACATGATGTAGATGGTAGCATCCAGAAGTTCAAAGTTAGGTTTGTGGCAAGAGGGTTCTCCCAGAAAAAGGGAGTGGACTATGAGGAGACATTTTCTCCATTCACCAGGTATTATTCTATTCGAGTTGTTATTTCTATTCCTTTAGTTATGAGGTGGAGGATACATAATATGGATGCAAAAGTAACTTTCCTCAACGAGATCATTGAGGAAGATATATACATAGAGCTACCTCAAGTATTTGAGGTACATGGGAGGGAGTCTCATGTGTGTAGGCTTAAGATATCCTTGTATGCAATCAAATAGGCACCCAATGCATGGTATTCTAGGATCGATGTATATTTGAAGAGTATGGTTTTTACCAAGAGTGAGGCAGATCCTAACTTGTAATTCATACTTGTTGGGTTGGATCCAATCATCTTGGTTATGTATGTTGATGATTTATGTCTCACAGTTGTAGAGGATATTATTGCAAGGTGCAAAGAAGATTTAGCGAGTGATTTAGAGATGAAGAAAATTGTTTTGATGCATTATTTCTTGGGTTTATAAGTATGGAAGGTATCGAGAGACATATTCATTGGACAAGAGAAGTATGTAGTAGATATATTGAGGAGATTCAATATGAAGTACTTTAAACGGATGACTACACCTATGATTACCAATCTAAATAAGGTGGTGAATTCAGATTTAGAGTTGGTGTATCCAAGGATATACAGATAGGTAATAGGGTCCTTGATGTATTTGGTAAACACTAGGAAAAATATTTGTTTTTTTGTGGACACCTTAAGTCAGTTCATGGTTGAGCAAAGGCAACTGGAATGGGTAGCAAAAAAATATGTGCTTAGGCACTTGAGAGGTCCAGTGGAGTATATATTGATATATATTGGAGGAGATGGAGTATATTTATAGGGATATACAGACTCAGATTGGGTAGGAAGTGAAATAGACATAAAGAGAACCTGAGGGTGTTTCTTCAATTTGGGATCGATAGTGATTACTCGATTCAACAAGAAGGAAACTTCTATAGCACTTAGTTGAGAAGAGACATAGTATATGGTAGAAAGTATGGCTAGGTGTGAAGCCATTTGGCTTCACAAGTTTCTTACATGTTTATTTGATAAGGAGTTGGAGCCTACAGTGATATACTATGATAATCATAGTTATATCAAACTCGGATAATCCAGCATTCCATGACAATTCCAAGCATATAGATATCATATACCACTTCATTTGAGATAGGATCTAGAAGAAAGAAGGGAATATTTGTTATTGGATATATCGGTAAATGTGGACATCAATTGATCTCCCTAGATCCACCTAGATCTAGAACAAAACAAGACAATACAAGACACTTTCCCTAAGATCTAATCATTGAATCTATCATCAAAGAAAGGATGAGTAACATACCTTTGAATATCGCTTCCTTATGTCTTTGTTGTCCCTGCTTCACTCCAGTGCTCTCGTGTTATTGATCCTGCAATGAACCACAAACCAACCAAAGTGAAATCAATAATAGTGTATTCAATGAAGACTTATACATCTGATCAAGGAATCACGTAATAAAATGAGAGTGATTTTATGGGACAGAAACATGCCACTGTATTATATTAAGAGAAAGTGGAAGATACAACCAAACAACCTTGATGTCGCTAAGTTCCCTTTCGGTGGCCCTTGATCTTGACACACACACTTTCTCCAAGCTTGCATGAAGATGATCCACAATAACTTGATAAGCTGAGATGAAGCCTTCAAGCATATGATGTAGAGTGCCTCACACAATTTATAGCCTATTCAACCTTAATCATTCCTTAATTTCTCTTGCTTACTTAATGCTTAACCTTTTCCATGAGAAATACACCATTATATAGGAGAAAGAGAGATGGTTAAAGAGATTAAGATGATCCCACCAAATCAGAGAGGCGGGTAGGATCTCAACCACATGGATGCCACCTCATATTCTAGAATATTCCTTCTAGAACTTTCATGAACCTCTTTCTTTTTCTCAGTTTTAGAACACCGTCACACCCTATCTATATAACATCCTACAGAAACCCCGCAGGATAAGTTTATAGCATCATGCGGAAATCAACATTTCCGCACTGTACAATACTACTAGCCTGCAATGTCCTTCTAAAAACAAGCCTTGTAGAGTAGGAAACCAGTTAATTTTCTCATGGGAAAGATCCTTTTGAGAGGTTGAATACATTCTTGTAGACACATCACCAGGGTGACCAAAATAATGTGTAACAAAATTACCCCCAAAGTATGAGGTGGGAATTTATGACAGTGAAGATACTTTGTAGAATGTGTGTGTGTGTCAGAAACAAGGAGCACACCAATAGGGAACCTACAAACAACCAAGCATCTGTGAAATATCATACCATTTCTGAGGTAGGGATTCCCATGCTCAAACTACAAATGATTTAAACCATAAATCTCAGTCATGGCCACCAATCATACACTGTGGATCCATGTCACCAAGATTATACATAGCCACCAGGAATACATTGTGGATCTATGCTCTAGAAAACTCAAATTCAGACATAGCCATGAGACATACAAAGTGGATCTATGTGTCAATACAAATCATAAATATTCCATTGCAACCTGGACCAAAATGATGAGATCCAGGGTCTTCAATCCCTTTGTCTGTAAGTATGAATCTACCCATGCGATTACAGGTGTTGAAGTCGAACATGGTAGAAACCACTTGATTATCGGTCATTGATGAAAACCATTAACAAGTGCGAGGGAAATCACCATTGATGTCAATGACTCCCAAGGTACCCCAGTATAATCCATCGAATGTGAATAAATGAGCTGAAGTCGAACACTCGATAGAGTCTATGGATCAGGTACTAATGATGTGAATCCACTGTCGAAAGTGAAGAAAACTTCCAATGAGGCATGTAGGATCTAAGGTACTAAATGATTTCTAATTCTTATTCTCGGATGATGAGTTGAAGTTGATAGGAGAAGACTCATCACAGGAGGGCCTTGATATATCCCCCATCAATGATGCAAAATAAGTAACAGATTTAGGAAAGATAAAAGTATGAAAATGATTTGAAACTGACACAGGGAAGGCCGACATGGTAAGAATTGAAATGATTTTTGAGATGTGTTTTAGGCCGGTAGGTGCATGTTGGGGCCGCCATAGGTGAGATATATCAGGAGTTGTGGAAACCTATGGTTTCTGCAGGTGGCCTGTGGTTCACCTACGGAAACCTCACATTGTGTGTAATACTCCACATGTGGCGGTCGAAAACCAAATTTTCTTCATACGCGTTTAGCCAATAAAAACTTTTCAAAGCAGCAAATGAGGATGCTAACTCCATTTTGTTGTCCCAATACAGGTTTTTGATCATCAAAATGTTGGAGTGGAGGGAGAGGGAACACGAATATGATGATTCAATTTCTTTGAATGACCCAGGCAATGTAAATTCCCTCTGACAGTGTGGTTTGATGAAATTCTTTAAAATCCAAGGCATGAGGGCCCAACTGAGGTTACTAGAGTATCTATTCCACATGTGGGATGTGGAATAGTAGGTGTTTCATGTGGGTGCCTATGTACTATCCTTACATATAGAGGATATCTATTTATTGACGGGATTATCTCGTCATGGATCTCATGTGACCTTGACAGGAGGTAGAGGTGGTGGTCTACCAATGAGTGAGTATCTCCACTGATACTATGATCCCGAGGCAGAGAGATGTAAGGGAAAAGTTTCCATTAGGGGTTTTTTGGATTTACCCCTCCAAACTATTCTTTTTACCATTGCACGTATGGTGGGGAGTGCATATCCTCACATGGCCCTCCAAATCTATTTTCAATATGCAGTAGAGTGCATGGATCCTCGGGTTTTTAACTAGAGCGACGAAGTTCTTCGTAGCATGAAGACACAGTTGATAAAATGCAAGAGAGGGGACTTGAAACAATTTGGATATGCGTCTATCCTAGTGTCTTTCTTCATAGAGAGGTTCCCTCATTTATGTTTATAGGTAGAGTGGGGCATACTAGCTCCACGAGACCCAAGGATGAAGAGGTGGTGCGACATCATGGCCCGGTATTTGGCGGGCCCCATTGTGAAGTATAATGATGTATATTTTGACTTGTTGAGGCCTCAACCTCTAATGGTGGAAAATTATGCATATGTCAGGTTGGATTTCAGAGGCGACCCCAACTTGGTTCTACCTGAGGTCTTTTAGTGGGGAGATCTAGGTAAGAAATACATTTTGTTTTATGATGTTTTTGTGAATTTTGCAATATAAAATGTTTTTTATGCTTTCAATCCAATGACTAATCAAAACTTCTTGGCAATGTAGATGTAGGGACACACTGGCCTCTGGGTACATCCCCTATTCATAGATGAGGGGAAGCAGTCATGGTAGGAGGATGGGATGTTGGTGACTATGAGGCGGTCGAGCAGAACCTAGTGGATTAACAGTAGATATCTTAGACATCTCCATCGATGAGATTCTAAGGTGTTATCAATGCCATATTGTGGGCATATCTGGTTCACTTAGTCGACTACTTCTTAGGGTAGCACGGGCAGTAGTGTGCTATCATGAGAAACATCCTTGTTGCTATTTTGTATATGAAACCAAGTGCTTCTCATTTTGATATTTTTGGTATTCAAACGAAAACACCTTTTTGTAAAACACTTTTAGCGTTGTATATATACATGAGGCTTCTACTAGCTTACTTGCTTTCATGTGAATTGTGGTTGGATTTACATGTGTCTCAAATTTATTTCTAACTCATAATTAACTAATGCATCTGTTAATGTATTTAGACATCTAGGAATATGTTGATATTCAATGTAATCGAAGTAATGTTCCAAGAGGCGAATTCATAGACATACCCGTAAAAAAGTAGGACTTCGGATAGAATAGAGATTACTTAACTGTAGTACCATTAATTGCGAATCATACCATAAAACAAGGTGACGTATTCCAAGTGAAATAGCGTCGGTCAACAATTCGATGACTGCACTATATTCTGTGATATTGTTAGTTGCACGACCAAGGTAGACACCATGTAGATTGATTAACTATTTCGTAGGTGCATAGATTGCCCAAGAAATAGATGCTAAGTTCTGAGTACTACGACCAGAGCCATCATCAAAGCCAATGTGGGGTAGTAAAGGCCCCAACATCAGGAAACCAAGCACAATGCAAGGTAAGCAACTAGAGGTTGAAACCAAATAACGAAAAAGTACACAAAAGTAGCACACAATAGTATGGTACAATAAAAATACAAGCACTCATGTAAATATGGCCTAAGAATAGTACTTATTTAAGTAAATTCCATTCCTAGGCTCACTTAAAGGAATTCCATCATAATCCACTAACTCATAAGCTCCCTTCTCCAACACCCGTTTGACAATATAAGGACCTCGCCACATAGCGTCGAATTTTCCAGCCCCTAGTAAATCACGATCTTGTTCTTAGAGGAGAACTAGATCACCTTCGAAGAAAACACATGGCTTGGCATGCTTGTCATATTGGGCTTTGACATGCTTTTTCTGAGCTTCAATAACCAGGGTGGCATCACGACGGGTTTCATCTAATTGCATCAAGTACAATAGATGTTCCTCTTTGGTAGAGGTGTTGGGGAGAATTTCAACAGCTAGCTTCAAAGATGGTATCTCACATTCAATTGGCAAGACATATTTGATACCCTACACTAATTAGAAAGGTGTAAACCCCATGGCAGACTTTATGGATGTCCGATAGGCCCATAACAATGAAAATAACATCGTGTGCCAACTTGTCTTGTGAATTCCTATTATCCATTGAAGCATAGTGATAAGAACTTTGTTTATCACTTCAACCTGGCCATTGGCCTATGGATAGTAGGGGGTTGAGTTTTCATGGTGAAGACCCAACTTTTTAGTAATCTCAGACATCATGAAGTTTTGAAAATGGCTATCGTTATCAGTGACGATAGCTTAAGGGATTCTGAATCGAGTGATGATATGATTGAATATGAAAAGTGCTATAGTTTTTCCGGTGTTATCGAATGTAGGCATTGCCTCAACCCATTTAGTGAAATAATCCATGGCTGTGATGATGTATCCATGCCCCTTGGTCGAGTGAGGGTTACATGTCATGAATTCAATGCCCCATTTTGTGAAAGAACCAATGGAAACTACAGGGTGTAAAGAAGTGGGATGAGATCGGATTTTATTATTATACGTTTGATAAGTATGACACTTCTGGATAGTTCTAATACAGTATTTAAACAAAGAAGGCCAGAAGTACCCTGCTCCTAAGATCTGTTGAGCAGTGGAATACATAGACATATGGCCACCACATGATCCAGAGTGGAAGTCATTCAAATATTTCTCAGCCTCATCATAGGTGAGACAGCATCGGAAAATAGAGTCAACACCACGGCAATAAAGAGTGTCACCAAGAATTATGTATTGATGGGCTTGATACCATATACGACGATGGTCTATACTAGAACATTCAGGTCGGAAAGTTTTATTCTGGAGATAGATGATAATATCTTTGTACCAAGCGTCATCAGAACTAATAAGAAAAAGGGATTCATCAGGGAAGGAATCCTCTGCCACATTCTATGTCTCAGTGGAGGGAAGGTCACATATTAGTTCGGTGATAACCAATGATTTCTTAGACTTAGCGCATTCAAACTCTAAGTCTAACTCCTGGAGAATCAAAATCCATTTGGATTACTTTCCCCGTAGAAATTGGTGCGTAAGGATATGCTGCATAGGGTTGCAATCGTAAATGATAGTGGTTCTGTGTAATAAGATATAGTGATGGAAATGTTGGACAACTTAAACAAATGGCAATGCCAGTTTCTCCACATGTAGGTTTTTGGCTTCGGTAGTCGTGAGACTCCGACTCAAATAATAAATTACATGTTCATCATCTGAATCATCTTCTTGGAATAAAACCATGGCAATGGTAGAGTCCGCAGTGGGGAGGTAGAGGAAATAGTCGTGACTATAATTGGGTGGGAAAAGTAGGGGTGTACAGGTTAGGGAAACTTTCAAAGATTCGAAGGCTTTGTTGGCAGTTTTATTCCATACGAACTCGTAACCCTTCTTTAATAGTCGAGTAAATCCTAATGTTAACTCAGCGTAATTTGGGATGAATCGACGCAAAAAGTTTGCCTTCCCTTGTAAACTTTGGAGCAGTGAAGTGTAGAAGGAGGAGGTAGATTAAGGATAGCCTCAACCTTCAAAGGGTCCACCCTAATTCCATGGAGTGACACAATAAAACCCAAAAGTCGTTCAGACTCCACACAAAAAACACACTTGTGTGGGTTTAAACGTATACGATAGTAACAACAACGAATGAAAATGGCTCGGAGATGGGTCGGGTGATCTTGGTGGCGCATGGAATGGGTCGGTAGATCATCGAGATACAGTTGTACGATGTGCTTGATATTGTGAAAATCATAAGACATAGTGCGTTGAAAATTCGCTCTAGCATTCTTTAAACCGAAAGGCAGTTTACGGTAGGCAAAGGTACCCCAAGGATAGATGAAAGTGGTCTTGTGTTGATCCATGGGAAAAATATTAATCTAATTATAACCGGAGAAACCGTCCATTAAAGAGAAGATTTCACTTCTGACACAATCGTTGACGATCTAGTCAACGAAGGGGGTTGGATAATTTTCCTTAGGACAAGATTTATTAATATCCCTATAATCAACACATACACGGATCGTGCCTTGTTTTTAATTGACCGGAAGTAGATTGAATACCCAATCGATTAAAGCCACAGGATAGATAAATTAGTCTTTAAGAAGTTTTTCAACTTTGAGCTTGATAGCGGCGGATTTACAGGGGTGGACCGTGCGAAGTATTTGCCGAACAAGTTTAGCATTCGAGTAGGTATTAATTTCATGCACAATGATATTGGGGTCAATACCCAACATCTCTTTGTAACTCCAAGAGAAAACGTCACGGAATTCTTGAAAAATGGATTTATAAGTGACGATTTCATCATCGGAACATGCGGCTCCAATGTGAACATTTTCGACAACTCCAGGCTTAACGGATATGTCAAGAGGAATGGTGGGTGAAATATTACTCAGGTTCCCTTCCTAAATCACATCATTCATTTACTCGGGGACTGAGGAAAGGACAACAATGGTTGACGGAGTCGAAATCCGTTGGTAACTCTCTATGGTGTGTTGCTCCAGGAAGAGAATGGAATGATGATGCCCATCATCCCATGGGTTTTCTTCCATATACATAACTGACATGATCATCTCATATGTAGGAAAGATGACATGGAATGGATCATGAGATGAATCACCAAGAGAGGGAGTAGAAGGGGTTGCCGATTGAATGACTTGATAAGCGGATTCAACCGGACTTATAGGCATGTGTTCGCCATAGTGAAGATAATCACCAGGATTGGGTATTATCCATGGGTCATAAGATGCGGGGGTTTTGTGGATGGAGGTGGAAATCATGTTGATCGAGGCGAAAAAAGGAGGTGGAACATTGCATGGTGGTATTGGGAAGGTACCCATTAGAGTGGAATATTTCAGGAGACCCACACTGACATTCTCGTACCCAGGAGGTGTCTTCGAGATAAATGGCACGTTTCTAGTACGAGAATCGGAGTTGAAAAATTTCAGTTGGTCAATTGTAACGACTTTTCCTTGATGTGGGAAACATAGTACACAGAAAAGGGTTGACACGATAGCATGCATGGAATCAATCCAGCTACGTCCAAGTAAGAGGTTATAGTCAAGAGGTGCATCAAATAGCTTGACCTCTACGTTGACCGATTCGCCTTCCAATGTAATAGAGAATGAGGGAAGAACACTGTAGGGATTAAAACCAGAACCATTGCAATCCTTAAGTGTATTGTGTGATTCGGTGAGGGGGGGAGAGCCAATGGATTTCCAACAAGCAATAGACATGACACATGTCAAGGGGCCCTCATCAATAATGGTTCTACAAATGTTCTTTTTCTTGAAAACAACTTGAATATGAAATGCTATGTTGCCCCTTGACCAAGTTTTGAGGATCCTTGGTCACGTTTGACCTATTTATGGGACTTCGACAGGTTATCGAAGGTGGAGCACAAGACGAAGTGAAGATCGTAGGATCTCGACCCATTTTTAGGGATTGTTTGGGTTTTGGGTTTATGTAATGGGTATGGGGATGTCGTCCCATGGGTTTACCCATGCTTAGGCCTATTTTGTAATGTATAAATTGAAGTCTAGGCGATGTAAGAAGTAGTGTGAATAGGGACTATTCATGACTAGTCGTGACTAGTCTGTTGCAAGTGTGGTAAGTGTTGAGTGCTAATTGCTTTGCGCATACTATGTGAGGCTTACAGAGCTAAGTGCAAGTGATTGTAAGAGACTGTGGAAGGATTTGTGCTATAACTCAAGGAAGGAGGATCTAGCAAGGTGCGCAGATCTCCTGTCCTCTACGAAGTTGATTTTGAGGCTTTGTGCATGTAAGAATATTGAAGGAAGCTAATAAAGAAGACAAAGAGTTGGTGGATGTAGCCCCGGGGTGGGGGTGAACCACATATATCTTGTCTTGTGAATTCTTTGTTCTTTTGGTTGTTCGTTTGTTTATGTGATTCAATGCTTAGTGCGATGTTAGATGATAGATGAATCTGAAATGATAGTTTAGTGTTGAATAATGTGAATGAATTCTAGATATGATCTCTATTTGTATGCTTCATTCTTGAATCTATTGGATCTATGTGAATACTACGTTGATCTTCTGTTAGGGTCTAGTTGCGCTGTGAACTAAAGATGAATATTAACGTCTTGTAATAACTAAGTTCTATGTTAAGGTGTTACAATCATAGATTTATGTCCCAGCTAAGGTTGCAGACATTGGAGTTGTGCAACCAACCCTGCTTCTACCTCGGTTGAGACTTCATATGCTTCGCAGGTGTTGCCGAAAGGGCTAGTAGTTAGGGTTTTGTTGGTGCGTTGTTGTAGCATTGAACCCTTGGTCTGCCCTTGTGCCATAAAATGGTTCCGTTGTCGGGACCTGAAATTGTGATTGTTGGGAACTGAGGAAGAAGAAGCTTTGTGTGAAGATCTGAACTGAAACTTTGATTGTTGGGAACTGAGGAAAATAAATAAATCTATATGTGTATATCTTCTACTTGAATTGCAAAGCTTTGTGCTAAGGAATGAGGCAGATTTGAAGAAACGAGGTAAGATCTGAATGCTTTGTGCTCTGATAGAGGTAAGAATAGTGAAATTTTTTACATTTGGAAGCTTTGTGCTTTGCCAAAAGTAAGAAAACTGGAAATTTTTGTTTCAAGAATATGGATCTAGGTATGTTCGATAAATTTTATCCTAGCTTGAAAACTAGGGCACAACTAGAAAAAGAAGATTTGATATGAGTAGATCTTATAAGAATAGTGAAAGATATGTTATTCCTATGCATAGAAAGAATGTTCGGACTAACAAATGGATGTAGGATCCTAGAAAGAATTTTTTGCAGGTTAGATACCATGATCGTAGTGTGCAATACAGGGAAGGATGGGGATCATTTAAGAGAAAGAGAGGATTAACTCTTTGTTACAGTTGCAGAAGACCGAGATGTCTTGCTAAGGAATGCCCCGGTATAAAACCCAGATTTCTTTGTTGTAAAGCTATGGATCATGAAGTTTTATATTTCCCTAGAATGATTGCTAAATTTGAAAGAATGAATATGAGGCAAGAAGACCATGAGAAAGGTCAAGATACTGAGACCATGGAAAAATCCTAGAAAGAATCAGAAATTGTATTGCTACAAATGAAAGAAACCCTGAATGACCATTGAAATATCAACTTATCAGAGATCTTCAAAGAAAAAGAGTACATAGAAGAAAGAATAGGAGACCTCGAAATTGACTGTGTTCTGCATGAAGAAACATAGGTGAATATGATGACAGAAAGAACTTGGGAAACTTTAGGAAAGCCTGCTATGATTCCTTCATTGGGGGGAATAGGATTATTTAAAGGAAAGTTGATAACCCTATGTGGAATACTTACCCATATATCTACGAATACTCATGGAACTTTGACAGAAGAAGATTTTGAGGTTGTTAAATTTATTGATAACAACACCCCATTTTCTATATTACTAGGAAAACCTTGGATTGAAAGGGATCAGGCCATAAGGAAAGAAGAATAATTCTTATAGTAAAAGAAGCAATAATTAAAAGATTTCATGACTAGGAGGATTGCACACTTGATTGAAGAACAAGAGAACAGATCGAATATATTTAGAACCAGAAACTTGGATGTCGAAGTTGAAAGAACACAAGAAGACTCACAGAAGAATGAAGCACTTACCCCTGATAGAGAAGAAGTATTGCCCCTGAATCCTAGGAAAGAATCTCAACATCGTGAAGTTAATATGCCAAGAGGAGATAAGAATCAGAATGGAAAGATTAATACTGACACGAAGCCCACTATAAAGAAGGATAGAAAACTAATTAAGAATAGATTAAAGATCAAAAAGTTACAGAAGGTTCCAGAGGGAACATCGCAGAAGGAAAATTTGCAAAACTAGAACTTCGTCGGGATAGCAGAACAACGCCACATGGAACTTCGCCATGGAAAAGCAATATAGCCATTGGAAATAGTATAACCGTTAGACTGACACCTCGAATGGGTAGAACAACTTTTGTGGTCAAAAGGCTCGCCATCAAACTGTTGGGACCGCGCCATAATGGAGAAAACTGAATTATTGAAGGCTTATCGCCCGTTGGGGAGATCCATTGCCTAGTTATCTACTTATTCCATCGAGCGTGACACCGAGAACACTTTTTCAAAACGTGATTATCTAAGCCCGCAGATCAGTTGATTTCGTGCAGTGATCATTGAGTTATCACCATCTGTCCTATTGCATTGAGTAGTTACTCTTCAAACTCAATATATTCAACCACGAGCGTGTATGTCCGAAGAAATTAGCACAGTCGAAGAGTCTATGAAGGATGTCCTCATCGACCTCATGAATGAAAGAGAAATTTCTATGTTTGTGGGTGTACAAGCATCATCGATGAGAGGAGTACAAGCCTCTCCCTCGACCGCTCATGGATCTCGACTATCTCGAGTCATCACAGAAAATAGAACCAAGCACAAAGATGACCTAACAAATGAGAAGCTAATCTCAACCATCTTACCCAAATAAATCCCCCCTCTGGCCGGTGTGGTGAGTCATGATAGTGTGCCAAGATATTTTGATTACACCATGGTTACTGCGTACCTCCCGAAGGGGATACACACAGTTAGAGAGCAGCAAGACAAGATCACAACATTGAAGTTCAACAACTTCAACCTAGGAGACCGCAAGAACCAGATTATGCTCACCCCGTATAAATACTTGACTAGGATGAAGTGTGAGAACTCAAAAATAATCCCCCAGCCGTGGACGATGAACCCCGCGCAGTCCACCCTGTTGAATGTAATGAAAATCCCACACTTCGGAAGGCACCAAGAAGTTAACGCCTTTGTTAAGATCCTGCTCTCATGTTACAATGGCAGCTACTTATGGCTAGACCAACGTATCATAATCAATCTGACTTTGATCCATAGGATCATCGGATTAAGTATGCAAGGACCCGACCCACAGGACTTCTATCCAAGGAAAGCCACAGATCACGCATTAGCACAGAAGATCAGGGATACCTATGGCGATATTGAGAAGGGGATGTGAGGCTACAAGGTAGCTTCCATACAGAATGGAGCAATGCGCTTAGCATGCCAATTAATTTTAGGAAAGTTAGTAAGGAATAATAGACCCACACAGGTCACAGGGTTTGTCGTTGACCTCACGGGGAAATGCATGGAAGGCCTACAGATGAACTGGGCGAAGTACCTAGTTAATCAGCTGGAATTAGACTATCGCGAAACACAAGATCATGGCTACGAGTTCCATTTTAGTTGGCTTTTGATCCTCATCACGTTCATTTCTTGAGAGATGCCGGAAGGTGTGGCCTTCCCAGACATTGATCTGCTCGAACCACTTGCTGCAAAGTTCACGATGCTCTGGTACTCGAGCGATATAGGAAAACAGTGGCAGTCGATTGCAATATTTCACACATATTATATCCAATTGAAGAGGGCTATTTAAGTTGAACCTCACATGATGCCAAACACCCTACAGCGGTTCTGACCCCTTATGAAGTTTTGCATAGATTGACACTTCATCTATATCATTACGCGAGCAGATGATCATAAAGAGTTCTAGTCATACTAAAAGCTCACAGAAGAGGACCTCAAGGAGAGAACTAAGGACTGGTCAGTGGACCTCTTTATCCCCGCTGATCCTGCAGAAATTTCTGACCACGAACTTGACAGATTGGAGGCCACTCACAAATAACATGACACACCCAGAAACAACAAAAGGAAGAAGACCGCGAAAGTCCAAAACTTAAGCAACGCATCAGAAAAAACTGCTTCAGTATCACCTGGCCGAGGGGGTGATGATGAAGTAGAAGAGATAAATGGAAAAGAAGATGACCAGAAGCAAGGTGAAGTAACACTGCCTAGAGATGAGGTTGATTCCTTGAATAAGAGGAAGGTTCCTTCCCTAAAAACCTCTTTCCAAAATAAATCCATAGCCACCTTGACCAAGATGCAGACTGTTCTCATTGTCAATGAAGTTGACTTCATCATCACAGCTATAAATGATGCCTCACAGGAAATCTTGCAAAAACATGAAGCCAAGAAGGAGGAGATGTACAATAGAATCGAGGTTGAGCTCTGAGGGGTACATCAGGGTCTTCGGTCCAGTTGCACAGTGTCCACTACACCCCTTCCGTCGGAAGAACCAGAGTTGGGAGATGAGCCAACCCAACTCTGCTAACTAGCTGATGCGACCGAAGCTCACCTTCGTCGAGCATAGGAATAAATAAAACAACCCACCCAAGACTTGAATAAAGTGCAAGAAGTAGTTGTAGAACAACGTCGAGTTGAAGAGCCGTATAAGGTTTCTCTCTAGACAAATTTTGAAGAGGAGAAAGCACAGATTCAGCAAGAAAAAGAACAGTTGCTCGCAGAACAACTTGAAGTGAAAGAAGCAGTCAACAGAGCACTTCGCTCTATGATAGGCTTAGATCCAAAGCCAGAAGAGTGAGTCAAGCATCAAGTAGAACAACTCGCAGAAGCTATCCATCATATACAACAAAGAATACAAGAATTAGAGCTTTGCACAGTGCCCAACATCCCGCAGGATGTGACGGATCAAAGAGATGCAACTGCTAGAAGCATAGTTGAGATAATAAAGGCCCTTGCCATGGAACTAAGTGATCGCAGTGCCTAGACTTATGAGAGACTCACTAAGAATCCATAACTGAAGGCACTGGAGTCACAGCTCCAGGAGGTGAAGTAGGAATAAGAAACAATATAGGCACAGTTGAAGCCCCTATCAGTTGTTGAAAGGATGAAGCGATCCAAAGAGTAGTGCATTGCTCAATAGCAGGTCCACAACATTCAGAGTAGATTCATGGAAGTGACTCAAAGGCTCCAACTTATACAAGATGAGGCCTTCCAACTATTCTCAGAGATTGAAGGTTGAGGAGCATAATTGGAGCAAGTCGTCACTGCGGCTGAACAACACTTAGAGGGACCTCTCAACGAAGTTGTTATCCAATAGTTTGTTGAGCAGGAGGCCATGGCACAACAAAAAGTCAAGCCAGCCTGAGCCAAGATCGAGGATTTTGAGGCAGAATTACCCAGATCACAGTGACTTGAGATGAGTCACAGGTGAGTGTTGGGGGCCTCTTGTCCCTTGACCAAGTTTTGAGTATCCTTGGTCATGTTTGACCTATTTTTGGGATTTCGACAGGTTTTCGAAGGCAAAGCACAAGACAACGTGAAGATCGCAAGATCTTGACCCCTTTTTAGGGCCTTTTTGGGTTTTGGGCTTATGTAATGGGTATCAAGATGTCATCCCATGGGCTTACCCATGCTTAGGCCTATTTTGTAATGTATAAATAGAAGTCTAGGCGACGTAATAAGTAGTGTGAATAGTAACTAGTAGTGACTAGTCTGTTGCAAGTGTGTTGAGTGCTGAGTGATAATTTCTTTGTGCATAATGTGTGAGGCTTGTAGAGCTAAGTGCAAGTGATTGTAAGAGACTGTGGAAGGATTTGTGCTATAACTCAAGGAAGGAGGATCTAGCGAGGTGCGTAGATCTCCTATCCTCTACAGAGTTGATTTTGAGGCTTTGTGCATGTAAGAATATTGAAGGAAGCTAATAAACAAGACAAAGAGTTGGTGGATGTAGCCCCAAGGTAGGGGTGAACCACGTATATCCTGTGTTGTGAATGCTTTGTTCTTTTGGTTGTTCTTTTGTTTATGTGATTCAATGCTTAGTGCGATGTTAGATGATAGATGAATCTGATATGATAGTTTAGTGTTGAATAATGTGAATGAATGCTAGATCTGATCTCTATTTGTATGCTTTGTGCTTGAATCTATTGGATCTGTGTGAATACAACGTTGATCTGTTGTTAGGGTTTACCTGCACTGTGAACTAAAGATGAATATTAATGAACTGTAATAACTAAGTGCTCTGTTAAGGTGTTACAATCACATATCTGTGTCCCAGCTAAGGTTGCAGACACTGGAGTCCTGCAACCACCCTTGCTTCTACCTCGGGTGAGACTTCATCTTCTTCACAGGTGTTGCCGAAAGGGATAGTATTTAACGTTTTGTTGGTGCAATGTTGTAGCGTTGAACCCTAGGTCTTCCCTTGTGCCAACACGCTAACTGAGGAGGTAACCTTGGAATGTGATCTTCCAAGTCAAAGATTATTAAATCCATATCTATGGGATCAATTCCATCGATGGCCTTTAATTGTGCCTTCCATTGAGTGGGATAACTTTGAAGGACTTTGAGAGATGACATCGTAGAGGGTGCTTGCGTAAGATCTTCTACAATACTATAGTTTTGAGGAGCACGTGCATGAGGATTTAAGGAAGACTTTTGAACAATGCCCTTTGACGAAGGGCGGAGGATTGTATCAGGACCCGCTCGTTCGAGATGAAGAGGACCGTTGGGAAGTGAAGTTGAAGGAGGTGGTTGAACCAACGAAGGTGGTAAATCGTCAACTTTCTCCTTTGAAGGAGAATAATATTTGGCTCAAGTGGTGATGGAAATGTCGTTCTTGGTAGAATTTCCAGTACACATAAGGACATATGAAGTGGTGGAAGGAGATGGTTGGTCATGGATGACCAATTGAGCCTATTGTTGTGAAGGGAAATGTTGTGACAAAATGGCAGGTGTGGGAGGTTTTCCAGTCCCTTGAAGGAACTTAGTGACCTCGACATGTCTTGGACAGTGTTTCCTATAGTGATCATCACCATAGATAAGGCAAGGATATTGAGGTTTATGTTTATCCTTGTCATCAATAGACTAGGTCTTGTGTTTATCAGATTGTAGATTATTATTTCTATCCTCCTTATTCTTACCCTTTCCTTTTTTAGATTTATTTTTGTCAGCAGGGGTGGATTGAATAGAGTTAACCTCATTAGTTTTTTTAGTGGAAGGATTGGGAGTCAGAGAAATTTGAACATAAGAAGTAGGAGATTTGGAATTGGTGTGATTGGCTGAAGTGGATTTAGCATCAGCATGGAAGGTTCCAATCACACCATCAACAACATGATAAGTTGTTGGGGTTGTTGAGATAATGGTGGTAGAAGGGAGAGGAGCATCAGGGAGAAAGTCATAAAGAGTTCCCATTTGCGAATAAATGAGATCTAGGTACTGAATGTGACTAATCGCCTGCTCTTCAGTGACAACACCACCCATGGAAATATCATGGGAGATTTCATTGGCAAATGATTTAGTGAACCATTCAGCCAATAACTGATCAGGAAGGTCGTGTTTGATCAAACGTCGTCTTCATATCCACTCATGGATGTGATCAGAAATATGAGTGGCTGAAGATTTCTTAAAGGAACTCAAAATCTCGGTTCCTGTCTAGTAGTAGATAGGCAATTGGTAATGTGTGAGAAAATCCATGGCAAGGGTGTTGAAGTCATTAGAGAAACCTTGTGGTAATTCTATATACCACTTTGCAGTTGAACCTGTGAGAGTTCGTTGAAAGAGATGTAACTGAAAGGAATCATCCATCAAAGAGTTGGACGAGCACCAAAGGTGAAAATTCATGACATGGTTGTTTGGGTCTTCTCCCGGTTTACCATCAAATTTGGGAATGTCGAACGGTAGCTTGGCTGGTATGACGGGCCAATGGGGAGAATGTAAGATAGGATCATTCAAGATTCTAGACAAGTTGGGTAGATCCAAAGTGGCTATAAAAAGAATTTGTCTATTCACTTGAGGGTACTGGTGACTTTGGGGAGGAAGTCCCATCGGTATACCAGTAGGACCATAAGCAGTCTGCATGTACGTGGAGTGTCCTAATAGATTTGGCCAAGGATGTGGGTCAATGTAACCCATAGGGTTGGGTTGGATGGAAATGTTCCCTTGAAAAGGGACACTTGACTGAATGTGTGGACCCCAAGTGGAACCCAAAGAATTAGTATATGGCTGGCCCGAGTAAGGGGGTATAAAAGGGTTGCCTTGAGGCTGTTTCCCCCCAGATGATTGTGGATTTTCCTGGGCAAGGAGATTCCCAAGGGGATAGCGATCTAGATGTGTTTTGTCCATATAGTGGATAGTAGAGTCCAACCTGAGGTTGTCCTCCAAGTGGAGAATACCCCCCAATGTTAGATTTCCCTCCAACGCGAATTTGATAACCAGAAGTGAACAGAGGATGGGTGTTTCCAATTAGAATGGAGCCACTAGGTCCATATCCCTTGGAAAAAGGTGGATAAGACCCTCTGGAGAGGACCTGGGGAGGGGTAGGAACAAAACTGGTAGCAACGTTGTACCGAGGTGTTGGGGCTCAGAAATGTTATATTTTCATCCACATTTCCCTTCATCCTTCTTCACATTTCATCACCCCATTAACCTTTCATGATATCATTTTTATAAATATACTTGGGTTTCAGATTATTATTTTCCACTTTATTCATTTTAGTATTAAAAGGGAATTTGTGATTAAATATTAGAAAATTCACATGTTTTCATATATATCTCAAAATTGTGTGAGCTTTGTAATGTGTAAGAATATGAGAATGATTAATTCAAAAGGAATTCTCGAATACTTCCTCCACCATTTCAAGATTTGAGGAGATAATTCAAGCACATTCCAAGGAGAATATCATGGATATTTGGTTGGAATCTCTTATCCAATATGTATGAGAAATATGTGTGAGGATTTGAAGGGATCATATTTTGTAATAATGGAAAATAGTTGAGAGAATATTGGATCTGTAATATTTATGAGATGGTTATATTATCTTCAAGGCTCTCATGTATAAAAGAGAGTGTTCTCTCTTCATGAGGGGATAGTAATCATTGAGGAGTAATTAGGATGAGAAATTAGAGTAGTCATTAATGGTAGTCATTAGGATTTGGAAGAGAAAGGGATTCTTAGCTTTGATTCATAGTCTTGGTTTCTATGTGTTCATTATTCTTTTATGAAGATTGATTTGATTATTGTAATATAAGATTGCTTCATTGGTGATAGCTCTCATATGTTGTTGTTTCATTCAACTCTTCACATGTTGTATTTTATTTTCCTTCATGTAGTTCTCCATTCTTAGATTAATTTCCTTTACGCAATTTCCCATTCCTAGATTAATTTCATTTACGCAATTTCCTAGATTAATTTCATTTACGCAATTTAATTTCAGTCGTGTGCTTCAATTTCCTGCATTAGATTAATGATTCAATTTTAGTCGTAGCTTAAACATTAGATTAGATTAGTACCTCTTCAATATTGCATATACTTTGCATGTGCTTCGTTAGTTTATGAACCCCAGGTTGACAAACTAGATAGTTGGGAAAATACTACAATGCAAGTAATTCCACATTAGTTCGGCAAAATATGTAACCACTGTCGTTCCCTTGTTACGATTGTTGTTCCCTTTACAGGAAGTGTCATTCATACGAATAGAACAACTTTCATTCCCTTTATGATTGTTGTTCCTTTACATGTGTTGTATCTCTGGAGGTTGGGTATTGAAAACGGAAGGTAATAACCTACGTAGGTAACAAGTACAATGCTTGTGCCAGCCCCTACCTTCGGCTGATGCATAGAGGTTGTTTTTAGGACATATTGAGAGACCAACATTTTGGTGCCGCTATAGGGGAAGAACGATGGATTGAGTTATTAGTTTATTTTTCATTTCAATTCATGCAAGTGTGATCAGACATGGTTGTAAGGGGTCATAGAAGATTGTGAGAGGAGACTCCTCATGTTCTCCCTACCAACTAGGTAAAAGTAATTTCCATTTCTACAAATTTCAATTTATGAAAGAGTGTTTAATTCATGCAAGTGTGATCTATATGTGTTGGTAAGGGGTCATAGAATCTCATGAGAGAGACTCCTCATGTTCTCCCTACCAACTAGGTAAAATTAATTTCAATTTCTGTAAATTTCAATTTTCGCAAGAGTAGTTTCAATTTCTGCGAATTTCAATTTATGCAAGAGTGTTTAATTTTTGCATGTGTGATATACATGTGTTGGTTCTAAGGGTCATATAATCTCGTGAGAGGAGACTCCTCATTGTCCCTACCAACTATCAAGAGCGTTTAATTTTTGCAACTGTTAAGAGTAATGGTTCTATGTTTTAGCAAGTGTGTTTTAATTTAAGTTTTTTCATTTTGATTTGGGTGTTGTAAGAATCCTCTTTTAACATGGTTTAACAATGAATTTCATCTTGGAACTACTCACTCAGATCCTGGCAGATGTCGGGATTTCCTCTTCACATGAAGAGGAGATCTTGACAAGGATCAAAGATTCAAATACTCCTCCAGAAACAATTGAAGATCCAACATTTGAAGACTCTTATGCATCTGATGACGAACAATTGATTGAAAAGGAGATCAAAGAATATGAACAGGATTTACAGAATGATCTGAGGGAGGAACAACGCGCCTATGAAATCCTGATTGAACGATGGTTTCAAGCGATTACTAGGTTAGATACATTTAGTTTTTCTTTTAAATTTTTTAATTCACAGTTTCAATAGCTAATTTTGCACGTTCATACATACTCCCAGTTGTCATTTATGAAATTGAAAGACAACATATTCTTATTACTATTGTGTGCATGGATACATTCATTATTTGACTACATGTAACTAATCTCTCATTTTTAATTAGTGTAGTGTAGGTAGGATTTTATTTTTAATTTTTTTATTTGTTAGAATAAGTATGCTCTCCTCCGCACTTCGTGTGATCACAAGGATCAGAAAGTAGGATGACTGGTTGATTTCAGGAAGATTAATCAATTGATGATGAAAATGTTTCCTAATCTATTTTTCGTCTACAGTTATTTCTGTTTGCTCACAAGTTTGTAATAAGTTTGTGAAAAAAAAAAAAAAATTGTAAGATAAATACATATATAAAAATTTGGGCATGCTTCTGTCTGCAAATAAAAATAATAAAACAGTTAGTATGTTAGAAAAAAACATATAAATGAATAAGGTTTGAAATTCATACAAGATAAGAGTTGCATAGAAACTCCAAGATGAAACAGTAGTTGAAACAATGTCATGAAGGCACTCTTCTCGTTTTAACCTTCGACCTAGTTTATTTTTGGTTTGAGTGGCAGCAACGCCATATTTTTTCCTTCATCCCTTATCTTGTAGATGTCTGGAGATAACCCTACAATAAACAAATATCATATGCACAGAAACCACTATATCAACTCAATCAAACAAATAAACTTACAAGATGCCAACTCTGGACAATGTCTTCATTGGCTTGTCACGGATATTTTGTTGCATAGAGGTGTTACTAGCGTACAAACGATGAAATACCGACCTCCCAATAATAAAAGTTGTTCACATACGATGTTCCTTTTGACGTTGTACCAACAGCTGGGAGCAACGCCTTTTCCTCCTCATTCACCTCATGACTTTAACCTGGAGATCTTTATGGAATCAAATCATCACCGCCAAGTGGGTCACATTAAATTTTATTTTTTTAGAAAAGAGAGAAATCAGTAGAGTCTGCTTGTGTATATATGACATTGAAGATCAAGCTTCGATTATCCATTTTTTTTATGTTCAATTGAACAATAAAATTTTGATTATTTGATTTGATTGATTTGCAGCAATACTTAATGGTGATTGGCGATCTTATTTCCAAACCATCAGCCTCCATGTTAGGTTTGTTTCACTCCCAAAAATTGAAAAAGATATGCTACCCATAAATCTTGAGTGTGTTTCTAATAGAATGCAGGGATTGCAATTGGAAATGGGGTTATGAGTCTGCCACAAGAGCATGAGAGTTTTCAACGCTAGTTTGATTGGGATCTAATCCTAACATCCACCGATCTAAATCAGAGGATGAATTACTCAACAACAACTAGTGCGATGATTTGATGGAATCCTTCAAGGTCTATGATATGAATAATGACGGATTCATCTCCTCAACAGAGATTCAACAAGTGATGTGTAATTTGGGATTCATTCATGGGGAAGACTTGGCAAACTGCTAGAGGATGTGCATATGATTCCACTCCAGCGGTCTTTTTTGACTTCTTAGAATTTAAAAACATGATATACCTGCAACTCTTGCTGATCTTCACGAGCCCTATATTCTTCACCACCATAGCTGATAAAAGTAAAGAAGGCAGGCAAATCTAAGGTGTTTTCAAGCGCCTGGTTGATTGGGACATATATGTTGTGGATCTGGTATATGAGCTCACTGTATTCTTTGAAAACAGATGTTAATTCTCCCTCGAAATCTTGGAAGCCTTGATTTAGCAAATCAATGGAAGCATGAAGACTATAAGGTTGTCCCCTATCAGAAACCACAAGGGCACCTTCACGAGTAGTGGGGGGATTCAACAAAGACACCGCCATTGCTGCAATTCAAAGTGACAACGCAGACATGATACCCTTCGGTCGACTATTTATATTTAGGGTTTTCAACTAGTGCAAGTGGTGAATGACATAGATGGTTTCCATTTATGTTGATAGATATAATGTACAATCTCCCATACTGAATGCTAATATAGTAGTCCAATCTCCAAAGACGTAAGATCAACGTGAATGCTTTAATGATGGAACTTGGGTTGTATTAGTCAATATTTTGATGAGCATAAGGCATCTTCCACCTGCAATGAATTATGTTCTTTTAGTAATGGCACTCAGTTGGCCCGATCTCCCTAGGCACTTTACCCTGAAACTTAAGATCAGCAAGTACACCTGCTCCACAAATTGCAGCAAAGAGGGTGATCGTTGCTCTCTGAATCTCGATTGCTTTCACTCTTGATGTAGGTATAGACGACCATTGTTTTGTTTTATGATGAAAAATAATTATTTTTCTTTTATTTGTTTTTTTATTATTTGTTTGTTTTAAAAAGATTATAATAAAAATAAAAATAAAAAAATTGTTTTATTATAATAATTTGTTTTAAAAGAATTTCATTTTATTTCTTTTGTTTTATTATAAAAATATATAAAACAAAAAAAATAATATATGTGTATATAATAATAAAAATCTTAGGTCAAAAATAATAAAAATAAATTAAAAATAAAAATTCATAAAAGATAGAAACAAATTATAAAAATAAAAACAACAAAAACAAATAAAATTGTAAATGGAGTTTTTTATAAATTCCTGAAAACAATATGGAAATTTGTTTTTGCGATTTTACGCTAAGCAAGAAATCAACGATGAAACAAGCGCACACAACGACCACGACAAGAGGTATAAAAACACATTTTATTTTTACTTTTTCACATTTGTACTTCTTTCTGCATGTTATGTTTTTCTTCGAACATCTCACACGTTGTCATGCAGAATTTGTACTAAGTTTTTTTCAGGTGTGTGGTCGATCGCATCTTGTTGCTAAAGTGATTTTCAAGAATCACAATTTTTTTGAAAAAAAATGCCTTATTGACTGCTTGAAGGAGTCGATTCTCGTTCTACACATCATGGCGTTTGTTGTTACACAATGACCATTCATCAAACCATTTTGTGTCATGAATTCTTTCTTCTCAGTTCAACTTCAAAGAAGATTTGTCATCCCTGTGTTGAAGCCCATCTTCCATTGAATTATCCTTCATGACTTCACACACACCTATCTTTCTGAGTCACATACATCTCTTAATCTTTTACAGTTCAGTTTGCCTTGTCAATAAAACTATCCAGCTCCCTTTCCATGACTCTATTTCCTAGCCCTCAATATTATTGCTACTGAGATATTTTCATTTATAGTCCTACCAATATTTTTACAAAATCGCATTGATTGATGTGGGATTCCTTAAGGCCCACCTTTCAACAAGTCTTGCCCCATCGAACTCAACACCTTATCTAGGATATAGACTAGAGTCCATTTTGAGTACCTAGAGGCTTGCATGCCTTAATGGCAAGTTCTCTTGCTGACAATCATGGGAATACATCAATGTCCCTTGATCATCAGATCTTGCAAGCAGCTCGACATCATCTCATTCATTCAAACTTCACAAGATGTACTCAGGTAACTTGGCACTCATTCACATCAATGGTGAGTTTACCTCGCATTGGTTAATGACATTCATCAATGGCTGGTAATACAATGACTTCTCTTCATGCTCGACATCGACACATCCATTTGCATGATTAGAATTGTACCATCGAGTTGTAACAGGTGTAGACTATACACATTTTCCTGACTTCCTCAGTAGTTACAGTAGCATGAATTCAGCTATCTAAGAGTACTATAGTTCCACTTTCGTACTTCCTCTTTTCCATGATTCATTTATTAGAAGTTTAGATTCCCCCACTTCACATTCTCTAATCCAGCAAACAGCAGTCACAGCTACAGCAGCAATCACTTTTCACATGACCTTGCAGTAGTGACATCTTCCATGCTCTAGTAGTCGCATCAGCCATATTCCCATTGCATAGTTCATCAACATTTTGGGTAAGTGAAGGTATGTTATTTTCTAAACTTTAATCATGTAATTCCTCAACCGCTAGCAATGAATATTTTGGAAAATTCCCTCACCAAGTTCCCTTTCCTTTTCACTTCTATGACTTATGCCACGTTGCATGAGGACATGCAACAAGTTAAGTTGGGGGGTGTAGGGGACTTTATTCACTATCATAACTCCATTTTTCCACTACCATCATTTCATTTTTTCTGTCTCATTTACCATTTATGAACATTTCTTTTCCAACATTTCTTTTCCAATGATACTCTATTGTGTTTTGATTTATAAGCACTGATATACATATTGGCATGATTCACAAATATAAAAAAAGGGCTTTATTATACTCAGTGATGTTTCCTTATGCAGATTGCTAGCATATATTTTCCAGTAATAATATGGGCAAATTATTATCATAACAGCAAGAGAACAAATAACGAAATGAATGGTGTTAACATAAGAACCAACATTCTTTATATTCATGATTGTCACACAAGAACCAACCATAAGAAAATGTCAGTTGTTACTCATGTGAATCCCATCCTGGAAACGTTCATTATCATCACTCAAAGCCAACATTCATATGCTAAAATTTCTTGAGAACATCCATGCATGGTCGCATGAGGACATGCAACAAGTTAAGTTGGGGGGTATGTTGGGGCTCATAAATGTCATATTTTCATCCACCTTTCCCTTCATCATTCTTCACACTTCATCACCCCATTAACCTTTCATGATATCATTTTCACAAAGATACTTGGGTTTCACCTTATTATTCTCCACTTTATTCATTTTAGTATTAAAAGGGAATTTGTGATTAAATATTAGAAAATTCACATGTTTTCGTATATATATCTCAAAATTGTGTGAACTTTGTAATGTGTAGGAATATGAGAAGGATTAATTCAAAAGGACTTCTCGAATACTTCCTCCACCATTTCAATATTTGAGGAGATAATTAAATCCCATTCCAAGGAGAAGATCATGGAGATTTGGTTGGAATATCTTATCCAAGATGTATGAGAAATATGTTTGAGGATTTGAAGGGATCATATTTTGTAATAATGGAAAATAGTTCAGAGAATAGTGGATCTGTAATTATGAGATGGTTATCTTATCTTCAAGGCTCTCATGTATAAAAGAGAGTGATTTGTCTTCAGGAGGGGGTAGTAATCATTGAGGATAAATTAGGATGATTAAAGTAGTCATTAGGATTTGGAAGAGAAAGGGATTCTTAGCTTTGATTCATAGTCTTGGTTTCCATGTGTTCATTATTCTTTTATGAAGATTGATTTGATTATTGTAATATAAGATTGCTTCATTGGTGAGAGCTCTCGTATGTTTTTGTGCCATTCAACTCTTCTCATGTTGTATTTTCTTTTCCTTCACGTAGTTCTTCATTCCTAGATTAATTTCATTTATGCAATTTCCCATTCCTAGATTAATTTCATTTATGCAATTTCCTAGATTAATTTCATTTACGTAATTTCATTTCAGTTGTGTGTTTCAATTTTCTGCATTAGATTAATGATTCAATTTCAGTCGTATCTTAAGCATTAGATTATATTAGTCCCACTTCAATTTTTCATATACTTTTTGTGTGCTTCGTTAGTTTACGAACACCTAGTTGAAAAATTAGATAGTTGGGAAAATACTACAATGCAAGTAATTCCACATTAGTTTGGCCCAATGTAACGACTATTGTTCCCTTGTTATGATTATTGTTCTCTTTACAAGAAGTGTCGTTCATTTGAACAGAACAACTTTCACTCCCTTTACGATTGTTGTTCCTTTACAGATGTTGCATCTCTGGAGGCTAGGTATTGAAAACAGAAGGTAAGAACCTACGTAGGTAACAAGTAAAATGCTTGTGCCAGTGCCTACCTTCAACTTATGCATAGAGGTTGTTTTTAGGACATCTTTAGAACCCAACACTAGGTGGAACAAAAAGTCTAGAAACTTTGGATGGGACCTAGGTAGGGATAGAATTCGAAGGATTCAAATCACGCTACCCAGAAGGAAGTGACATGATAGGTCTAGACGAGAGTGGTGTACCAATGGAATCTTGGCTAACTACCACATTCCAAGTAGGAATAGTCATAACGTGTGGGACCATAGTAGAATGGGCCATCTGGAGAGAAAAATTCTAGCTAGGACCAATGGACTGTGTGTATGGAACGACAGTGATATGGTTGGTTGCACCAGAAAAGTGGTTTGGCGGTATTGTGTATGTAGCAAACATTGTGGGTATTTGTGGTACAATATGTATATCATCACCTTCCCCCAAGCCGTAAAGTTCCTGCACCGTGTGAGACAGACTTCTAAATATGTTGATAGTCCAAAGAGGATCCCCGAATACAGGGCCTGAATGGGGTCTGGTTGGTATTCCAGAAGTGTCAACAACAAGTTCTCTGGATGAATTTAGCCAGAGAATATGTCTCTCATATCTAGGAGGAATGTGGAAAGCCTCTAGAGAATCCGAAACAATTCAGAAAATTTCTAAAGAGGGGAAACCTTTCTCTTGTGAGGTTACAGTATCTAGGACCTCGCTCTATTGGGGAGATCCCTCTGGTGATTGAGGAGGTAGAGTGAGATAATCCTCCATATTTTCGGGAGGAAGTCCCTGGACCCTACGTGAACAACGTGGAGAGTCGATGTTGGTCAAGACAAATATTTTAGGCAAAATATCTATGGCCAACTATGAAAACAAACAACACTCACTAATAAAATCTAGGAATCAAACCAAGCAAACAAACCTTCTTATTTTGAAATCACTAGTTGGTGATCAAATCCAACGTCACAAAGTCAAGACAAGAAGGGGATAGGATAGAGTGGGTGGAAAAGTTACATTGACGACCTGCTTAACGGACTTACACCCTAGTGCAAGATCCCACACATAATCGTGGGTATACCCTCCAAGGAGCCTGAGTGAGTCTGGCCAACATGGATTCTAGTTACTTTGAAGACTTTCCCCTCCACATTCACCTCATGTAAGACCCTAAAATCATAGGCAACTAAGGCTACCAAGAACAACAATGATGCCTAGGGAAACAGTCGACAGTCTGATCCATACGCAAAGGTAGGGTATCTATCCTGAAATCAACTTGAGAGGCTTCCACTCATCATTGTGGGTATAACTTCAAGTGACCCCCATAATACGCGCAATCTCTACACCAATACCAACAAAGCAGGTTGAGTAACTCTGTCAGTCTTAATGCGACCTCAGGTTTGACCCTTGTGTGAGAAGGGCTTCCCATGACAAAATGTTGCAAATGGATTTGAACATTCCCTATCACAAGATGCTAGTGTGTGTTTTGTGCTTTGGAGAGTGTGTCTCACAGCCTATCCCAAAGTGCTATCCTAGCTAATGTTGGTGTAAAACATCCCTAGAAAATAAAAGTTACTAATTAAATTTTAAAATTACGCAATGTTTTGTAGAGGCTATTGTTTACTCAAGAGGGAGATGGAAATGAAACTAATGTTGTGAGAGACCTTGACCCAATAATATTCAAATATATATTAATGATTCAATATTTCATTCAATGAATTCTATCTACAATAGGGAGAAGATATCTTTCCGGAAATACGAAATCTACGAAATATAATTTATTTTATTGAATGAACTACAATTCCAAACAATCATAAGCAATGAAATTTCTCAATTTGTTCTCTTTTAGTTTTGAATGCAAAGATTTTTTATGAATGATTACTTAAAAAGAATGAATGAATTTAATTTTCCTTTCTGGAACCATATCTGAGGTATACTAAAGAAAGGAAATGTAATCAAAGAAAATAGATACACTCAACATAAACCCAAATCAAACTTTCAATGAAGATAAGAACAAAGATGACAAGAAAGTGTTTATCAAATGCAAACAAGCAATAGCTTTCAAATCAACAAGCAATCCAAAAAATGTAAAATAATCCAAAACTTCACTCAAATGAAAGACTTTTAATCAATCAAGCACCCAGATCTACGATCATAGATTATATCCTTGTTGATAAAAATCAATAAGCAAAAACATTACAAAATTATAATGAAGGGTTTGAAATCTTTGAAAACCAATCAAAAAGCAAGTTTTAAATTTAGCAATCAATCAAATATTGACCTCAAAATTTCCCCTAAGGTGATCAAGGAAAAACTAGGCATCAAAAGACAATCAAGACCCAATCCAAAACAATTTACAGACATCATCGCAGACCAAGAATAGGTTACAGTGCGGAAATCACCAATTTCCACAAGCTAGCAATGGGTAGGGTGTGGAAAGTTCGCACTGGCCTAAACAATTAGGGTGCGACAATCTAAAATTTCCTCAAGTGACATATAAAGTACAGTTCAAAAACGTCTGTAAACACAACAAAATTGGAAAGAGGGTAAATAAATTTTGGAAACTTTCAGAGCCAGAGAGTCTGGATTGATCCCTTACACACTCAGAGACTAAAACAGAATGAAACAATATAGGCTAAGGGCGAATGGAAAGAAAAAAATAAAAAACAGATCGTATCCCTAGTGGAGTCGCCAATTTTGTTATTGGATATATCGGTAAATGTAGACATAAACTGATCTCTCTAGATCCACCTAGATCTAGAACAAAACAAGACAAGACACAGTGATTTCCCTAATCTCTAGTCATTGAATCTATCATCAAAGAAAGGATGAGTAACATACCTTTGACTATCGCTTCCTTATGTCTTTGTTGTCCCTGCTTCACTCTGGTGCTCTTGTGTTATTGATCTTGCAATGAACCACAAACCAACCAAAGTGAAAGAAATAATAGTGTATTCAATGAGGACTTATACATATGATCAAGGAATCATGTAATAAAATGAGAGTGATTTTATGGGAAAGAAACATGCCACTGTATTATAAGAGAAAGTGGAAGATACAACCAAATAGCCTTGATGTCGCTAAGTTCCCTTTTGGTGGCCCTTGCTCTTGACACACACACTTGCTCCAAGATTGCATGAAGATGATCCATAATAACTTGATAAGCTGAGATGAAGCCTTCAAGCATATGATGTAGAGTGCCTCACACAATTTACAGCCTATTCAACCTTAATCATTCCTTTCTTTCTCTTACTTACTTAATGCTTAACCTTTTCCATGAGAAATCCATCATTATATAGGAGAAAGAGAGATGATTAAAGAGGTCAAGATGATCCCACAAAATCAGAAAGGAGGGTAGGATCTCAACCACATGGATGCCACCTCATATTCTAGAAGATTCCTTCTATAAATTTCATGAACTTCTTCCTTTTTCTTAGTTTTAGAATGCCACCGCACCTTGTCTATATATCAGCCTGCGGAAATTCCACAGGCTAAGTTTAGAGCAGCCTGCGAAAATCAACATTTCCTCACTGTACAATACTACTAGCCTACGATGTCCTTCTAAAAACAAGCCTTGTAGAGTAGGAAACCAATTACTTTTCTCATGGGAAAGATCCTTTTGAGAGGATGAATATATCCTTGTAGACACATCACCAGGGTGACCAAAATAATGTGTAAGAATCTTAAATATATTTCCACAAATGAGCAGGTTGAAAATATTCTGACAAAACCCTTAGAGAAAGGGAAGTTTTTGCTCTTCAGAGACAAACTTGTAGTGGTGCATAATACCTTCCTCACTAAAAGGGAGTGTTGATTATAGTGGTAGCATTGAACAGGTATTTCCACACTAGTCTATGTGTTTAGACGTATGGAAATCATCCAAATCCTTCTACTCTTGAATTTACTTTAATTAAAGGAATTATTAAAGTAAATTTATTTTATTAATTAATTAATTAATTGACTTATTTAAGAAATGTATTAAAAGTGATTAGCATGTTTATAAATCACAAGTGGGTGTGAGAAGTAATCTCAATTGTCAATCACTTTGGACAATAGAAATAGATTATAACTCATGATTATAAAAGCAAGGCTAGGGTGGAGGAAGACACATGAGATTCTTGAGAGTAGAGAAGGACCTTTTCCTTAGAGAGTATTGAATCACGAAGGACTATGATTCAAGATCTTGGTTAGGTGGATAAGGACTTCCATCTAGAGATCAGGTCAAGAAGAAGAGAGAACATAGGTAGCGTAGCTGGGTTTTAGTTAGAGGAATCCACATGAGAGTGTCATGTTGTATGGAGCTTGTTGTATAGAATTTTTTTACATGTACATGGGTCACAGTGGAGATAGTCACGTACATACATAGGTTTAATAAAGGAAAGTAACGTACATTTCAAAAAGCATGTAGTTCTAGGTCGTACAACAGATCAAAATTTGCCAAGTTTATTTATAGTTGTATTTCTCTTAGTGGGCCATTATCCCTATTACGAAAGCCTTGATTTTATCATAACAAAATCATTCTCAACACTGGTTTTCCCTCTGTTGTTTTTCCCAGGGTATCTACCCAAAAATATTGGTGTTTATATATGCTTTATTTGGTTTCCTTTTTTATGCTTATGTTGCATGTCTAGTTGATTACTCAGGTGTGCTTTAATTTAATAAGTGATTTATTTGGAATTCAATGTCAGGTGTTGGGTAGGAGAAAATTTCAACATGGGGATTATGGTTGAAAGTGTTATTATGGAAATTATACCAGAAGGCCTACTCAAGTTGAAGCTTAGTTCTTTGGGGAAGGCTCTTTTCTCATATCCTTGGCTGACATGGTTTTGGAAACCATGGGGGATTCCTTTCAAGTTCCTACTAGTTGGACTCTCTCTAGTGGTCCCTTCCTACATCATGCACCTCTTAGCATCTGGGGGAGGGTGTTTTCATTTCATGTGTTTTTGTATGGGTTGGGAGGATGCAAACTATGTCCCACAGGGTATTATCTATCTCCCTCATAGTATGTATGGGGATTCGGGTGCAGGCCCCCTGATCCAAATTATTTTGAGTACGAAATGAGAGTAGAGATATACTAAATAAATATATTGAGATATTGCAAGAGATATAGTAATGTAATAGAGATATATCAGATATATATAACAAGAGGCACATATATACAGTAATACACAATTTATATTAATGAGTGAAATGTACAGAACTATAAAATTACAGAGTGAAAGACTCGCTAGAATGGTGGCAACTTATCTCTGAAAAGAGATGTGATGGATATGCTCATTCGCAAGAATATGAGTACAATGAGGCTCGAAATGCCTTTTTAACATAAATGGAAAAACACTAAACATACAAAAACCTATCCCCTGGAATATGAAAATCCAAAAGGTTTCCGATCCCAATGTGGAGATGAAGCGACAAAATTCACGTGGGCCCAGATGGGGTAAATTGGTACAACAAATTCCCGGGGTCGTAACTTTTGCATAGAATCTTTGTTTTATGCGCACGATATATCATTGGAAAGGTCTATCTGAGGACTACACATTATGTCATCTAACTCTAATTCTATCTATAGTTTGAATATGGTGAGCTCCAAAAATGTTGTTTAGGGCCTCAAAATGGCCCCGGAAGTTTAGGACTCAAAAATCTAGGAAATAACTGCCAATGATGACAACTGCATGTGATCTAGTTGGAATAGGTGGGTGGCCACCAATATCCATCTAGATCAATCTTCCCCCCTTAGGAATCAATGGTCTCCATTGCATTGAGTTCACATGGGATGTGAAAGCATTTGTTGAATATGTACCTTTGTGAGCTAGTTTCCTTGCTAGAGATGTTGCCTTGTGGAAGTCTATCATGAACCTCATGTTGGAAGGGTTGGACCTTTTTAACCATTTTGCTTGCATGACATGACTGTGTGTAGAAGGAATCTTTGTGATTTGCTTCAATTTTTTCTACATGCTTCTACTACATAGAGGGGGCTTGATTCGAGGTTGTAGTAGTCATAGTGTCCTTTTGTTCACTTCCTTCTTGAATCGTGAAGAAGATAAACTTCACCGTATGAGAGACAACTTTGTTGCACTATTGTGTAAAAACAATAGTCGAAACTACCTCTGGCATCCTGTAGAGATGAGCCCCCATATTAAAAATGACACTACAAGGTTGATACTCATTAAAGGTATGGCGCTTCCACATATATGGATGATCCAAAATAACATCACAGACATCCAAAAGGGAAAAATCACACAACACCTCATCCTTGAAGGGCTTGATGTTGTAGGACATGCGACACTATTGGATGACACAAACATCTCGTCATTGGAGAAGCCACTCGATATTGTATGGTTGTGGGTGTGGTGTTGTTGGAAATTCCAATTGTTTGATGACCTCTGCTGAGATGAGGTTATTGTGTCTTCCGCTATCAACAATGAAACGCAATGAGATCCACTTCACCCACATCTGTGAATGGAAGAGGTTCTCCCCCTCTTCAGGATCTGTTGGTGCTTCTGGTTGGATTTTTGTGGTCACAACAATGGTAGTGGGGTCTTCGTCGATGATTTGTCTCCTTCAATTATTTTCTAAATCGGATTCTAAATTTGGGTTTAGATCTTTTTCTTTGATCTCAACCACCAATGAATGTTTTGAGAGACATTCATCAGTGTTGTGTTGGGGATTTGGTGGAGATCGCACCACTTTATAGTGTCATTATTTTTCTTCCCCTTACTATTATTTTCCTATGTCTTGGACTGGTTTTTGGGAGGTTGCTTGTTAGGGCCATATTTATCATACTTTGGTTGTTGTGGATTTGCAAACCTGAACTCTCGTTTGTTATGGTGCTTAAATTTCTACTCGATTTCCACATCATATCGATAAGCAGCTCCCATGATTAGATGTCCAGAAACTCCATTTGAATTTGAATGTACCATTGTAGAGCCCCACGTTATTTAATAACCAAATACCACTCATAATATTTGATACCCAACTTGGCGCGCAAGGTATGGAAGGTATTGGTGAACTCCAACCAGGAAACAAATTAGGGGCTAAATTTCACCCATGGGATAATTTTCCATGTTTTTTTCCAAAAACAGATTCTCCATTCTAAAATATATTCGCTCAAATTCTATAGGAAAAAATTCTTTTACCTTAAAAACCACCAAAATTTGATAAAAACTATATAAAATCCTTAGAAATTTGAATATTTTAACAAAAATATCGTCAAATATTTATAGTTGACATATAAAAGACCAACAATATTCACCAAGGTTTCTATATTTCAAAATAAATTTCCATCCTTAAAATTATCCATGACTCTGGCATTGCTTGGCCCCTCTCTTGATGCAGTGTGGTCCATCTCATGTACTAGTCTTCATAGTTGCCAACATGGTAATATGTAATATTTCTCTTTGACAACATCTACGAAAGATTCCCAAGTGGGTTCAGCCTCGAACATTCCAAACTCCTCTGTGGAAATTTTCTTACAGTAAGTTTCCCACTAATGTTTGACATGGGAGGGAGCCTTAAGGAGCGTGAAGGTGATCATTTCCCTGTCGAAAAAATTGTGCACTGAGAAATATTCTTCTAGCATATTTAACCATTTTTCTAGAGCATCTGCATCTATCTAGCTTTCAAATACGAGAATATCAAAATTAACTTGTACCTTGAAAGGAGTGGTGTATCCAAAGTGGTTACTTGATGAAGACGTATATTCTATTATCGGCTGGCGTCGAAGGATTTGGGAAATATTCACAATCATTTTGTCCCTTTGTTGTGTGAGAGTTTGCTCCAACAACAAATTAATAGAATCTTCAACTTCATCTTTTTTATTTTCTTCCACCATATAGGGTTTCATGGGCGTGAAAAAGTGATTGTCCTCAAAAGAGACAAGATCGAGACCCAAATTTCTATACTAGGACTTCATCAAGGACGTGTACTGAAAAATGACCAAGAGAAGCCTACTCTGACACCACTGATCTAGATTATTTTGAGCACGAAATGAGAGCAAATATATACTAAATAAATATACCGAGATATTGCAAGAGATCCAATAATCTAACAGAGATATATCATATATATATAACAAGAGGAAAATATATATAGTAATACACAATCTCTATTAATGAGTGAAATGTACAGAATTGTAAAATTATAGAGTGAAAGACTCACTAGAATAGTGGCAACTTATCTCTTAGAAGAGATGTGATGGCTATGCTCATTCACAAGAAGATGACTACAATGAGGCTCAAAAGACATTTTTAACATAAATGGAAAAACCCTAAAAATCCAAAAAACTATCCCCCGAAAGATGAAAATCCAAAAGGTTTGCGGCCCCAATGTGGAGATGAAGCGCCAAAAGTCATGTGGGCCCCGATGGGGTAATTTGGTGCGACAACTTCCCGAGGTCGTAACTTTTGCATACGATCTTTGTTTTAGGCACACTATAGCCCATTGGAAAGGTCTATTCGAGGACTACACATTACTCCGTAAAAATATGACTCTTTCTATATATTGATCATGGAGAGATCCAAAAAAATTATTTGTGGCCTCAAAATGGCCCCGAAAGTTTAGGACTCGAAAATCTAGGAAATAACTTCCAATGATGAAAAATGCATTTGAGCGAGTTGAAATAGGTGGGTTGCAACCGATATCCATCTGGATCACCCCCTCCCTCTGAACCAATGGAATACCTCTCTCAATTGGATAAGTGTGGCTCTCCATCCTACATTACTTCAATCCCAGTCCTTATTGGTATTGTGGGTGTTCTTTCTTCTCATATTTCATTTGATACATGTTTTCTCATGGAAGACAAGGTTGTTGTGCCTCGTATGTAGGGTGTAAGGAAGAGGGAAGCTATTACACCCCCTCTCCAGCTTCATGCAAACAAATGTGGTTGGGTTACATGCATTAAAATGGATGTAGTGTGGACTAGGTAGCTCTATCACTCAAGTCCTTTGTCGAAACAAAAAAGGATACTAGATGTAGTTTTGGATGAGGATAGGCTTCTAAGAGCCCAAACCTCTAATCAGTTGATCATACATGAGTTTCAAGTTTGGATTGTGGACATGAGCTTCTTTATATATGGGGATACCAATGTATTCCTTGCAATGGAATTCTATTGGAGGGAAAAAACCATTACATTGTTATCCCTCAAGGAGGAACAGACAAAGCAGGAGGAAACTATAGACTGGATTCATAGGTTGGAGGAAACATTCCATGTTTTTTGTAGGGTATCCTTCAGAATCAACTTGAAGGTTACCAAATAGGGAGAGGAGGATGAAAACGAATATGTTGAGGTCACTGGGTCTGAGGGATCCTCGGGTACCAGATCAAATCCAATTATAGTCTAAGATGACATGGCAAGGGTCACCAAAGGCAAGGCTAAGATGACTGATATAGGCCATCAAAGATTAGTCTAGTCTCTATTATTATGCACTACTCTATGGATGGTTTTGGTTAGTCTTGTTTTAGAATAGTTGATATGAATTTGTTATATAGACTTTTTATTTCTAGTTTCTTTATTTATGGACATAATGTAAGCATTGGGAGGCTAAATTTTGATAATTGTCTGATGCCCGGTTTCCTTTTTGGTGGGTTGTAGACATGGCTATATGTATATTTTTGTATCATCTTAATATATAAAAATCTTGGCTTAAAAAAAATAGTCATAAATATTACTATATATATAAATCAATATAAATTATAGGTGAACTAAATAAGTTATTTATATACCACATAATTTTTTCAATAAATTTTTTTAAAAATATATATATTTAAAATTTCTCTTGTTTAAATAAATTAAACCTTAAATGTTTTTTCTTTTAAACGGGACTCGGGAATTTTTTTTTAATATGTAACCAAAATGGAAAAATGTTACGAAGAAAATATTGTTGTTTCAAGAAAACTTTCAACAACATCATTATGTTTTCCCCCTATCATCATCATTATATTGCCCCCCTATCATTTGACCATGACATTCCTTCATTTCTTTTGGTTCCTTGAGATGTTGTCCATAATCTCCTTCGTTAGCTTTATCTTCTACCTTTTTTGAAGTATGCTAAGTTGTGGAGTCTAAGGTGTTAACTTCACTTCAGTACTGAACAAAGCGCTTTATTTTGTAGAAATACATTTTGGTTTATTAGACTCTTTCCCCATGTGCTTCAAGAATGCTCATATTATGTTATATATTGTTCTTGTTATTGCATTTCCATATTGTGGAGGATTTCTAAGAAATTTCCAAGTGAGATGCCATTACTTTGTAAGATCTCTTCATGTATTTTCAAATCCATATGGATACCTCTAAGGTCTCTTGACTCCATGTTGTTCCAAAACTAGGAATGAACATGTTGTTTCATACAAAAATATAGATAAACATATTTTTCAAAAGAAGGAACTAAATCCCTCTTATGAAGGATGAGATCAACTACAGAGAGGCAAAGCCACCAATTCCAAACTATTTCATTAGAGAAAGATACCAAGCTTTGTGTAGAGGTTCCAAAATTCACTAGGGAGATGAATTCACCTTCAAGCCATAAGAAAACTACAAACATCCCACATCCCAAGTCACATTGTAAATCCATCTAATAGATTAGAATGGTAAATGATGACTATAGTAAGTTACAAGGATGACATGCCCAAAAAGAGACATATGTCACAAGCCAAACTAAGGGGTTCAGAGAAAACTTGTTGGGCTCTTCTCTCAATGGAATGGACCGACACTAAACTGATAAAACTAAATAAAGATGAGAGAGGAAAGTTCTAAAAATCCAAGAGGGAAAATTCCAAAAGGTTCTAGCACATACCCGAAGCGCGGAAAGATAAATCCCTATTACCAAGTGGGAAGATCCTTTCCATTTCACCATCTTGCTCCTCCAATTTAGAACCAAAAAGAGGGAGCCTCATGGTCTAGGAGATCCCCAACATTTAGGATGTGTTTGTGTTTATCCCACCATTTCAACATAGAGTAAAAGATGACACTCTGGGTGAACTCTGGTCTTGAAACTATACCGAGATCACTTGAATCTTGTCTTCATTTAGTGATTGCTTTGTGCTCTAGACACATCATATTATATTTAATTTTAAATAATATAAAAATATTTTTTATATAATATAAAAATAGATTTTAAACTACCTACGGAGAACATTCTTTTATCATTGCCACACCAACCATCATATTATATTTAATTTTAAATAATAAAAAAATATTTTTTATATAATATAAAAAGATATATTTCTAAGATTATATATCTAAGGTTTTGAATAGGAATAATCTCTATAGTTTTTACCTTTTTTACCCAGAATAATCTCTATAGTTTCTCTGGACTTCTCTGCCGTTTTCAGAAATTATTTTGGCTTCTTCAAAGGTTTGAGCATTTAAACATCTGAAATTAGGTGAGTCACTTTTTACTTTGATTCAATTTTAATTTTACGTAAAGAGATATATATATATATATATATATATATATATATATATATATATATATATATATATTAAGTTTCAAAACTAAAAGTTGATTTGAGAGATAAATTCAATCCATAATAATAATTGTTACATCTTTTTTCTCTTCTTTTCAATATGAGCACTCCACCACTTATTCCAAAAACTCATCCTAACAAGGGGAGGCCCCCCAAAATCACCCTAGAGATCCTTTACGATTATATGGAATCAGTAGAAAAAAAAAAAAAGAGAAGAGAGAGATGCCAAAATCCAAATAGAGTTAGAA
>JZKD02S1633738.1:44589-56382 GCA_000966675.3 Picea glauca | reverse complement strand
AACAACTTGGAGGAAGTGACTTCATACAAATATCTTGGAATTGATATTCACCACAAGCTCAATTGGAATTATAGCATTGAGAAAAGGATTATTGGGGGATGGAAAGATTATTATGAGCTTGAAAACAATTGTAAATCAATTGATCTTTGGAGTTGGAATAAGAAAAAACTCCTCTTTGAGACTCTTCTTACACCTGTTATTCTTTATGGATGTGAATTCTGGGGCTGTAGTATCTCTCGTGAATCTTGGAGAAAGATAGAGCAAATACAAAAGAATTTTATAACCTATAATCTCAAAATTAAAGGAAATATACCCTATCTCATCCTCCTCGTAGAAACAAGCCTCTCCCCCATTGAGAGCATGGCTATGACTAGATACCTAATGTATAAGAACAAGTTAAACAACATGGAAGACAAGAGGCTACCTAAAATTGCTTCAAAATCAAGTCATAACTGTGAAAAAACAAAGGTCAATCAAGGATCGGGTTTCGACGATTACAAATGCAGGATGCAAAATCAAAACGCAATGATATTTTTCGATTCACAAAATTAAAACAGGTTGTGGGCCTAGGAAAATTGGAGTTTGGGGTTCAGGGTTTGCTAACACCCGATGTAAAAATAAAACAATTATTTCCGAAATGCGAAACAAGGCTTATTCAAATTCGGGGTTCGGCATTTACAAATACCCAACGTAAAAACAAAACAACTATGCCCAAAATGTGAAATGCTATCACGCTTTGGGCCCACAACTTAGGTTTCGGAGTTTTGGAAACTAAATAAGTATGTGCACTCCAACAAACAAGTCTCGAATGCCGAAATATCAAAATTTTATTTAAAATGATTTTCCAGATCATACACGTTCCAAAAAATAAACTTGGAATGAAAATGGGACCGGGTTCGCAATTAGTAAAAAAAAAAAATTATTGTGTTTACTTAAAAACAAATTTTATCAAGAAATAAAAGGAGTTTACTAACTCAATAACAGGAAATCATAAACATAGAGCACGCAAGATTAACATATTCAATTCAAAAATGTTTTCATAAATTCCACAGAGAGAATTCAAAACGACTTCAATTCAAAAATGTGATTCTTCGGATCACCATACTTTACAATTCGTTCTTCATTTATTTATACTAACACAAATTTCCCCTACGATTTTAGAAATGATAAAATTTGATGAAGGCGGTGGTAGAATTTGTTGCCTTCAAAGGTTAAGACAACCACCGTTTAGAGTAATTAAATCTTCGAGTCTTGAAGAGTCAAGACGGCCACCGATTGACAGGGGCGGTGAAATGATTAATTTTTGACATACTGCCTCTTAATCATTTCAAATAAAAACAAACTAAAACAAGTAAAACAAAATTGGTGTAAACAATGCATTACAGCTTCCAGACCCCAATGTTTCTTCTATGGATTTTAACCAGTTCATTTCCCAAAGGCTTTGTAAATATGTCTACAAATTGTTCTTTAGACCTGCAGAACTAAACATAAATTTCTTTTCCATTTACCAGTTCATGAATGAAATGATACCTCGTATCAATGTGCTTACTCTATTTGTGAAAGACATGATTCTTTGACAGTGCAATGGTAGATTTATTGTCACAAACAATTTGAGTTGCATCATTCTGGTCATGCAACAATTCATTCAATACTTTTCTCATCCACACAGCTTGACATGCAGTTGCATTTGTTGCAACATACTCTGCCTCAGTACAAGATAGAGTCACAATGGGTTGTTTCTTTGATGTCCATGCCACTGCTCTAGATCCAAGACTGAACACATAACCAAATGTGCTCTTCCTATCATCAATAGAACCTGCAAAATCACTATCAGTATATCCGAACAGCTCAAAGTTTAATCTTGATTTGTATCGGATACCAAAGTCAGTTGTTCCAACAACATATCTCAGGATCCTCTTTCCTGCTTGCCAATGAGTACTCTTCAGAGTCTCCATGAATCTCGAAATCAAACTTACAACAAACATGATATCAGGTCTAGTTGTTGTTAAGTACATAAGGCTTCCAACCAGGCTTTTATACAGAGTTGGATCAACATATGATCCCTCATCATACTTGTTGAGTTTAATACCAGTTGCCATAGGTGTTTCAGCTGGTTTACAATTCAACATTCTAAACCTTTTCAATACTTCATTTGCATAGTTAGTTTGACAAATGAAAATTCCATCATCAGATTGATCCACTTCAATTCCAAGAAAATACTTCATCAATCCTAAATCAGTCATTTCAAACTATGTTTTCATGGCATTTTTAAAGTCATCTACAGATAGATCTCCAGTAAAAATTAGGTCATCAACATACAGATAGACAATCAAAATTTTACCATTTTGGTTTACCTTTGTATACAGAGTTGGTTCACTTGGACTTCTGCTGAATCCAAAACTAATCAAGTACTCATCAATTCTTCTATACCAAACTTTGGATGCCTACTTCAATCCATACAAGGCTTTCCTCAACTTATAAACTTTATCTCTATGCTTATCAATCTCATAATCCGGAGGTTGTCTTACATAAATCTCTTCTTCCAAATATCCATTCAAGAATGCAGACTTGACATCCATCTGATGCATGATCCATCTATTCTGAGATGCAATAGGTAAGACCATCCTCACAGTGTCAATTCTTGCTACAGGAGCAAGTATTTCATTGTAATCAATACCGGGTTGCTGACTAAACCCCTGAGCTGCAAGTCTTGCCTTGTAATTTCCGACTTCACCATCTGCATTCAACTTGGTCTTATAAACCCACTTAACACCAATGCTCTTCTTACCTTCAGGTAAATCGACAAGATCCCAAGTGTTATTTTTTTCAATGGAATCAATCTCCTCATCCATTGCTTTTATCTAGACATCCTCTTTAGTAGCTTCATCAAAACTTACAGGATCACATGCCATTAATGAAAAATTTGAAATCTGATCTATTTCTTCATTTTGATCATACAGTTCTCTTAAGCTTCTAGTCTTATGTCATTTAAATCTGTCTCTTAATGAAGCTAAAGTGGGATTTGATTCACTACTTAACTATGAATCTGATTGATGTCCACCATGTCCAGATGGATCACCACGCTCATGAGTTCTTGGAATTCTAAATTGAGATGGGATGGAATCTGGTGCTTGCCTTATTGGACTTCTTGATGCAGGCATATGTGCATGTGGAACCATCTCTCCATCTCCTTTAGCCTGCTCAACTCCATCATTGTCTTCACGGGGTAACACATCTCCCTCTGAAATTGATTTGTCAATACTTCCATCCCAGGCTTCATCTTCTTTAAACTGAACATCTCTGCTGATTACATATTTATGGGTGATGGGATTGTATAGTTTATATGCCCTAGACTCTTCATTGTATCCAACAAAGATACATCTCTTGCTTCTTTCATCCAACTTCCTCCTCATTTCTGCAGGTACATGCGCAAATGAAACACATCCAAAAATTCTGAAATGAGAAACATTGCAAGGCTTACCATCCTAGGCTTCCTGAGGTACACGATCCCTCACGGTCTTGGTCGGACTTCTATTCAAGATAAAAATAAATCAAAGAAATGCATCTCCCCAATATTCATTTGAAAGATGCTTCTCTTTCAATATGCTTCGAGCCATATCCATGATGGTCTGATTCATCCTTTCAGCCACTCCATTCTGTTGTGGAGTATATCGAGAAGTAAACTTCCTCTTAATTCCATGAAGATCACAAAATTCAATGAATTCATTAAGTTTGTATTCACCTCCTCTGTCAAACCTTAAGATTTTAATGGTTTGACCACTCTCATTCTCAACCATATACTTAAACCTCTTGAAAACTTCAAAGGCTTCATATTTTTGTTTCAACAAATACAACAAAGTCTTCCTACTAAAATCATCAATAAAAGTCATAAAATAAACACAACCAGTTAAAGAAGATGTTTGCATAGGTCCACATAAATCTGTGTGGACAATTTCCAATGGAGCGTTTGCTCTGTAGGAAACACCTGAAACAAATTTCTCTTTGTGATGCTTCCCAAGTATACAACTCTCACAAGAGCTTCCAGGCTGTTGAATACAGGGAAACCCCTTTACCATCTGTTTCTTTTGTAACAGATCTAGGCCACCAAAATGTAAATGACCATATATCAAATGCCATAACCAAGATTCATCTAAACTTCCATCTTTATAACCATTCAAAGAACCACTCAAATCATTTCTCATAATAAGTGGAAACATTCTATTCTTGGTCATCTCTACTCTTGCAATCAATTGTTTGCTGGGAAATTTATCACAGCTTGTACATACCTTGTTCTTGAAGAACACTCTGTACTTTTTCTCCATCATTTGTCCAACACTAATAAGATTGTATTTTAGACTAGGCACAAAATAAACATCATCAATATTTCTTCTCTAATTATTCTTAGTGTAAATTGGAACTACACCTTTACCATTAACTGTAACCTTACAGTCATTTCTCAGTTTTACTTCAGACTGAATACAAGTATCAATAGAAGAAAATAAATCCTTATTACTAGTCATGTGGTTACTGCAACCACTATCCAAAAACCAAATATCATTATCACTTTCCTGAGTGACATTACAAGTCAAGAACACAGGATTTTGATGATCCTCAGACTCATTTGTGATATGTGCAGACCGCTTTCCAGCATCTGCTTGCTTCTTCCAACATTTGTTAGAAAAATGCCCAAACTTCTTACAATAATAACATTGTACTCTACTTTTATCATGCCTCTGATTTTCTTGCTGCGAGGGTTTGTAGTTGCTCCCTCTTAAATTAGGAAGATTCTGCTAGGACTTCTCCTCAGACACTGATTCTGTCATATTGTCCCTTCGACCATAAAATCGACCTCCTCTTCCATAAGTATAAGACCTTCCTCTGCCTCTACCTTTGGTAACATGCAATTGGGATTTGAAATCATGCTCTAATGATCCTTCTTCATATCTAGATAGCTTAGATTCATGAGAAACAAGAGAACCAGTTAACTCATCAATTTGCATTTGACTTAAATCCTTAAATTCCTCTATGGGTACAACAACCGGTTCAAACTTCTTAGGCAAACTTCTCAGCACTTTCTCAATAACTCTCTTATTCTCAACGTCATCTCCATATTGTCTGAGCTAGTTCACAACGCTCATTACTTGAGTCATGAAAGTATCAACACTTTCATTTTCCTTCATCTTCAGATTTTCGAAATCCCTTCTCAAGTTCTGCAACTTGACTATCCTCACCTTGGACACACCTTGATAACAGGTTTCAAGAATGTCCCAAGCCATCTTTGAAGATGTAGCGCTAGCAATCTTCATAAAAATGGCTTCATTTAATCCTTGCTGGATTAATCCAAGAGCCTTGTTATCCCTTTTTCTGTTTTCTTTGAGCCAAGCACGGTCAACATTGGACAGAGCCAATTCTGCTGCAGCATCAGTTGGCTCGACATAACCATCAATAACATAAGTCCACAAATCCTCAGAACGCAAAATAATTCTCATTCGAATATACCAATAGTCATATGACTTCTCGCTCAGAACATGAACCTGAACCTGAAAACAATTACTACCAGACGCAGCCATTTGTATAAAATTTGAAAGGAGTTAAATAAACCTTCACACAGGAAAATAAGAGAATAAAATTTGGCACTCACTGAAATAATCTGCAATGAACTAAGCACTTGCAGGATAGGTAGCCAGCTCTAATACCAAATGTGAAAAAATAGAGGTCAATCAAGGATTGGGTTTCAGCGATTACAAATGTCAGACGTAAAAGAAAAACACAATGATATTTGTTGATTCGTGAAATGCAAATAGGTTGTGGGCCCATGCAAACTGGAGTTCGGGGTTCAAGGTTTGCTAACACCCGATGTAAAAATAAAACAATTATTGTCGAAATGTGAAACAAGGCTTATTCAAATTCGGGGTTCGGCATTTACAAATACCCAATATAAAAAAAAAAAAACTATGCCCGAAATGCGAAATGCTATCACGCTTTGGGCCCACAACTTTGGTTTCAGAGTTTTGGAAACTAAATAACTCTGTGCACTACAACAAACAAGTCCCGAATGCCGAAATATCAAAATTTCATTTAAAATGATTTTCCAAATCATACAGGTTCTAACAAATAAACTTGGAATGAAAATGGGATCGGGTTCGCAATCGGTAAAAACAAATAATTACTGTGTTTACTCAAAAACGAATTTTATCAAGAAATAAAATGAGTTTACTAACTCAATAACAGGAAATCATAAACTCAGAGCACGCAAGATTAACATATTCAATTCGTAATTCAAAAATGTGATTTTTCATATCACCATACTTTACAATCTGTTCTTCATTTATTTATATTAACACAAATTTCCCCTACGATTTTAGAAACGATAAAATTTGATGAAGGCGGTGGTAGAATTTTGTTGCCTTCAAAGGTTATGACGGCCACCATTTAGAGTAATTAAATCTTTGAGTCTTGAAGGGTCGAGACGGCCACCTATTCACAGGGGCGTTGAAATGATTAATTTCTGACAATAACCACCATCGACTCAAGCGAGGATGGCATAAAGACGCCCAGTCTTCGCTAAACTATTGGGGAATCATTGAAGAAACCATTTTGCAGAATAAAGATACTATTAAAAAAAACATCAAATGAAATTTTAAGGAAAAAATGTGGTGTGATAAAGAGTTGGAGGAAAAAAGAAAATTAAGGTATTATAAAGATGTAATCAACCCTAATGTAGAAGATCAAAATTATCTATCTGTTTTGCCAAGTGTAAAGAAAAAAATAAGCATTGCTAAGATAAGAACAAATTCTCACGAGCTCCATAGTGAAACTCATTTTCAAAATATTGATCACACTACCCATATTAGATCTCATTTTCAAAATATTGATCACACTACCAACCTTCCTAACCTCTTAACTCAACAGAAGTATGGTGATCTTGGAAATCTTCTCTTAATGTTTTTCGAGCACAGAAACAAATTTCTAAAAAATCACAAGTAATCACTTACCCTCTTAAGGTCCGATAAACCAAAATAAGAAAAACATTATTTTATTATTATCACACCAAAATATCATCATATACTTGATAAAAACAAAAAAAAAAATTAACTTTACAACCAAATAAAATTAAAAACATTCATTTTATAGAGATCTCTTTTTTTAATTAGAAATTACACATGCTATCTATGAAATAAATTTATCAGAACAGATATCTTTCTCAGCTAATCCAATTGTTAAAAACGAATAATAATGCTTTTAGGAATTCATCGTAACAAACTTCTCCTCCAGGACGGCCACATGGATTCACCATGAAGTATTCCAAAGTTTTATACGTAAATGAAGCTTATGACGAAGGTGTATTCCAAAGTTTTATAAGTAAATGAAGCTTATAATGAAGGGAGGGAGACCATATGTAAATATTATTTTAATTTTTTCTTTTCTAATATGTTGTTAAGATATTTTATGATGTTAAAGTCATTAGTTTTAAATCTACTTGTTTGAAACTTGAATGTATCAAATCGAATATAAATAACACTTAATTTACAAACTAACTAACAAACAAAAACAATATATATATATATTTCAAACTTCTCTAATAATAAAGTCTTAATTATACTTTTTGCATTGGGTTCATCAAATAAAACGTAAAACAGATCACTACCTAATAAGACTTATCATAGCCTACGTTCCGCTCAGTATATCAAAATATTGGACACGTAAATCTTATGAGCAGGAGAACAGTTCTTCAAACTAACCCTTTTTTTTTCACTATTTTAGTGTAAACTACCAAAATCCTTAAAAACTTAAAAGCACTGATGCATCAACAAAAACTTGGCTGGTGATATTTTTGCAAAAATCGCCTCAATGGGACATAAATCATCTACAGTTCCAGAATATATGATATACAATTATTCTACCTTTTCGTACAGTATACAAAATGGTAAGGCGCAATTTTAGTACGATTCTTTTGATTTCAATGATCCGCTCTATATACCTGGACTGATTTTTCTCAGAGAATGCTCTCCGTTTATGATCATAACGTCCGAAAGATTTTAAATATTTGGTTTTTATTAATGCAAGAGACCTGTTCTTTCAATTGTGTAATATGCAGTATTAAAATATTTGGTTTATATGAATGTAATGTTATACCGTGGAAGTAAAATATAGAAAATATAGCAAAGCATAAATTAATCAAGATAAATCATACATTTGATACAGTGATTTATGTGGAAACTCAAATCTGAAAAAAATCACGGGTAATGATTATCGGTCTATTATTCAAGGGAGAATTACAATAGCCTTCATAGGCATACAATCATCCTCTCCTCACACACTTGCTGCACTCTAACTCACATTATACATTGCACTCACATTGTCCTCTATCTCTTTGGGTATACTCATATATATAACATCTATCACTAAGTTACACAGACTGATCATGAATAGATTGCATGCATTCATGTGCATCTGCCTCTGCATATAACAGCATGGAAATATTTATTAACATCTTTCCAACATATAAGAGATATGATTTATATTAAAAAGTTATCTTTGATTCAAAATTGAATAACAAAGCAACTACTATTTAAAACAACTGTTATTTACATGTGGAAAAGAGCAAAAGACTTGATCTGTGTAAAATACTTAAAATGCAGTATTATTTTAAGATTGAAACGATAATATTCCATCCTAACATCTCATACAGAGCAATACTATATCTATAATCCTTTTATACGCATTCATCCCATGCCTGTGCTTTCCTCTATACTTTAAATATGATTAAATTTGGTCACTGACAATTTAAAAGATGACCTGAAAGAGCTACAAACATTTCAGGGTTTTTTCATGGATTAGTTACCCCGAAATCCAGTAGACAATGTGTATCAGCGAAACTACGGAAATGTATAACAATGTCTGTGAGCAGGTTTGAGCAAAGATTTTGATATAATATATAATTTATCTAAAACAGAAATTATGATCCTGCCAAAAACTTGCTTGAGGGCTTTGAGCAATGTCACGACAAAGAGCAGAATCATAGACATTATAGCCCCCTGATAACTTTGAAGAGAAAGGGAACGGATTCGTCTTAGACATTCCGAGGGAACAACCTACACCCGCATTGCCTTCATATGTACACTACAGTCCTAAAATAATACATTGGTCTTTACAGAATTCTATATGCTCAACATACAAGCCATCAAACATGGGTGCAGAAGATATTAGATCTGTGCAGCAAGGGAAACTGATTGCTGCTGCTGTTGAACGACACATTCGTCCAGACGACCTGCAGAACTTGTTGTGTAGAACTCTGCGAGAGCTTCCATGGCGTGAACTTGCATTTGAAGATTCGATATGTAGTCAGCAGTCTCCTGAAAAAGGGTATCAACCCCCATTTTCCTGCCCCCGGGAACAATCCTCTGCAGATTCCAGAATCTCCTGTCAATGGCGCCATGATCATGGCCGCCTGATTCAAGATCAACATTGTTACGACATTTGGGATCGAGAGAAGCCAATCTCATCTTTCTCGCCAGCTTTATGATACGGCTTCGACGGAGTGAGGATTTCTTCATCTTGATCGTTTTTTCTTTGCGCATGAGGCGGAGGTTCAGAGCTCGAGTCCAGGCAGAACCCTTGTTCGCAGTGCGCGCCAAGCACATGTCTGCTGCGAACCGAATTGCTCGCTGGCGCTGAGTTACGCTGTAGCGCCTCTTCTGGATCTTCTGAAGCGCTGGGAGAAGAAGGGTCAAATAGATTCGAACTCTTGACATGTTCTTGCACTTGTCTTCAAAGGAAAAAAATATACGTAGCCTTCTATTCTTGGGGAAAGAGATCCGAGATGCAGGAGATCATAAGCTAGCGAGGAAAGGGATATGCAGGGGGTGTATATAATACGCAGAGAATCAGAGATGAACGGTCAGGAGGGCGGGTGTCCTCGCCAGTTTCCTCCGCAGAGTCACATGAAACGGAATCGGCGGAATTATAGGAAATCTATTTACGATGCGCCGGCCAACCAATAGCAGTGGCAAAGCCAGCTAAGAGCCCATATCCACATGCTGCTCTGGAAGTTAAGCAATGGGCGAGTCACAGATCGCAAAGGAGAGCAGATAATTTTATTGGCAGAGATGAGTACGAGCTTACTGCGTTAAGCCACAATGCCAAGTCCAGCTTGCGTGCAATTTCTTATCAACCCTAATCACATGGTGCCATATGAATGTCGCTTATTCCAACCATGCGTAACCATGTGCACGCTTGCTTTTCTCGGGAATTATTGCGACGTTTTTAGCAACTGGATTCGCTGTCGGCTTTATGTGGATGAAGCAGCCATAGCAGTCTGTATTCTATGATTTCGCGAGATTTATAAAATTAAGATAATAATTGTGGCCACGGGCGTTTCCCAGTTGTGGATATTTTTTGCCCGTTCCCTACGGTTTTAAAAGTTGGTGAAACCGACAGCAGCCCTGCCACAATCTATTATTTAACTTACCAATCAAGGAAAATTTAATGCTCTCGTGCTGGTACTTCAACAACATGATATTGATATTGTGTGTGTGTGTTTTGGGGACAGACAGGGATGGCATGTGCTATCAATCCCCGATGTTTTCCTGTTTCATTAATTTGACATGATATTTAATCCGCCTCGAAATATCTTATTAAGCTTTAAGTACACCGTAACTCACTAAAATTAAGGATTAGAATTTGGTGGTAGACAGGATTGGAATTTCAAATTCCAATATTTCGTTAAATTTGACGGTTTCCGAAACTCAGATGTTCGTTTTGATATTTTTAACCCAAAAAAATGTTGAATATTTTTACTGTATTTGACGGACAAATCATCTCGTGATTGGTCAAATTCCATTTCTGGTGATACATAGTTTTTTATTTTTTTCCTGCCTTCACTCCCTCTATGATTAAATTTGAATTTTATATTGGTGTTTTTAAATACATAAATCTACTCAATATATTAAAAACTCCAAAATATCTAAAATATATAATCTCAATCACAATGAAATCTACAATTCCAATTATTTTCTAAATTTATTATCATATTTTACATAAAACTTATAAAAAAAATTATCTTTCTAAATTTATTATCCTATTTTAAATAAAACTCATAAAAAAATATAATATAGCTAAAAATAAAAAAACTTAAAACTTTTAGAATACTTGACTCTTTATTATTTATATTCACACTATCAATTTTTATTTCCTCCGAACGAAAGTTTTGTGCTGTCAATTTTGTTAGTTTAACATTTATAACTTTTAGATAAAGTTGTTTGGGTCTTTTCATTTAAATAATAAAGTTGATTTGTTATTTTCAATTAAATATGTCAAGGAAGTTGTTCATTTCAATGGTCGAAGTAATGTCATTTTTTCAATTGTATGGTCGCCATTTGTATAGTGGTTCGTTCCATCAAAGAATTAAGAAATATAGTCCATCATAATATCGTAAATAATTGATACTTGTCTCAATACCATTTCGTGTATAAAAACTATATATATTATATAATTGATATTTGTCTTAATACCATTTGGTGCATAAAAACTATATATATTATAGAGAAATTTCTGAATCAAACACACCATGTATATTCTTAATAATCTTATAATAGGTACGTCATTATTTAAGTTAATTTATTTTAATAAAAATTTAAATAATATTTAAATTTAAAAAATAAAACTATTGGAGTAGGACATTTTGGGTAAGCTTTGGGAATCGCGTAAGAGCTGACCACGAGATAAGTCAACAAAAGAGCAACTAGCGTGGAAGACAACTAGCATATTTTAAGGAGTGAGTGAGCCCGAAGG
>JZKD02S1633738.1:22030-44579 GCA_000966675.3 Picea glauca | reverse complement strand
CGCTCGTTTTTAGTGGGTATACTGCGCTTTTTAATTTTTTAGCCATTTTTGTATAGTTTTGACCCTTTTGTTGTGCTGTGGAGTTAATCCTTGTGCCATGAATGACTGTTTTTCTATGCTGATGATGCGGAGTTCTTGTCGCCCTGTGCGGACGAAATTTCAGTGATAACAAGTACTTCCATCCCAGGCTTCATCTTCTTTAAACTGAACATCTCCGTTGATTACATATTTATGGGTGATGGGATTGTATAGTTTATATGCCCTAGACTCTTAACTATATCCAACAAAGATACATCTCTCGCTTCTGTCATCCAACTTCCTCCTCATTTCTGCAGGTACATGTGCAAATGCAAAACATCCAAAAATTCTGAAATGAGAAACATTGCAAGGCTTACCATCCCAGGATTCCTGAGGTACACGATCCCTCACGGTCTTGGTCGGACTTCTATTCAAGATAAAAATAGAGCAAAGAACTACATCTCCCCAATATTCATTTGAAAGATGCTTCTCTTTCAATATGCTTCGAGCCATATCCATGATGGTCTGATTCTTCCTTTCAGCCACTCCATTCTGCTGTGGAGTATATCAAGCAGTAAACTGCCTCTTAATTCCATGAAGATCACAAATTCAATGAATTCATTAAGTTTGTATTCACCTCATCTGTCAGACCTTAAGATTTTAATGGTTCAACCACTCTCATTCTCAACCATAGACTTAAACCTCTTAAAAACTTCAAAGGCTTCAAATTTCTGTTTCAACAAATACAACCAAGTCTTCATATTGAAATCATCAATAAAAGTCATAAAATAAACACAGCTAGTTAAATCTGTGTGGACAATTTCCAATGGAGCTTTTGCTCTGTAGGAAACACTTGAAACAAATTTCTCTTTGTGATGCTTCCCAAGTATACAGCTCTCACAAGCGCTTCCAGGCTGTTGAATACAAGGCAACCCCTTTACCATCTGTTTCTTCTGTAATAGATCTAGGTCACCAAAATGTAAATGACCATATATCAAATGTCATAACCAAGATTCATCTAAAGTTCTAGCTTTATAAGCATTCAAAGAACCACTCAAATCATTTCTCATAATAAGTGGAAACATTCTATTCTTGGTCATCTCTACTCTTGTAATCAACTGTTTGCTAGGAAATTTATCATAGATTGTACATACCTTGTTCTTGAAGAACAATTTGTACTTTTTCTCCATCAGTTGTCCAACACTAATAAGATTGCATTTTAGACTAGGCACAAAATAAACATCATCAATATTTCTTCTCTGATTATTCTTAGTGTAAATTGGAACTACACCTTTACCATTAACTGTAACCTTACAGTCATTTCCCAGTTTTACTTCAGACTGAATACAAGTATCAATAGAAGAAAATAAATCCTTATTACCAGTCATGTGGTTACTGCAACCACTATCCAAAAACCAAATATCATTAGCACTTTCCTAAGTGATATTACAAGTCAAGAACACAGGATTTTGATGATCCTCAGACTCATTTGTGATATGTGCAGACTGCTTTCCATCATCTGCGTGCTTCTTCCAACATTTGTTATTAAAATGCCCAAACTTCTTACAATAATAACATTGTACTCTACTTTTATCATACCTCTGATTTTCTTGCTGCAAGGGTTTGTTGTTGCAACTTCTTAAATTAGGAGGATTCTGTTGGGACTTCTCCTCAGACACTGATTCAGTCCTGTTGTCCCCTCGACTAGAAAATCAACCTCCTCTTCCATAATTATAAGACCTTCCTCTGCCTCTGCCTTTGGTAACATGCAATTGGGATTTGAAATCATGCTCTAATGATCCTTCTTCATATCTAGATAGCTTAGATTCATGAGAAACAAGAGAACCAATTAACTCATCAATTTGCATTTGACTTAAATCCTTAAATTCCTTTATGGGTACAACAACCGATTCAAACTTCTTGGGCAAACTTCTCAGGACTTTCTCAATAACTCTCTTATTCTCAACATCATCTCCATACTGTCTGAGCTGGTTCACAATGCTCATTACTTGAGTCATGAAAGTATCAACACTTTCATTGTCCTTCATCTTCATATTTTCAAAATCCCTTCTAAAGTTCTGCAACTTGACTATCCTCACCTTAGACACACCTTGATAACAGGTTTCAAGAATGTCCCAAGCCATCTTTGAATATGCAACGCTAACAATATTCATAAAAATGGCTTCATTTAATCCTTGCTGGATTAATCCAAGAGCCTTGTTATCCCTTTTTCCTTTTTCTTTGAGCAAAAAATGATCAGCATTAGACAGAGCCAATTATATTGCAGTATCAGTTGGCTCAGCATAACCATCAATAACATAAGTCCACAAATCCTCAGAACGCAAAATCGTTCTCATTCGAATATAACAAGAGTCATATGACTTCTCGCTCAGAACATGAACCTGAACCTGAGAAGAATTACTACCAGACGCAACCATTTGTATAAAATTTGAAAGGAGTTAAATAAACCTTCATGCAGGAAAATAAGAGAATAAAATTTGGCACTAACAGGAATAATCTGCAATGAACTAAGCACTTGCAGGATAGGGAGCCAACTCTGATACCAAATGTGAAAAAAAGAGGTCAATCAAGGATCGGATTTTGGCGATTACAAATGTCGGACGCAAAAGAAAAACATAATGATATTTGTCAATTCGCGAAATGCAAACAGGCTGTGGGCCCAGGCAAATTGGAGTTTGAGGTTTGGGGTTTGCTAACATCTGATGTAAAAATAAAACAATTATTGTCGAAATGCAACAAGGCTTATTCAAATTCGAGGTTCGGCATTTACAAATACCCAACGTAAAAAAAAACAACTATGCCTGAAATGTGAAATGCTATCACACTTTGGGCCCACAACTTCGGTTTTGGAGTTTTGGAAACTAAATAACTCCGTGCACTCCAAAAAACAAGTCCCGAATGCTGAAATATCAAAATTTTATTGAAAATGATTTTCCAAATCATACACGTTCCAACAAATAAACTTGGAATGAAAATGGGACCGGGTTCGCAATTAGTAAAAACAAATAATTACTGTGTTTACTCAAAAACGAATTTTATCAAGAAATAAAAGGAGTTTACTAACTCGATAACGGGAAATCATAAACACAGAGCACACAAGATTAACATATTCAATTCGAAAATGTTTTCAAAAATTCCACAAAGAGAATTTAAAACGGCTTCAATTCAAAAATGTGACTCTTTAGATCACCATACTTTACAATTTGTTCTTCATTTATTTATACTAACACAAATTTCCCATACAATTTTAGAAACGATAAAATTTTATGAAGGTGGTGGTAGAACTTCGTTGCCTTCAAAGGTTAAGATGACCACCGTTTAGAGTAATTAAATCTTCGAGTCTTGAAGGGTCGAGACGACCACCGATTCACAGGGGCGGTGAAATGATTAATTTCTGACAATAACCACCATCGACTCAAGCGAGGATGGCATAAAGACGCCCGGTCTTGGCTAAACTATTGGAGAATCATTGAAGAAACCATTTTGCAGAAGAAAGATACTATTAAAAGAAACGTCAAATCAAATTTTAAGGAAAAAATGTGGTGTGATAAAGAGTTAGAGGAAAAAAATGAATTAAGGTATTATAAAGATATAATCAACCCTAATCTAGAAGATCAAAATTATCTATCTATTTTGCATTACTAAGATAAGAAAAAAATAAGCATTGCTAAGATAAGAACAAATTCTCATGAGCTCCATAGTGAAACTCATTTTCAAAATATTGATCACACTACCCATGTTAGATCTCATTTTCAAAATATTGATCACACTATCAACCTTCGTAACCTCTTAACTCAACAAAAGTATGGTGATCTTGAAAATCTTCTCTTAATGTTTTTCGAGCACAGAAACAAATTTCTAAAAAATCACACCAAGTAATCACTTACCCTCTTAAGGTCAAATAAACCAAAATACAGAAAACATTATTTTATTATTATCACACCAAAATATCATCATGTACTTAATAAAAACAAAAAAAAAATTAACTTTACAACCAAATAAAATTAAAAATATTCATTTTATAGAAATCTCTTTTTTAATTAGAAATTACACATGCTACCTCTACAATAAATTTATCATAACAGATATCTTTCTCAGCTAATCCAATGGTTAAAAAAGAATAATAATGCTTTTAGGAATTCATCGTAACAAACTTCTCTTCCATTAAAAGGACGGCCACATGGATTCACCATGAAGTATTCCAAAGTTTTATACGTAAATGAAGCTTATAACGAAGGTGTATTCCAAGGTTTTATATGTAAATGAAGCTTATAATGAGGGAGGGAGACGTCACATATGGAAATATTATTTTAATTTTTTGTTTTCTAATATGTTGTTAAGGTATTTCATGATGTTAAAATCATTAGTTTTAAATCTATTTGTTTGAAACTTGAATGTATCAAATCTAATATAAATAACACTTAATTTACAAACAAATTAACAAACAAAAACAATATATATATATTTCAAACTTCTCTAATTACGCCGAAAGGCGTACACCTATTGACAATGAGCACAATTAATCAGCTTTTAATCTAAAATTCTAATCTGATGGTTGACAATTGAAGATGTTGGCATATTCTTAGTCGTCCTCCCAAATCAATGAATGTGATTTACTTTTCATAACTTCCTTGTATTTCTGAATGCATCCGTTACCCTGTTTACTTTTTAACATTTACCTAATCATATTAAGAAATTACTACAGCACTATATGATTGCCACGTTTAAATGATTAACCTTTCAGATTACCATTTAGATTTCCTCAACTGTCCAGGCGTTTCATTTTCTGGCTGCCTATGCCTTTCATTTTCTGTACGAGTTTCATTTTCGCCACGGATTTCAGCTGTCCGCCCTTTCGGGGGTTCAGCCGCGAGTTAGCGGCTGTGCTAGTAATAAAGTCTTAATTATCCTTTTCCTTTTTGCATTGGGTTCATCAAATAAAACGTAAAACGGATCACTACCTAATAAGACTTATCATAGCCTACGTTCCGCTCAGTATATCAAAATATTGGACACGTAAATCTTATGAGCAGGAGAAAAGTTCTTCAAACTAACCTTTTTTTTTTCACTATTTTAGTGTAAACTACCAAAATCCTTAAAAACTTAAAAGCACTGATGCATCAACAAAAACTTGGCTGGTGATATTTTTGCAAAAATCGCCTCAATGGGACATAAATCATCTACAGTTCCAGAATATATGATATACAATTATTCTACCTTTTCGTACAGTATACAAAATGGTAAGGCGCAATTTTAGTACGATTCTTTTGATTTCAATGATCCGCTCTATATACCTGGACTGATTTTTCTCAGAGAATGCTCTCCGTTTATGATCATAACGTCCGAAAGATTTTAAATATTTGGTTTTTATTAATGCAAGAGACCTGTTCTTTCAATTGTGTAATATGCAGTATTAAAATATTTGGTTTATATGAATGTAATGTTATACCGTGGAAGTAAAATATAGAAAATATAGCAAAGCATAAATTAATCAAGATAAATCATACATTTGATACAGTGATTTATGTGGAAACTCAAATCTGAAAAAAATCACGGGTAATGATTATCGGTCTATTATTCAAGGGAGAATTACAATAGCCTTCATAGGCATACAATCATCCTCTCCTCACACACTTGCTGCACTCTAACTCACATTATACATTGCACTCACATTGTCCTCTATCTCTTTGGGTATACTCATATATATAACATCTATCACTAAGTTACACAGACTGATCATGAATAGATTGCATGCATTCATGTGCATCTGCCTCTGCATATAACAGCATGGAAATATTTATTAACATCTTTCCAACATATAAGAGATATGATTTATATTAAAAAGTTATCTTTGATTCAAAATTGAATAACAAAGCAACTACTATTTAAAACAACTGTTATTTACATGTGGAAAAGAGCAAAAGACTTGATCTGTGTAAAATACTTAAAATGCAGTATTATTTTAAGATTGAAACGATAATATTCCATCCTAACATCTCATACAGAGCAATACTATATCTATAATCCTTTTATACGCATTCATCCCATGCCTGTGCTTTCCTCTATACTTTAAATATGATTAAATTTGGTCACTGACAATTTAAAAGATGACCTGAAAGAGCTACAAACATTTCAGGGTTTTTTCATGGATTAGTTACCCCGAAATCCAGTAGACAATGTGTATCAGCGAAACTACGGAAATGTATAACAATGTCTGTGAGCAGGTTTGAGCAAAGATTTTGATATAATATATAATTTATCTAAAACAGAAATTATGATCCTGCCAAAAACTTGCTTGAGGGCTTTGAGCAATGTCACGACAAAGAGCAGAATCATAGACATTATAGCCCCCTGATAACTTTGAAGAGAAAGGGAACGGATTCGTCTTAGACATTCCGAGGGAACAACCTACACCCGCATTGCCTTCATATGTACACTACAGTCCTAAAATAATACATTGGTCTTTACAGAATTCTATATGCTCAACATACAAGCCATCAAACATGGGTGCAGAAGATATTAGATCTGTGCAGCAAGGGAAACTGATTGCTGCTGCTGTTGAACGACACATTCGTCCAGACGACCTGCAGAACTTGTTGTGTAGAACTCTGCGAGAGCTTCCATGGCGTGAACTTGCATTTGAAGATTCGATATGTAGTCAGCAGTCTCCTGAAAAAGGGTATCAACCCCCATTTTCCTGCCCCCGGGAACAATCCTCTGCAGATTCCAGAATCTCCTGTCAATGGCGCCATGATCATGGCCGCCTGATTCAAGATCAACATTGTTACGACATTTGGGATCGAGAGAAGCCAATCTCATCTTTCTCGCCAGCTTTATGATACGGCTTCGACGGAGTGAGGATTTCTTCATCTTGATCGTTTTTTCTTTGCGCATGAGGCGGAGGTTCAGAGCTCGAGTCCAGGCAGAACCCTTGTTCGCAGTGCGCGCCAAGCACATGTCTGCTGCGAACCGAATTGCTCGCTGGCGCTGAGTTACGCTGTAGCGCCTCTTCTGGATCTTCTGAAGCGCTGGGAGAAGAAGGGTCAAATAGATTCGAACTCTTGACATGTTCTTGCACTTGTCTTCAAAGGAAAAAAATATACGTAGCCTTCTATTCTTGGGGAAAGAGATCCGAGATGCAGGAGATCATAAGCTAGCGAGGAAAGGGATATGCAGGGGGTGTATATAATACGCAGAGAATCAGAGATGAACGGTCAGGAGGGCGGGTGTCCTCGCCAGTTTCCTCCGCAGAGTCACATGAAACGGAATCGGCGGAATTATAGGAAATCTATTTACGATGCGCCGGCCAACCAATAGCAGTGGCAAAGCCAGCTAAGAGCCCATATCCACATGCTGCTCTGGAAGTTAAGCAATGGGCGAGTCACAGATCGCAAAGGAGAGCAGATAATTTTATTGGCAGAGATGAGTACGAGCTTACTGCGTTAAGCCACAATGCCAAGTCCAGCTTGCGTGCAATTTCTTATCAACCCTAATCACATGGTGCCATATGAATGTCGCTTATTCCAACCATGCGTAACCATGTGCACGCTTGCTTTTCTCGGGAATTATTGCGACGTTTTTAGCAACTGGATTCGCTGTCGGCTTTATGTGGATGAAGCAGCCATAGCAGTCTGTATTCTATGATTTCGCGAGATTTATAAAATTAAGATAATAATTGTGGCCACGGGCGTTTCCCAGTTGTGGATATTTTTTGCCCGTTCCCTACGGTTTTAAAAGTTGGTGAAACCGACAGCAGCCCTGCCACAATCTATTATTTAACTTACCAATCAAGGAAAATTTAATGCTCTCGTGCTGGTACTTCAACAACATGATATTGATATTGTGTGTGTGTGTTTTGGGGACAGACAGGGATGGCATGTGCTATCAATCCCCGATGTTTTCCTGTTTCATTAATTTGACATGATATTTAATCCGCCTCGAAATATCTTATTAAGCTTTAAGTACACCGTAACTCACTAAAATTAAGGATTAGAATTTGGTGGTAGACAGGATTGGAATTTCAAATTCCAATATTTCGTTAAATTTGACGGTTTCCGAAACTCAGATGTTCGTTTTGATATTTTTAACCCAAAAAAATGTTGAATATTTTTACTGTATTTGACGGACAAATCATCTCGTGATTGGTCAAATTCCATTTCTGGTGATACATAGTTTTTTATTTTTTTCCTGCCTTCACTCCCTCTATGATTAAATTTGAATTTTATATTGGTGTTTTTAAATACATAAATCTACTCAATATATTAAAAACTCCAAAATATCTAAAATATATAATCTCAATCACAATGAAATCTACAATTCCAATTATTTTCTAAATTTATTATCATATTTTACATAAAACTTATAAAAAAAATTATCTTTCTAAATTTATTATCCTATTTTAAATAAAACTCATAAAAAAATATAATATAGCTAAAAATAAAAAAACTTAAAACTTTTAGAATACTTGACTCTTTATTATTTATATTCACACTATCAATTTTTATTTCCTCCGAACGAAAGTTTTGTGCTGTCAATTTTGTTAGTTTAACATTTATAACTTTTAGATAAAGTTGTTTGGGTCTTTTCATTTAAATAATAAAGTTGATTTGTTATTTTCAATTAAATATGTCAAGGAAGTTGTTCATTTCAATGGTCGAAGTAATGTCATTTTTTCAATTGTATGGTCGCCATTTGTATAGTGGTTCGTTCCATCAAAGAATTAAGAAATATAGTCCATCATAATATCGTAAATAATTGATACTTGTCTCAATACCATTTCGTGTATAAAAACTATATATATTATATAATTGATATTTGTCTTAATACCATTTGGTGCATAAAAACTATATATATTATAGAGAAATTTCTGAATCAAACACACCATGTATATTCTTAATAATCTTATAATAGGTACGTCATTATTTAAGTTAATTTATTTTAATAAAAATTTAAATAATATTTAAATTTAAAAAATAAAACTATTGGAGTAGGACATTTTGGGTAAGCTTTGGGAATCGCGTAAGAGCTGACCACGAGATAAGTCAACAAAAGAGCAACTAGCGTGGAAGACAACTAGCATATTTTAAGGAGTGAGTGAGCCCGAAGGCGGAAATTAGTTAGGAGTTTTGATACATTTTGTCCACATTGTAACTAACTAAGCCCTAATGTATATGCATAAATAATTGAGAATATGAAGAGCAGTGATTGCACAAAGAAATCACACAAACTGTAAGTGTATTACTCACTTATACTTGAATACATTTGGTATATATATAGTTGGAGTGAGATCCAACTGATTCCAATCTTAGAGGGAGAGGTTGAGAGAATCTCTCAACAACCTCAACAAACCCAAACCAATCTATTAAAGTAAGTGTAATCCTAACACCCTYCCTTAATGCTTACTTTACAAATTACAATACAACATGTTGGCGTTRGAAGTCACTCCTGGATTGCAGCAGGAGCACAGCCCGACGCCCATCAGTTTATGTCACRATTTGTTTATAGAGGATGATCAAGTGGAAGAAAACTCGGAACAATATCGTTCTAACTCYRAAATTAGGTTGGACATGCACAGGTAGGTGAGGTCTTAGTTAAACTTCAGACAGTGAGTTGTAGTAAGGGTGAATAGGAGGAAGACTTCTGTRAGGAAAAGCTGAGGGTTGTTGTAGACATCGAGCTTCTGACAACCTGTAGAAGAAAAACTTCAACGTGAGAGCTTCTTACACTCAAATGTAGGCAACACTGGAGAATATAATGGTGTTACAATAAATCCTTTATCTTAACACAGTCACAGTAATCCACGCGAATCAGTCGATCATGAACTCTCTTAGTATGAGATGAAACTAGATGGGATAAGAAAGTTGTTTGTTATAAAACAAGAAATCTCACATACAGATACATAACCAGAGAACTAGAGCGTCTATTAAAACTTTATAATCGGGAGCTTTGCTCTACCATCTGTTATAAAACAAGAAATCTCACATACAGATACTAACCAGAGAACTAGTTTCAGAGTTAGAACGATATTGTTCTGATTTTTCTTCCACTTGATCACCCTCTATAAACAAATCGTGACATAAACTGATGGGCGTTGGGCTCTTCTCCTGCTGCAATCCAGGAGTAACTTCCAACGCCAACACAACACACAAATTACAATACTGAACTTTGTCTGACATGGTCGTCATCATCACCTACACCCACCTCTGAACTTCATAGACAACACTCTCTCTCTCCATCATCTTCGAACTACCAATTCATCCAGCATAGTTACAAATGCTTCAAACCATTAGTGAAGTATCTATAGGATTGGCGATTCTAAACTACCTCGAAGAATAGTCTCGATACTGAAACATTCAATAATCGATCTTACAAAATAACCTTTTTACACACACTCACCAACACAATGATAACCCTTAACTGATGATCTTGAAGCACCAAAATACAAAAAAAATTTCCATCTTTTAACAAACTTCAAATTAGTTATGTGTTCAATCTTATAGCTCCAAAGAACATCAAGAACTACATACCTGAATTATGTCACTGTGTTCTTTGAGTGGTTCTTGACAATATAATTTTACAAACAAAAATAATATAACATACACAACTCACATCACACTATATGTAACACTACAACAAATCTACCAAACCAACTCGAACACTTGCCAAACATAAAGTCCACCCATTGCAGCAACAATCAAAACATATGAGGCCTTATGAGATGGATATGTTGGACACCTTTACTTGAAGATAGGAGTCAATGATGCTTGGACATCTTCGTGGATTTTCTTGCTTCCAAAGCACTATGAGTACGAGCACAAGAGTGATTATGGGAGATCTTCTATAGCAAGAGAAACCTTGTAGAGAGTCTTCTACACTTTGGCGGCAATCTTTTAAGCTCTGCGTCTCTCCAACAATCATGCGACTTACACCTATCCCACAAAGATCCCACACACGCGCAACGAATAACATTGTAAGTGGTTGTTGTCTCTAGGCATCGGTGATGGCCTCCTTCTTAGTATCAATTGAGGTTGCAATTCTCCACAATAGTGTTGGACAACAATTCATGTTTAAACGTACAGTATTACCAGCAATGGATTGGAATTGGCTATACATCATTGAAATGTTTGATAAAACTATTCTTAGCCTCATGTTGCAGGTTCCTTCTAGGTGCTTTCGTCCCCTTCAAGGCACAAATTCTAGAGAAATAGATAGTAGACAACAAATTGATCTTCTCCAGTAGCAATCCTCACACAGGAATAAAACAAAACTCATCCACGCACCACTACAGCAGAGACTATGTCATTCCTTCAAATATATCCATACTTCACGGATCTGATAGTCTAGGTGGCTCTCTCCCTTCATACACGATTCTCCATCTACAATGACAACACTTTTCTTCTTTAAATGATGGGCAATGATCTCTTCTTTGACAGAGGCAACTCCGACAAACTACCCACACACAGGCACACATAAATTTCCACACTAGCAAAAGAAAAAATAAAACATACCTACACTAATATATATGTACATAGAATTATCCTCAAATCTCTTCCATCTTCTTGAGCTCTCCCATGAGGGAGTCAGGCTCAAATTATCTCTGATACCAAATTGAGAATATGGAGAGTAGGCATTGCACAAAGAAATCACACAAACTGTAATTGTATTACTCACTTACACTTGAATACATTCGGTATATATAGTTGGAGTGAGATCCAACTGATTCCAATCTTAGAGCGAGAGGTTGAGAGAATCTCTCAACAACCTAAACAAACCCAAACCAATCTACTAAAGTAAGCATAATCCTAACATAAATATGTACGGGTTTGGGTAGAAAGGAACACTAAAGATTAGTTGATTAGCTCGTAAGTTCAATATAATAGTTTTTTTGAGTTGATGAGTATGAGCTGAGTATAATATTAGTTGAGAGGTATGTGTGCATTGTAGCATAGAAGGACTTGGGAAGGTTTGAGATTTTATTAAAGATCATTGTATGAGCATAGTGCACACCCATTGTAAGGAAGACTATGAATGAATAATATAAGAAGCCATCAATTGTGGATGTAGCCTAGTTTGGAGTGAACCATGTTAAATCCTTTTGTTCTGATGTGTATGTTGTTATGATTTGTTTTGTTTTTTGTTTATTGCGCACATAGAATTAATGATTAATAATTAATATGAATATGTATCTGATGGTTTCACGCATATGTTGAATCGTTAAGTAGAATGATTATGTCATATGTTATTATATTTCTATGGTTTTGCATACATAATATATGAATGAATGTTAAGTAAATAATAAGGATGAATGCCTCATATTCCCCCATGAATGTGGAACCCTGGTTCTTGCAGTCCCCATAGGTACCTCGAGTGAGACTTTGCCTGCTTGCAAGTGATGTCGAAATGGTTGGTATCTTGGGATTTGTTGGTGGATTAATGTTTAACCCCAGGTCTTCCCATTACACACCAACAAATGGTTATGTTGTCGGGAATAGGATCTACGAATGAGGGGGATGTGGAGGCATACTAAGGAGGAGATCGAAGAATGGTTGAATACGAAGGAGATAGAGTTTGCAGTAGATCATAATCATAATCCATAGATAAACACAGAAGAATGGTTACAAAGGTATGTGCTTACAGATTTACATGAAATTTTTTTAGTTGGCTTGCTGAATATTTTAGCAGAGTGGATCTAGAGATTTATTGAACAGATCGAAAGATACCAAACTACGGTTATGAGGAATTGGACCCCTAAATCGGTCTGACAGGTTAATGCAATAAGAAATAAGACATCATGCACAATTGAATACTGGTTAGATAGTGTGCTGGGAGGTTACATTATTGGATTTTCCATAAATTATACTCAGTCGTATAGTGTTGTTGAAAGAGAATTCATTAAGGGATCATGTAAAAGATACCTGAAGTCACTATCTATGTGGATTAAGATGTTGTTCTACAAAAAAAGAGTTATGTCCATGGAATATGATTTCTAACCGTCTTCACGCGCATAGGGGAACTGGGGGATGACCAGGGAATGATATGAGCATAGAGAGGGATGTAGAAAAGGAATGAGGAACAGATGGGTTGAGGATGCTGAGAGAAGAAGAGTGTGTGACGAAAAAAGAGATCAGATTATTGCGCAGTGGTAAGAGATTTAGATTGTGGCTAAGAGAGAGGGGAAACATAGTGAAATCGAGGAAATATACAATGGTGCAATATACCATATTGAAGGGAGTTTGCGCATAGAAGAAAAAATCCATCAACTCAGTCCAGTAGAAGAGGATCCTACTTAGATCGAACTCTGCATCGAACCCACGACCCCATGTGTGTCGCCAAGAACTGAGGTAAGATAAGAAGTTTTTTCAATTGTAATTAGTGAAGGATGTAAATATAGTAGTAGCAACAATTAAAGTAGTGGAAGTAGTATGTCAATTCAGAATCAGTTAGTATAATTAGGAAAGAATATCATACAAAACATGATGGCAGGGGTAGATCCCACCTTGAGGATGCCTCTCTTTCAAGGGGTCAATTCAGAAAACCCATAAAAAAAAATTCTCATTTGTAACATGATATGGACTGTAAAGAACGTCTAGGACAATGATGTCAAGATTGTGCAGTTGGAAATGAACTTCATAGATCATGCATAATTATGGTATATTAAATATCAGAATACTACACCTGTGGGTTAGATGAGAACAATGGCATAGGTAAGACAAACCTTGTTGAAAGAATTCCATAAGCCTAAGTCTTAGTTGCAGTGCATTACAGAGATAAAAGAGATCAAGAAGATAATAAATGAATCAGTATGGGACTATGATCAAAGGTTTATGATATTGAAATAATGGTTAATGTTCTAGATTCTGGATGAACAACGTAGAGACTAGTTTATTGCAGGATTGTTGCTGCATATCTGCTTCCCTTTTACGCAGTAGAAGATTGCATCATAGTCAGAAGATCTGGAAATTGTTATGATATTGGATGTGTCCCCTGTAGGATAAAATAACGTGGGAATGGCTCAAGTTCAGTCGCAGCTCGCCACATTGATTATTCATTTATAGGAAACTACGAAAGGAAAAGAATAATGCGAGGGAGTCTGGTGTATCACATGTAGAACATAGGGTCACCATAAATACAAATATCCATCTTTTTAGCAGTATTTAAATATGGGAGCCCTAAAACCATTATGGATATGGTGCAAGATTTGTAAGACGGTGGGTAACCACCCTCATAATTTCCCGTTGATGCAGAAGTATGAGAGTACTACTAAAACTTTATATTTTAACTTTTGCAAGTGAGTAGGACATGAAGAGAAGGGTTGTCGTGCATTTGATTCGATGAGAGATAAAACTGCATATGCTTATAGAGTCCAAGGTGAAGAAACAAAAGGGGGATTCATGTAGTTTAACAACCCTAGAGGAGGTTATAATCGAGGCAAAGGAGGCTTCAAAGGTTGTAGAGGGTGGGATTTGGTAGAGGAAGAGGTCCAATCATATTTAATAATTGTAATCATCCTGGAAATTTAGTGTGCGACTAAACGAATCCCTACACGACATGTATGTATTGCATGGCACTAGACCATGTGGCAAAGGATTGTCCATAGTTAATTGCGAAATAGCAAGAAAAGTGGAATGCAACTGTACAAGCAATAGCAATAGAAGAATGTGACGACCAACCTAAGATAGCAGCAATTATGTGTGGAGGGATGAGAAACATAGTAGATGTGACAGATCAAGGGAATAGAATCCACTGGTGGGTAAGGAAAGCAACAGAGCCACTATTGTTGTTTGATCCTAGAAAAGAGAAAGAGACCTACCAACAAGCAAGAAAATAATTGATTGGAGCATATTGGATAGCATCAACTTTGACTATGCCACCCTTGCATGATAGACCATTGGTGTTTGATATGCCTCCAACATATGGCCCTTCATAAAGGCAGGTTGAAAAGGTTTAAGTATTTTGAAAGATTTCTTAAGAATTTGTTTAGAATTAATGAAGTATGAATCTTCTTTAAGTATGTGGCGTAGAATGATTTATCATTGCGTCCATGAGAAAGAGATACATGTCAAACATAGAGCAATCAACCAGGTGCACTATAAGAAGAGTACGAATTGGAATTTTTGACTAAATGCACAGATAGGGATCTACGACATGGACAATATCATTCTAGATTGAGGCTCCGATGTAAATGTGATCCCAAGAAAGTATTAAGGAATAATGAACCAGTTGAAGTTTATTTGGTCTCCTATCTAGTTGAGATTAGCAAACAACACAAAAGTGCTCCAATAGGAATGTTGATAGGGGTAAGTGTCAATATTGATGGAGTGCACATTGTAGGAGACTTTGAAGTGATATGTTATCCCCAAATTCAAGGGATAACTAAGGAGATGATGTCTCAAGGCCCTCATGTTGCATACATGGAATACTGAGAGATATCACGACCATCAATTTCCACTTTCATAGACAAAGACCCACCTCATCACCACACCTCTAGGATCATCACGAGGACATCCACCACATCAGCTGGCTTCCAGAATACATTGGGTCTTGATCCATGAGGTACAAGTTAGGTATTATGGTGAGTGTCATTTCAATATTTGAATCATTTGAGTTTGTTGCTTCTATTACTACTTTTGATTATGTAACATTTTCTTGGAAATTATGATCTTTGCCTTGTTTTACTTTGGTGGTTGACATTGCACCCTAGTAAATGAGTCACCCTTAGGGATAGGTTTTTTACCGGGAGCTCCTATGAATGATTCATCATGCCATTCCCTACCATATTTTTCACTTTCCACACTTCATCCCCTCATATCCTTATATTTTTTTATTTTTGGGTGTACTTACCCAAGAAGGGGTTGTCCCTCATTTCATGGGAAGGAGGGGATGAATGCCTAGAGGCTTGTAGCTAGAAAAAGATTAAATCCAATCCCTAACCTTCTATATGCTTTCCCAGGAATCCCGAGCACAAAGAAATGTATCTCATAAGAAACTCTTGGAACCCTTGAAAAATAACTAATACAAAATTCCAACCAAGGTGGAGCATATGTGGGAACTATTTTTATTGCTTAGGTAGAAGCCCCACACATATTTTCAACCTGGTGAAGCATAATGTGACTAGGGTAGAGTCAAGGAGGGAAAAAAATTCGTTCTTAGGTATAAGCCCCACCTTGGATTCAACCTGGAAACATCATAAAAGAATAAAAGACAATAAATGTGCTTGGAAAAAGGTTGCATTGAAAATGAAGGTGCAACACACCCTCTACAAAGGCACCCATAGATGACATACTACAACCCCTTGTATGTCATGAAAACCATTCCCAAATGTTTTCCCTCATCCATGACATGTCATCCACATTACTTAGAAGGATTTCCCCTCGAGAAACATCCCTAAAATTGAGGTATGGTTCACCCAATACGTTGTTTTGTCAACCCTCCCATACCTGAACTTGGAAAATTGCATAAGGTCTTTGAGCATTGGTTTATTTTGATGAGGTGGTTTGGATGTACAATCTTAGATGGCTCATTTATTGATTTTATTTATTCATCATGATGCATTTGTCTTAATATCCTTGAGGGTGTATCCATTTGTCTTTGCAGGACATAGTTGGTGGATAGTTTTGGAAGAACAAATCCATCTTGGGCTTCCATGGGACTTGAATCCCACGAGTTGGATGCCAAGGGCCCACACTCTGGATGATGATGAAATTAATTTAGAGGCCTATATCACACCTTAGAGAATATTACACAACCCCTACATGCCAAACTATTTTCTTAAGAGGGCCAAACGTCAAATTTTGAGGGTTTGATGTCACCCTAGGGCTAGGGTTTGGTGGTGGAGATGGACACTTGGAATTTTTTGAGCAAGAAGACCCTTTGCATGATATTGATGAGCCTAATGCATGAGGAAGGAGACTTTGGAGGCCAAAAAATTCATCTTCAAGATCAATGTCCACCTAAAATGCCAAAACGTTGCCCAAATGGGGGGCGATGTCATATTTCTAGGGTTTCTTTTATGTGAAAAGTATGAATTAAATAATATTTTTTTGTAAAAGGGGAAAGATAAGGGTTTTTGACCCGTTGTATTTTATTTTACCCTAAGTTTTGTCAACAAACTATGTTTAGAGGATTTTTATAAATAGAGATAAACTCTATTTCATTTTTCATCATATCTCTCCCATTGTGAGAAGACTAAAGGATGGTATTTTCTCTATACTTCAACATTCTTGATAACTCCCTCTCTTGCAAATGAATTTTGGTGTTATCTCCTCATGAGTTTATTAGTCTAAGTAGTACACACCTATTGAAGGCTTATGTTCTTTCTCTTGGATGGTAATTTGCTTGTTGAACTAGGGTTCGATCTCTCTCTCTCTCTCTCTCTCTTGTAATTGGTAAGGAAAATCTGCATTGGTTAGTTATTTCTTTCTTTTTCTTGGTGATTGTTGATTGAAACCCTAGGAGGAGTATGTTGTATACACCCTCCATTAATATTCATCTTATTTTTTAAGTTTATAAGTCATTTTGCAAGGGTTTCTAGGAGAAGTATGAGTGTGTACACCCTCCTAGTTTTTCCTTAGTTTGATTGGCATGCCCTAGGGAGTAAGAGGATTTACACCCCTAGGTATTTTTTTGTTCTAACTTGTACTTAAAGACTCCATTCACCCATATTTTAAAGAAATTAATATGATTTTTTTTTCATTGGAGAAACAAATTGTTTTCATTGTTGAACGTGTTTTGGTGGGATATAAATCTTGTTCAAGTTGGAATTATTTTTGCATGTTAAGAGCTCGTCAAGGCCACTAGGGCGTCTTGATTTTCTTGGTCTTATTGGATATATAAATCATTAAAAGATAAAACCATCTCGGCTGCAGCAAAACATCTTCTTTTCTTGACTTTAACTTGCAATTTGACCATGGAAATTTGCTAGTAACCCATTATTTTCATTGTGCTTCTAATTGGTGAACTTTTAGTTGGAGTACTTGCTTATTTTCATGGTTAAAATTTGTTGTTGTAGAAAATAGTTGCTACAACCACTTGCTTGTCATAAATATACTATGAAAACGTATCATTACAACCACCTAAATACCACTAAATTTGTGCTAAAGTGTTGAGAACTTATCTACATGTTTTATGCTTCATAACTCAACTAATCTTTGATGCCTTAAGTGGCTAAATCAACAATAGTTATTTAATTTCATTATTGATATATATCATTGTTTAATACTACAATTAGGGAAAACAATCTTAAATCGCTTGGCCACTTGATATATTATGTGCATACTTGGATTTTCTTGTGTCTTAGGAAGGTACAAACACTTTCAGCAGGTGTTATCAAACAAATTAATTAATGCGGACTTAGACCAATCTCCCTAGGGAAACCAAAATCTAGAAAAAAAAAACACAGAGCATATTACTTTCCTTAGATTCATACAATCAAAATAATGATAATTAAGGACTCATACCTTGTATCGACGGTTGGCCTCACCAATTGTAGCTCCTAGCTTGATCCAAAGGTTTTTGAATGGAAACATATATAAGAAGACAAGATAACCAGTGAAAGAAACAATAGTATTTTGACAAATCTATACAAATGACCAAGGATAAATGTAATAAAGACCATTTACAATAAATAATATCTATAGGAAAGGAAACATGTTAATGCATTAATAATAATGGAAGAGTTACAACCAGTGCCTTGGTGTTGTGAGGCTCTTTCTAATGGTTCATTGCTCCAATACCCACATTGCTTCCATGAGTTCCATCACTGTCAATTGAATAATTTGACACAAGAATATCTCAAGGCCAAAGAAAAATATTCTAATCACAAATCATAAGCTAAAGATATCAACCACTATTCACTACTAGTTATTCTCCATTAGCTATTAACCCTTTCTCATGAGAGAAGTCTCCTTTTATAGATTGAAGAGGAGGTTAGGATCTCCCCAAATTAGGATTACGGATGAGATCCAAACTGATTGGAGGACACCTCATATCTGAAGCTTCTCTTCTAGAAACTTCACAAATTTCTTATTTTTCCTCCCTTTCAAACCATGTCACACCCTGTGAACTAAAAACATGAAAAATTATTGCATGTTGTTGTGGCACAACATCCAACATTTAAGAGTGTTTCATGTTGCAGTAGTGCAACATGTGACACTTTCACAAAAGGTGTTTTTTAAATACATTTTGGATTCTTTCGAGGAAAAGTGTTTCTTTAGTGATCATGGATTTGAAGCTTTGGATGATGGAAAGTAGGTGAACATTATCGGTTGCAAAAAAATTATGTGGAACAAAATTCCTCGCAAAGTATGAAGCTAGAACAACTTCAATGACCCATTAAGGCATGCAACTCCCAAGGTATCATAGAGTTTCTAAACCAACTTCTTATATAATGTGATGAAGTCGATAGGAAGTGATTCGTCGTAGGAGGGTCTTCATGTATCCCCCATCAACAACGTGAAACATGTACGAATATTTGAAGTAGATCATAGTATAAAGTGATTTAGGACTAACTCAAGGATGGCTGACACTGTAAAAGGATTAAAGACTACAAAAATGGATGACGCAATAGAAGTATTTTCTTATTTGACTTCTCTTGAACATATTGATGACACAAAAATTGTCTTGGAAGCACTGAATTAAAAGGAGGATAAAAAAAAAAGTATAAATTTGGAGAAGAGTATGATCAACAAGAGACAAGTGAATTTACCAATTTGACATGAGGAGTGAAAGAGTGTCATGTTCAAGCATGACTTGCTCAAAAATTAATATAGATTTTATACAAGTTCTCTTCCCAATTTTTTCCCACCATTTCCGGCGAGTACCTCTTTATTTTTACACAAGCTTGAGGAGGATAACATAGGCTTGTACTATAATCTCATCCTTCAGATAAGTCCTTCAGAGTATTTTTAATGAACCCTAGGATGGAGTGGTTCGATCCCATATGGGTCTTCCAATACACATTTTCCAAAGATAGTAAAATCGGTGATTTTTCATATTTAGGGAGTTTGAAAAGCACTTAAAAGGAAACTCCAAGATTAACTTTTTTGTAAATTTAGTCGCCCAAGTCCAAAAAAAGTATAAAATAATACCTAGGAGAACTTTTCTATCCATGATTGACTAGAGTGTTAATTTTTCATAATTAGTCTGATGAGACCGAAAAATGGTTAAACTATTGCTCGAAAAATGCCTTTTCAAATCCTTTAATGAGTGTGAAAGGAGACAAGCTCACTCAACAATATTTTCATATTTAGAGAGTCTGAAAAGATCTTAAAGGAAACTCCAAAGAGTTCATTTTTCGTATAGCTTTTACGAGTCTGAAAAAGTGATAAAAGTATACTCGGTAACCTATTCTCATGTATTTACAAGCACGAGAAAGAAAAAAGACTAATCTTGGTAACTCATTCTCATGTATTTACAAGCACAAGAAAGAACAAAGATTAAGCTCGAGATTGGTTTTATTTTTACACAATATTGAAACAAAGTAAAACTATGCTTGGATAGGTTTCATATTTTTCATGAGCTTGAAACTAAAAACTAACTGTTCTCAGAACTTCCCAATGTAAATTCTAAAGGTTTTGAGTGATACCCATGGGTAGTTGGTACATTTTCCCTTGCTGAAGGAGCTAGTGTCTTAACTCCAGCATGATGTCCAAGGATGGAGACATGGCCCCCAAGATTCATTTTGTCCACCCACTCTTCTTCTATACCAAAAAAGACTCTTGGATACTAATAGAAAAATATTCAGCAAACAAGGAAGAAATAGAAGTTCAATTGAAATAGGTGGATGAAATGAAGGTTCAGTTATGGGATCTAGTGAAAGATACGATTCAACATTTATAATATCTAGTGAAAGACTTGAGTCAATCAAAGGGGGATCTGTTTCATTTTTTAACGATCTTGACATAGAGAAAGGAACTATGCTCGTAGGGACTGATTTCATTTTTGAACGAGCTTAAAATAAAAATAAACTATGATCGTAGCTCTGGGTTCAATTCCCAGACTTATTTTTCATTTTTTAATGAGCTTGGCATAGAGAAAGAAAAACTATGCTCATAGCTCCATCTTGATCAAAGATTCTAAGAGGACAATGCTCTGGAAGGAATATATGTCAAGGGACATACCTCGATCATGGCTTCCAAGAGATCTTTGTTGGATGAAAGAACAATGCTCCAAAAGGAATACACGTTGAGAGTGGAAATAGAGGTAGGGAGATCAGGCTTTAATAGCCCTATCAAAAATACCACCATGTCAACTGCCCGATCTAGGTTAGAGGAAGTTGAGAATACAACAAGAGGCTCTTTCGTATTGATAGTTGAAAACATGGGACACATCACCACATAATTAACCTGTGGCAAGGTGGATACCACTATATTGGGAACATTCATGGAAGTCGGATGGTTTTCCATCGTATGAGGACAAATGAATGAAAGTTGGTCATTGGTCAAAATGTTTCTATTTTGAGGGAAAGACATCACTCGAAAGAGTGTGGAAAAAATATATTTCATAGCATAAACATAATCCCTCTCAAGGAGAAAATTAAAATCCAAGGGGTCTTGGGATATCATCACATCAATATGGATAGTTTTCCTTGCTAAGGTAACAAGTAGCAAAGAAAGGATCTCTAAAGATTCACTAGCCCTTTTGTCAAAAGATAAAAAATTCTGGTTAATGGGTACAAGCTTAGGGGAACCCATAGCTTTCCAAACCATTGAGGATAATATACTAACATAATAACTTTCGTCTATTATAGTGTGACATATGTTTATATTTCAAAACTGCACAATGATTTTGAAATGAAGGTAGGAAGGAAGGCGAGGTCTTGTTAGTTTATTCCAATCAAAGGAAATGATCTCAGTATTTAGAGGGAGTTCCATGGGAATGGGTGAATGCCTCCTAGTCTAGAATAATTTAAAGAGATGAGGAAAACCTAAGAAGTATTGATGCCACTCTTGAAATGAAGAGTGGGATTGACCGATGATGGAATCGAATCAACCACTTTAACTTAACTCTTTAAGGGAAGAGTGGGATCGACCGATGACGGTGTCATATCGACCACTTGGACTTCACTCTTCAAGGGAACAGTGGGATTGATCGATGATGGTGTCAATTCGACCACTTAGACTTCACTCTTCAAGGGAAGAGTGGGATCGACCATTGAAGGTGTTAGATCGACCACTTGATCAACTTATGGCGAGTTGGGAGAGATTCTATGGTAAGCAATTGGAAGTTTTTATTGGACATCAACAATATTTTTCAATAAACATGAAGCCTCATCCATACAATGGAAAAGGTAAGTTTGATGAATTCCTTCACATAACATACAAGCAAATTTGACTCTAATTTCATTTTCCTCAACTGTACTATGACTAGTTGATGGGTTGTGATCAACATGATGTCCATAGGTTGGCGACATGGGTTGTTGGGAACTTGTAGACCACACTTTTAAGACCTTGGATAAACTAGGGAAATCCTTAAGAATATGTTCACCCTTACAAATCCTGCAAGGGAATTTTTT
>JZKD02S1633727.1:107002-119113 GCA_000966675.3 Picea glauca | reverse complement strand
TCTCCATAAACAACAAATCATGAAACTTAACACTTAACCACTCAAGTCCCAATAATATCTCTAGATATTATTTCAAGGATTTCTCCTCATTTCAAGGATGGTACCTCGAAATCTTTGAGGAATTTTTCCTCCACTATGATGAGCTAGAAAAAATTGATATCTCCATAAACAACAAATCATGAGACTTAACACTTAACCACTCAAGTTCCAATAATATCTCTAGAGACAGTAAATCCTTAGACTTAACACTTAACCACTCAAATTAACCTATTTATTAATTATATTTATATCAACAAAAAGTAAATTAAAAAATAAATAAATTGATTTTTAGAGAAGTTTATATTTTTTTAGCAAGACATAGTTCCACTTTAACATATTATTCTTTTAAATTTTAATGATTTAGATCTTTTAAATGGTCAAGTTTAGTGGTCAAATTCTCATTAATTAAGTGAAAATATCACTTCAACAAAAAATTTACTGGATTTAAAAAAAAAATTAACAAAAAATGATTGAGTTTGTCTACTTTCTATTTTAGTCTATATATCAATTTCTCCCAATAAAAACTTAACAACTTATCATTGATTGACTTCAACATTGGAGATAGAAAGAACTATGCCATGATTTCACCCCATAGATACTTGACGAAGACCACTGGGAAGAAGCCTCGCATCGTCTCCCAGCCTTGGATTAGTGAGCTAGCGCAATCCACGATATTGAACGTGATGAATATTCCCCATTTCGACAGACACTAGGAGGTTAACTCTTGCGTTAAACTCCTTTTTTCATTCTACCACAGAGGATACTTGTGGCTCGACAGGTAGATTAATGTGGATCTGACGCTGATCCATCTGATTACAGGATTGAGCATGTAGGGACCAGACCCTCAGCAGTTTTACCCAGGGAAGACCTCGGATTTCTCCCTGGCATAATGCATCAAGGAGGTTTGCGGAGAAGTCAAAAAGGGAAAGCGAGGCTACAAGGTAGGCTCTATCCAAGATGGCACAATGTGCCTCTCTTGCCAACTCATAGTTGACAAGCTAGTAAGAAAGAACCGCCCCACACGTGGCAGCACTAGAGGCTGCCACGTGCCACTTAGATTTGAGCTTTTCAGGGTGCAACATGGACGAGTAAAAGTTTGCCACGTGGCACCCCCAGTTGATGCTACATGGCACCACCCAGAAGGTGCCACGTGTCCAGCATGATGTCACCATCCAAGTGGATGAATCAGAGGCTGCCACATGGCCCAATGGGGATGTGCCACGTGGAACCCCCAAAATGCCCAAGGAGGGCCCGTGTATGAAAAATTAAAATAATATGTATTAACAATATGGTGGTAATTCTGCTATATATAGCAAATTCTCTATATTTAACCTCTGCCAAAACGTCCGCCAAATTCTCCGCTACATTTATTCGGGGCGCACCAACATAGGGAGGCTTGTGGGATTCAACCTCACGACCTCTGCCAACCAAGTACTAAACTTAGCTTCACCAACCAATTAGGCTAACGGCCTTATTATGGCATAACGGTCCAAAATTCATATAAAAAATAGGGTCCGAGTAGAGTTCGGAACAAGCAGAAAACTCCAAGCATGAGAGTGGAGCATGCCCATACAGCCTGGTATAGATCTGTACGGACTGCACGGATTTCAACATGCAAACTAAGGCAAGGTTGCCTCTTGGGTCCGAAAGTGCAAGACTCGGATCGAGGTGTGGAGATATTCATTTTTAGGTAAAATGATGCCACAAACACAGTGGTGGTGTTAGTTTTCTAATCTAATCAAAAATTCAGCATCTTAATTCGAGAATGAGTCATTTATTGTAGATGTAGTGGCATGGTAACCGAGGCAGAGGTGTCTCTTGGGCCTGAAAGTGTCCGACTCGGATGGAGATGATTTGACAGTCATTTGTAGGTAATTCGACGACACGAATTCAATGACGAGGTATGTTTTTGCAGCAGAGCTTCCAATAAGAAAGCTAAGTGATGGAGAAGCCAATGTAAGCATGCTTTCCATTATGTTGTTTTGTCATTAAATGTTGCAGCATAGCATGCGTATTATAGGTCTGAAGGAGTAGAGAGAAGTTGCAGAAAGGCAGCAAGATCAACTTATTCCTTATATCTATTTGTTTATTATCTTCTTTCACATCAAATCAATCATTTATATGTGACAAAGAAATTGTGGCACTTGCATAACAAGTGGGCAACGAAGCGGTTCTGAGTCTTGTGGGTTCCAGAATCTTTTGTATGGGCTGCATGTTTATGTTTTGGATCTGAGTAGCATATCTAAGGCTTTTGATGGCTCCATGTTGATGGGGATCATATTTTATTCTTCATCTTTTTATGTATTGAGTATGTGAGAATGATGTCCATGTCAGCATCATGGATGNCCCAATAATATCTCTAGATATTATTTCAAGTTTTTCTCCTCATTTCAAGGATGGTACCTCGAAATCTTTGAGGAATTTTTCCTCCACTATGATGAGCTAGACAAAATTGATATCTCCATAAACAACAAATCATGAGACTTAACACTTAACCACTCAAGTTCCAATAATATATATAGAGACATAAAATCCTTAGACTTAACACTTAACCACTCAAATTAACATGTTTAATAATTATATTTTGTATCAACAAAAAGTGAATTAAAAAATAAATAAATTGATTTTTAGAGAAGTTTATATTTTTTTAGCAAGACATAGTTCCACTTTAACATATTATTCTTTTAAATTTTAATGATTTAGATCTTTTAAATGGTCAAGTTTAGTGGTCAAATTCTCATTAATTAAGTGAAAATATCACTTCAACAAAAAATTTACTGGATTTAAAAAAAAATTAACAAAAAATGATTGAGTTTGTCTACTTTCTATTTTAGTTTATATATCAATTTCTCCCAATAAAAAATTAACAACTTATCATTGATTGACTTCAACATTGGAGATAGAAAGAACTATGCCATGCTCGCACCCCATAGATTCCTGACGAAGACCACTGGGAAGAAGCCTCGCATTGTCTCCCAGCATTGCATTAGTGAGCTAGCGCAATCCACGATACTGAACGTGATGAATATTCCCCATTTCGGCAGACACTAGGAGGTTAACTCTTGCATTAAACTCCTTTTTTCGTTCTACCACAGAGGATACTTGTGGCTCGACAGGTAGATTAATGTGGATCTGACGCTGATCCACCTGATTACAGGATTGAGCATGTAGGGACGAGACCCTCAGCAGTTTTACCCAGGGAAGACCTCGGATTTCTCCCTGGCATAATGCATCAAGGAGGCTTGTGGAGAAGTCAAAAAGGGAAAGCGAGGCTACAAGGTAGCCTCTATCCAGGATGGCATAGTGTGCCTCTCTTGCCAACTCATAGTTGACAAGCTAGTAAGAAAGAACCGCCCCACACGTGGCAGCACCAGAGGCTGCCACGTGCCACTTAGATTTGATCTTTTCAGGGCGCAACATGGACGAGTAAAAGTTTGCCACATGGCACCCCCAGTTGATGCCACATGGCACCACCCAGAAGGTGCCACGTGTCCAGCATGATGTCATCATCCAAGTGGATGAATCAAAGGCTGCCACATGGCCCAATGGGGATGTGCCATGTGGAACCCCCAAAATGCCCAAGGAGGGCCCGTGTATGAAAATTTAAAAAAATATGTATTAACAATATGTTGGTAATTCTGCTATATATAGCAAATTCTCTATATTTAACCTCTTCCAAAATGTCCGCCAAATTCTCCTCTACATTTATCAGGGGCGCGCCAACATAGGGAGGCTCGTGGGATTCAACCTCGGGACCTCCGCCAACCAAGTACTAAACTTAGCTTCGCCAACCAATTAGGCTAACGGCCTTATTATGGCATAATGGTCCAAAATTCATATAAAAAATAGGGTCCGGGCAGAGTTCGAAACAAGCAGAAAACTCCAAGCACGATAGTGGAGCGTGCCCATACAACCTGGTATAGATCCGTACGGACTGTACGGATTTTGACATGCAAACTAAGGCAAGGTTGCCTCTTGGGTCCGAAAGTGCAAGACTCGGATCGAGGTGTGGAGATAGTCATTTTTAGGTAAAATGATGCCACGAACACAGTGGTGGTGTTAGTTTTCTGATCTAATCAAAACTTCAACATCTTAATTCCAGAATGAGTCATTTATTGTAGATGCAGTGGCATGGTAACCGAGGTAGAGGTGTCTCTTGGGCCTGAAAGTGTCCGACTCAGATGGAGATGATTTGACAGTCATTTGTACGTAATTCGACGACATGAATTCAATGACAAGGTACGTTTTTGCAGTAGAGCTTCCAATAAGAAAGCTAAGTGATGGAGAATCCAATGTAAGCATGCTTTCCATTATGTTGTTTTGTCATTAAATGTTGTAGCATAGCATGCGTATTATAGGTCTGAAGGAGTAGAGAGAAGTTGCAGCAAGGCAGCGAGATCAACTTATTCCTTCTATCTATTTGTTTATTATCTTCTTTCACATCAAATCAATCATTTATATGTCACAAAAAAATTGTGGCACTTGCATAACAAGTGGGCAACGAAGCAGTTCTGAATCTTGTGGGTTCCAGGATCTTTTGTATGGGTTGCATGTTTATGTTTTGTATATGAGTAGCATATCTAAGGCTTTTGATGGCTCCATGTTGATGGGGATCATATTTTATTCTTCATCTTTTTATGTATTGAGTATGTGAGAATGATGTCCATGTCAGCATCATGGATGCCTCATGAGTAGAACTTGTGAAGCTGATACATTCTTGATCACATTCTGATCTATTGTTGCCATCACCGAAGAGGGACTTTGGCCTTACTACATGTAAAGGAGAGACATCATTACATTGAGGAGAATAATGCGGTCAGGATTTGGAGCATGACCTGGAGAGGTAGCCCACATCGGGTGAACTCCGTTATCAAGTGAAGTGTCTTATCCATTATGTGTATTATGTTCTTATGTTGTTTTTCCATGAATTTATGCACATAGGATGTTAAAAGAAAGCATGACATATTGTACATAAGGAAAAATAAAGAGGTTTAATTCACTTAGAATTCAAGCACATAAGACTTCAACTTTACCTTTAATTGCAAATCACTCAAGTAAAACGATCTATAACTGACCATTTTGAAGGAGTGATAGAAACAACCAATTATTGGAAACTTATCACCCTCGGGTTCAGATCACTACGGGAGGCGCAACAGTAGGCATTCATTGTRAAAGTGCAAATGAAGTTACTCACTRCAATTGAGAGAAYGAAAASATGATAAGAACAACACGCAGTCTAATAACAGATTACTACCATCCAGGGCAGAGTAATRGAAGTCATGCAAAAKCTCCAACCAGTGTAGGATGAATCTGGAAAGTGTTTGAAGAAATTGAAGGACAAGGCTCACAACTGGACCAAGTGGTTGCGACAATGGAACAACACCTAGAAGGGCTTGTTACAATGAAAAAGATCTAGGAGCTTTCTTGTAGTGTACCTTTTTKCTTACCTCRAGCTTATAACGCACTATGTAACAATCTGTACACACACTTTTACATAATTCGTAYAGACATTATATAATCACATGCATTCAAGTAAAGAAATACATTTAACTCARAGTAAAACATATAATTTACTGCTACCATTAAAAAATCCATAGCATTTAACAGTAATTCATATACACAGCGGAAATCATGATAATTTATGTAGCACAGTCATGCAAAATGTGATAAGAACATAGTTAGATACTTATCTTGTAACAGTGGTGAAATMCACCAACCAAGTSCAGGCCTTCCACAAACCTCCCAACCTTAGACCACACTGCTCATCATCTCAACAGTGGGTCACCCCCGAGCTGGGACTAAGCTCCACCCCAAGGAAAGGAATCCTAGGCTAGGATGAGGTTACAGAGAAAACAACACAGAAATATTTGGAAGGATTCTTCCCAAAGATGTCATCTTACGCCCACTACTACCAGACTCTCATTCCCCACATGCATGTTCTGCCCGGGAGTATACACCTTCACATGCACAGTCCATAGGTGCTAACCTCCCTCTCTGGGTCTCAGCAACAGGCCAGATCAGGAAGTCTCAGAGTCCGTAAATGGTGTTGGGCACTCGCTGGAAGCAACCACTTCCCAGCAAACTCTTTCATCTAGAAAGAGTTTCTCACATGCCTGACAACCTGCCTCTTCCAATCATAGTCGCCTCCCTCGCCAGAAGAGAGGTCATACACAAGCTCAACACAAATCTTACTCTGGCCATTATGCCACGCACAGTCCAGCACTGTGTGGCCAATACAGCCAATTAAAAAAATAATACACACGCGCTTCCCAAACAGGTTCAGCAATCACGGGATAGTCTCATGGTTTTGGTTTCGGTATTGTACGAGGGGTGAAAAGATCTCATGCGCAAGTTCCAACTGCTCAGACTGAGGATGTACCGGCTATCTACCAAATCAACATAGGATTTTACCACCTCAGGGTTGTACCAGGGTATTCTTGCAGAGGTCAGATGGGTTCACGCTCAGACGGTTGAGTAGAAAGGAGAAGCTCCCCCTCACACGGTTCATCTCGTTTATTAAATTATTAGAATAAAAGGTGTCGCATGGTAAAACATGGAAACATAAACCACTCCCTTAGGGTCACGATAGTGGTATTTCTATCCCGCCAAGCTCGCACACCAACCAACTCACTTTCTATAGGAGCGCTCATTCAGCACCACCTAGAGTCTGNTTAATTCACTTAGAATTCAAGCACATAAGACTTCAACTTTACCTTTAATTGCAAATCACTCAAGTAAAACGATCTATAACTGACCATTTTGAAGGAGTGATAGAAACAACCAATTATTGGAAACTTATCACCCTCGGGTTCAGATCACTACGGGAGGCGCAACAGTAGGCATTCATTGTGAAAGTGCAAATGAAGTTACTCACTACAATTGAGAGAACGAAAACATGATAAGAACAACACGCAGTCTAATAACAGATTACTACCATCCAGGGCAGAGTAATGGAAGTCATGCAAAAGCTCCAACCAGTGTAGGATGAATCTGGAAAGTGTTTGAAGAAATTGAAGGACAAGGCTCACAACTGGACCAAGTGGTTGCGACAATGGAACAACACCTAGAAGGGCTTGTTACAATGAAAAAGATCTAGGAGCTTTCTTGTAGTGTACCTTTTTTCTTACCTCGAGCTTATAACGCACTATGTAACAATCTGTACACACACTTTTACATAATTCGTATAGACATTATATAATCACATGCATTCAAGTAAAGAAATACATTTAACTCAGAGTAAAACATATAATTTACTGCTACCATTAAAAAATCCATAGCATTTAACAGTAATTCATATACACAGCGGAAATCATGATAATTTATGTAGCACAGTCATGCAAAATGTGATAAGAACATAGTTAGATACTTATCTTGTAACAGTGGTGAAATCCACCAACCAAGTGCAGGCCTTCCACAAACCTCCCAACCTTAGACCACACTGCTCATCATCTCAACAGTGGGTCACCCCCGAGCTGGGACTAAGCTCCACCCCAAGGAAAGGAATCCTAGGCTAGGATGAGGTTACAGAGAAAACAACACAGAAATATTTGGAAGGATTCTTCCCAAAGATGCCATCTTACGCCCACTACTACCAGACTCTCATTCCCCACATGCATGTTCTGCCCGGGAGTATACACCTTCACATGCACAGTCCATCGGTGATAACCTCCCTCTCTGGGTCTCAGCAACAGGCCGGATCAGGAAGTCTCAGAGTCCGTAAATGGTGTTGGGCACTCGCTGGAAGCAACCACTTCCCAACAAACTCTTTCACCTAGAAAGAGTTTCTCACATGCCTGAAAACCTGCCTCTTCCAATCATAGTCACCTCCCTCGCCAGAAGAGAGGTCATACACAAGCTCAACACAAATCTTACTCTGGCCATTATGCCACGCATAGTCCAGCACTGTGTGGCCAATACAGCCAATTGTAAAAAAAATAGACACGCGCTTCCCAAACAGGTTCAGCAATCATGGGATAGTCTCACGGTTTTGGTTTCGGGATTGTACGAGGGGTGAAAAGATCTCGTGCGCAAGTTCCAACTGCTCAGACTGAGGATGTACCGGCTATCTCCCAAATCAACACAGGATCTTACTGCCTTCAGGGTTGTACCAGGGTATTCTTGTAGAGGTCAGACGGGTTCACGCTCAGACGGTCGAGTAGAAAGGAGAAGCTCCCCCTCACACGGTTCATCTCGTTTATTAAATTATTAGAATAAAAGGTGTCGCATGGTAAAACACGGAAACATAAACCACTCCCTTAGGGTCACGATAGTGGTATTTCTATCCCGCCAAGCTCGCACACCAACCAACTCACTTTCTATAGGAGCGCTCATTCAGCACCACCTAGAGTCTGGACACCTAGAAAGCCGAAGAAAACTTGACAAGATAGTCTAGACACCTAGGAGCACTCACTCAACACCACTGTAATAGAAGAACATTGAACTCTCTTAAATCGAGCATCCACACATCCTACAGATCAGGCGACTATTCTTCTGTTACAGTGGCTGTAACTGGAGTGAGAACATATACACTCTCACCATCGCACACATAGTTTGAATCTAATCTCTCCAACATATTAGGGATTGGAGTTGGCGGAAGTGTACTCTTCATACCACAAAAGGGATCCCACACCCAGAGACTGAAATCTGTCTTATCAAACCTGCGGCGTTGAACAACAAGACGAGATACAATGAATTCCTGAGAGAAGAGGCTAGCAGACGGGTTGTAAGCATGATCATACAATAATGGGGAAGGCCCTACCATAGCATTGGCCCACGATCGACTCAACAAGCTCAAAACCATCCGCTTGTCCCATGGAGTTGCCCGAGAGAATCGAGGAATGATTTCCCCCAAAACAACATGATCACAAACTCCAGAAACTAAATCTTTTTCTGCCAGATAAGAAAATTACAAAATGCAACAACAAATGTTAAAACAGAAAAATGGAATATGACTGCAATAATTAAGAGAAAATAACTGACTTACCTGAGTTGGATGCCTCAGATGTACCATTGGCAGCGGAGTCTTTGTGATTTGCTTCCATTACATTCTTTTCCATCTTTCAAATATCATTTGTTGAATGCATGACAAAGTTCCCTTATTCGCTCACTGGCTTCTTTCCAGACGATAGGAGCCAGGCTCCCAGGCCTGACGCAGTAACCTTTCTTTATAAGGACTTACAACTCAAAACAACATCTCCATTGTGCTCTACAATAGCTTTCTCTTTGTGGGTATTTATAATGATGTACAAGATTTGAATACTAGTTAAAGCCACCCTTTTTCCCAATAACTTAACAATTTAATCAATAAAACTTAAAATTCATATTAAATTATTAATTATAATTTTTTTTAATGGAATATGGATGGTCAAACTTCCCACTGATTTCTTCTGATTTAAGGATGGTACAATTTCTCAGAGATTTCTTCTCATTTAAAGGATGGTACACAAAACTTTCTAGAGACTTCTCCTCATTTCAAAGATGGTACCTTGAAACCTTCGAGGAATTTCAAGAATGGTACCTCGANTGTGGATTGACAAGTAGAATGATGTGGATCTAACGTTGATCCACCTGATTATAGGATTGAGCATGTAGGGACTAGACCCTCAACAGTTTTACCTAGGGAAGACCTTGGATTGCTCCCTGGCATAATGCATCAAGGAGGCTTGTGGAGAAGTCAAAAAGGGAAAGTGAGGCTACAAGGTAGCCTCTCTCCGGGATGGCACAGTGTGCCTCTCTTTCCAACTCATAGCTGACAAGCTAGTAAGAAAGAACCGCCCCACACGTGGCAGCACCAAAGGCTGCCACGTGCCACTCAAATTTGAGCTTTTCAGGGCGTGACATGGATGAGTAAAAGTTTGCCACATGGCACCCCCATTTGATGCCACATGGAACCACCTAGAAGGTTCCACATGTCCAGCATGACATCAGCATCCAAGTGGATGAATCAGAGGCTACCACATGGCCCAATGGGGACGTGCCACGTGGAACCCCCAAAATTCCCAAGGAGGGCCCGTGTATGAAAAATTAAAAAAATATGTATTAACAATATGGTGGTAGTTCTGCTATATATAGCACATTCTCTATATTTAACCTCTTCCAAAACATCCACCAAATTCTCCACTACATTTATCAGGGGTACGCCAAAATAGGGAGGCCCGTGGGATTCAACCTCCAGACCTTCGCCAACCAAGTACTAAACTTAGCTTCATCGACCAATTAGGCTAACAACCTTATTATGGCATAACAGTCCAAAATTCATATAAAAAATAGGGTCCGGGCAGAGTTCGGAACAAGAAGAAAAATCCAAGCATGAGAGTGGAGTGTGCCCATACAGCCTGGTATAGATCCGTACAGACTGTACGGATTTTGACATGCAAACTAAGGCAAGGTTGCCTCTTGGGTCTGAAAGTGCCAGACTCGGATCGAGGTGTGGAGATAGTCATTTTTAGGTAAAATGATGCCACGAACACAGTGGTGGTGTTAGTATTCTGATCTAATAAAAAATTTAGCATCTTAATTTTAGAATGAGTCATTTATTGTAGATGCAGTGGCATGGTAACCGAGGCAGAGGTGTCTCTTGGGCCTGAAAGTGTCCGACTCATATGGAAATGATTTGACAGTCATTTGTAGGTAATTCGATGACACGAATTCAATGACAAGGTATGTTTTTGCAGCAGAGCTTCCAATAAGCAAGCTAAGTGATGGAGAAGACAATGTAAGCATGCTTTCCATTATGCTGTTTTGTCATTAAATGTTGCAGTATAGCATGCGTATTATAGGTCTGAAGGAGTAGAGAGAAGCTGCAGCAAGTCAACAAGATCAACTTATTCCTTCTATCTATTTGTTTATTATCTTATTTCACATCAAATCAATCATTTATATGTGACAAATAAATTGTGGCACTTGCATAACAAGTGGGCAACGAAGCAGTTCTGAGTCTTGTGGGTTCCAGGATATTTTGTATGGGCTGCATGTTTATGTTTTTCATCTGAGTAGCATATCTAAGGATTTTGATGGCTCAATGTTGATGGGGATCATATTTTATTCTTCATCTTTTTATGTATTGAGTATGTGAGAATGATTTCCATGTTAGCATCATGGATGCCTCATGAGTAGAACTTGTGAAGCCGATACATTCTTGATCACATTCCGATCTCTTGTTTCCATCACCGAAGAGGGACTTTTCCCTTACTACTTGTAAAGGAGAAACATCATTACATTAAGGAGAATAACGCGGTCAGGCTTTGGAGCATGACCCAGAGAGGTAGCCCACATTGGGTGAACTCCGTTATCAAGTGAAGTGTCTTATCCATTTCCGCACATAGGATGTTAAAAGAACGCATGACATATTGTACATAAGTAAAACTAAAGAGGTTTAATTCACTTAGAATTCAAGCACATAAGACTTCAATTTTACCTTTAATTTAAAATCACTCAAGTAAAACGATCTATAACTAACCCTTTTGAAGGAGTGATAGAAACAACCAATTAAATGAAACTTATCACCCTCAGGTTTAGATCACTACGGGAGGCGCAACAGTAGGCATTCATTGTGCAAGTGCAGATGAAGTTACTCACTGCAATTGAGAGAACGAAAAGATGATAAGAACAACTTGCAGTCTAATAACAGATTACTACCATCCAGGGCAGAGTAATGGAAGTCATGCAAAAGCTCCAACCAGTGTAGGATGAATCCGGAAAGTGTTTGAAGAAATTGAAGGACAAGGCTCGCAACTAGACCAAGTGGTTGCGACAATGGAACAACACCTAGAAGGGCCTGTTACAGCCCAAATGATCTAGGAGATTTCTTGTAGTGTACCTTTTTGCTTACCCAGAGCTTATAACGCACTATGTAAGAATCTATACACACACTTTTACATAATTCTTATAGACATTATATAATCACATGCATTCAAGTAAAGAAATACATTTAACTCAGAGTAAAACATATAATTTACTGCTACCATTAAACAATCCATAGAATTTAACAGTAATTCATATACTCAGTGGAAATCATGATAATTTATGTAGCACAGTCATGCAAAATGTGATAAGAACATAGTTAGATACTTA
>JZKD02S1633716.1:107747-134775 GCA_000966675.3 Picea glauca | reverse complement strand
ATTTGAGTTATTATAAGAGTAATTTGTAGTTTGTAGATAGAATAGTTAGTAGTTTATAATTAGTTTAGTATAGTTTCCTCTTTTTTTTAGTTTGATTTCTTTTATTTAGTTAGTTAGTTTGTTTTAGTTTGTTTTATTAGTTTCTAGTTTCCTTAGTTTAGATTACTTAGCTCAGATCAATTCTCTCTTCGGTTTTCTTAGGAGACCTTAGAGCGGCCAACGGAGCCATTAAACTCATCAGGGTGGTCCATTCCAAACAGCTTGGGTTATTTAGACAACCTCGGACCGGTTCCACTCTCCCAGTTGACGGATGGACTGTTTCGCCCGTCAACAAAAAATCAAGTTTGGTTCAGTTAGCCACTAGAACTAAAAGGAGAATCCATGATATGGTCAAAAGATGTTCCATAATTCTTAATGGTGTGAATACTAGTGTTGATCTAAATATCATACCATTGGGGTCTTATGATATTCTAATTGGAATGGATTGGTTGGAAAAGCATCATGTTGTCCTAGATTGTCATAGAAAGACATTCACATGTTTTGATGGAGATGGAAAATAGAGCACTGTGAAAGGAGTTCCAAGACCCATATCTATAAGGGAGATTTCAGCCTTACAACTAAAGAGATGTTTTATAAAAGGATGTCAGTTGTATGCAGCTCATGTGGAAGAGCCAGAAAATACAAAGGGGCAAAGCCTTGAAGATTTCTCGGTACTACAGGAATTTGAAGATGTATTTCAAGAAATACTAGGGTTTCCACCAAGAAGGGAGATATATTTCTCAATTAATATAGTGCCTGGAGATGCTCCGATGTCAAAAACACCTTACAGAATGAGCACACTAGAGTCAAAAGAATTACAAATGCAGTTGGAGGAATTGTTGAAGAAAGGGTATATACGTCCAAGTGTTTCACCTTAGGGAGCACCAATAATTTTTGTCAAAATGAAGGATGGAACCTTGAGGTTGTGTATTGACTTTTGACATCTGAACAAGTATACTATAAAGAACAAGTATCCTCTACCCAGAATTGATGATCTGTTTGATCAACTAAAAGGAGCAAATATATTTTCGAAGATTGACTAGAGGTCAGGATACCATCAAGTAATGATCAAGGAAGAAGACATTCATAAGACATCCTTTAGGACCAGGTATGGGCACCATGAATTTGTAGTGGTGCCATTTGGACTAACCAATGCACCAACTGTCTTTATGTGCTTAATGAATGGCATATTCAAAAATTATTTGGATAATTTTTTCATAGTGCTATTGGATGACATACTTATCTATTCTAAGTCTGAAGAGGAGCATGAACATCACTTAAGACTGGTATTGCAAGTGCTGAGAGAAAATTATTTGTATGCCAAGTTGATTAAGTATTCTTTTTATCAAAAGCAGATCCATTACTTGGGACACATTATTTCAGAGCAGGGCATAGCAATAGATCCATAGAAGATTGTATCCATTAGAGAAAGGTCAACACCCATAAATGTGTTAGAAGTCAGATCTTTTATGGGATTAGCTGGTTACTATAGAAGATTCATAGTAGGCTTCTATAAGATTGCTCATCCCATCACTTCTTTGCAAAAGAAGGGAACTAAATTTTAATGGACACCTAAGTGTGAAGAGAATTTTAATCTGTTGAAGGAATTACTTACTAGTGCACATGTGTTAAAGATTGCTGACCCAAATGAAAGTTTTTGGGTATGTACAAATGCATGTAAGGAAGGACTTGGGGGATTCCTCATGCAAAATGGACATGTCAATGGTTATGATTTCAGAAAGCTTAAGGAACGTGAGAGGAACTATGCCACACATGACTTGGAGCTTGCTGCCATTGTCCATGCCTTGAGGATGTGGAGGCATTATCTCATGGGGAAGATATTTGAATTAAGGATAGACCAAATTGGCCTGAAGTGTCTTTTTGAACAACCAACCTTGAATGTTAGGCAAACAAGATGGCTAGAATTTTTAAGTGAATATGACCTTGATATCAAGCATATCAAAGGAAAAGATAAAAAATTTGTCGATGCACTTAGTAGAAGATTTCATCTCATGCATACTACTATTGTCAGTATGCATCAGTCAGACTTGAAGAGAAGAATTTTAGATGATCTTTTTACGGATCAACATTACCTACAGAGAAAGGAAATCTTATAGCAAGGAGATGTACAATAGAAAATAAAGGAGTATGAGATAAAGGAAGATGGATTACTCATGCATAAGAATATAATATATGTTCCTAGTTTTGGAGAATCGAGGAATTTGGTATTGAAGGAAATGCATGATGTTCCTTATGTTGGACATCCTGGTTATTAGAAAATGATTACAGCAATAAGATACCAATTTTTTGGGCCAGGAATGAAAAAGGATGTTATTGATTACATCGCTTAATGTATGGAATGTCAGAAGGTGAAGGCTGAGCATAGGCACCCAGTGGGTTTGTTGCAACCATTACCAATCCCATAGAAGAAATGGGAGTTGATAACCATTGATTTCATAACTAAATTACCCAGGACAAGAAGGCAACATGATTCAATCATGGTGGTGGTTGAAAAATTAACAAAGGCTGCTCATTTTGTTCCTGTAAAAACAACCCATACAACGACTAATATTGCAGAAATTTACATGAGGGAGATAGTTAGGTTGCATGGGATACCTAGGAAAATTGTCTTGGACATAGATACAAAGTTTACCTCCAATTTATGGAAGGGATTGTTTAAAGGATTTGGTACAAATCTAAACTTTAGAATAACATACCATCCTCAATTAGATGGAAAAACAGAGAGGGTCAATCGAGTAACTGAAGATATGCTGAGAATTTATGTGATGGATAATCCTTCTAAGTGGGAATATTACTTACATTTGGTTGAGTTTTCATATAATAATGGGTATCAAGCTTCATTGAGAATGAGCCCATTTGAAGCCTTGTATGGTAGGAAATGCAATACTTCAGTGAGCTGGGACAACCCAAAAGATAGAGTGGTACTTGGATTGAAGTTGCTCAAGGATATGGAAGACCAGATGCTTAAGATCAAGCAGAATTTAAAGGCAACTTAAGATAGACAAAAAGTTTATGTAGATAAGAAAAAGACAACTAGAGAATTTAAAGTAGAGGAGAATGCACTTTTGAAAGTGAAGCTCAAGAAAATCTCCTTGAAATTGGGTAGTTGTACAAACTGGTAGCTAGACTTTGTGGTCCATTCGAAATATTGGACATAATAGTGCCAGTTGCATACACGCTTGCATTTCCTGCTTCCATGAATGTGCACAATGTATTTCATGTCTCTTTACTAAAGAAATATGTACATGATCCTAACCATGTTATTGATTGGCATCTGATTCAGGTAGAGACAGAGGGAGACTTTCAGGTTCATACAGTGCGGGTATTGGATAGAAAGGTCAAAATGCTCCGAAATTGAGTTATAGAGCTGGTAAAAGTTCAGTGGACCTGCTACGGTCCTGAAGATTCTACCTTGGAGCATGAAGATGCCATGCGGGTAGAGTACTCGCAAATTTTTGAATAAAGTTTGAGATTTTGATCTCTATTTTATACATGCACTGAGGACAATCATAAAATAAAGGGGAGGGGATGTAACACCCCGGGTTTTGAACCCCCATTTTAAATAATGTATTGTTACAATGTTGAGAGGCTAGAGGGCCCAAACAATTAAAAGAGGCCAGTGTCCCTAATAAATGTAATGTTTTGATCATTATTAATAATAAACACATCGCTGGCTGCTAGACGAACAAGGACTAGAGTTATAGGGGGCTATGATTCCATAAGAGAGGGGGGGATTGAGTTGATAAATGTTTATTTCCTATTTTAATTACCCTTTTGTCGAAGGGAGTGGATTAGTTACGTGAGCTTCTTGGGGGAGGACAAGAGGTTCTTGATTCCCCACGAAATACTTAAACCCTCCCCTGGTCTATTGGGGTGGGTTGGCTATTGGCTCATTCGCTCCCTCATTATCTTACTTAATCTTCTACTTGCTCACTGGTTCATGCGTTCATTCACTTTCTCACTCGTTCATTCATCCCGTCCTTAACTAGCACTCATTGATCCACACTCATCCGCATATTTTCTTGGGAAAGGGAAACGAACTGCCAAAGAGTAGCCATGGTATTATTGGTTGTAGTGGTCACTGGTGTAATCCAACCATGACATGAGGCTTGCATGTTTGAGATTCATTGGACTGTGTCCAACTTTGTTCACAGCTGCGAGTCCTGAGAGTTACAACATTGAGATTCTGGACCAGTTGCGCTAGAGCCCTGGAAGGAGAAGGACTATCTGAGGGACTGTGTCGAAGAGAAGGGTGGCAGAGAAGGCTGGGTAGAAGAGAGATGGGTATTTGGATTGATGTGAGTGTTGGGAAAGCCTGTGAGAGCTTGAGTACTGACAAGTTCAGGAAGCCAAGTAACACTCTGGAACCGTCCTTGTGGATTCATAGCCCTGGCTTGGGGGTGACATTGTTGTTCAGATTTGGAGTAGTAGTGTCTATGGTTGGGTGGAATGTCCTTGGTATGCAGCCAATTGGTGTATTATTTTATAAAGATAAGTGCTCTCTATTATGGTATTATTTATCTTTATATGAATGTATTCCGCTGTGTATTTGTTTATCCTTTAATTGAATCTTTAGAATATGCATGCTTACTAGTTATTGAGATTGTTAAGAGGCTCGGGGGTGACATTGTTGTTGATATTTGGAGTAGTAGTGTCTATGGTTGGGTGGAACGTCCTTGGTATGCAGCCAATTGGTGTATTATTTTATAAAGATAAGTGCTCTCTATTATGGTATTATTTATCTTTATATGAATGTATTCCACTGTGTATTTGTTTATCCTTTAATTGAATCTTTAGAATATGCATGCTTACTGGTTATTGCTGTGCATGTCGTTAGATATTTTCTTTTATGCATATTTATTAATTTAAAATAAGGTATCGATAAAGAAAGGAAGTCCAAGGGTGGGATTGAAGGTAGTGTACCCTGACCTGTGGGTGGCGGGGTGTGCTACACAAACAGATAGTAAAAGAGCTACTATCATGCTACCATGTGCAGGAAGAAGCACCGGATGAGGATGACCCACAAAATCTTCAAATTAAGGAAGTTGAAGGTAAAAGAGAAGTGGAAGGTCCACCTCTAGAATCCAAAGTATTTGCTGTATCATTCAAGGTGAATAAATTCAACATTGGGACAATTGAGAATCCCAAAATGACCATCATTGGAGACTATTGGGATGAGCAAACAGTGGAAAGCACAACATAGTTATTGCATGAGTACAACGACCTGTTCCCAACAACATTCACATAAATGAAAGACATTGCAGGAGATCTAGGTGAAATGAAGATACCGCTCAGAGCTGAGGCAAGACCGATAATACAATGACCATACATACTAAACCCTATATATAAGAAAAAATTCAAAGCTGAAATCGATAGGATGTTGGAGGTTGGAATCATAACACCTGTAGAGGAATCTAAATGGGTAAGCCCGATGGTATTTCAGGAGAAGAAACAAGGGGGAATAATGATATGTGTTGATCTGAGGAAGTTGAATGATGCGTGCCTACATGACTCGTTCCCTATTCCTTTCATAGATGAGGTGTTGGAGAACATAGGAGGGCATGAATCTTATTCACTTACCGACGAAATATCATGATACCATCAGATCAAGATAGACCGGGAAGACAGATACAAGATCACTTTTTCCATGGAATGGGGATCCTGCCAGTACAAAGTCACACCGTTTGGACTGAAGAATGCATCAACAATATTTTCTAGAGTAGTCCTAGCTGCATTCAAAGAATTCATCCACCAATTTCTAGAGGTATATCTGGATGATTGGACAGTCTATAGTATGTTGAAATACTATGTAGGGGTGTTGAGGATGATGTTAGAAAGATGCAAGCAGTGTCAGATATCTCTAAACATCAAGGAGTGCATCTTCGGAACACCCTTTGAGATATTATTGGGCCATATAGTATGCAAACAAGGATTTCTAGTAGATCATGCCAAGATTGCAGTAATTATTAATCTGCCACCACAAAAATCAGTCCATCAGTTAAGAGCAACATTGGGACACATAGGATACTATAGGAAATTTATAAAAGGCTAGGCGCAGATCACTACGCTAATGGAGAAATTGTTAAGAAAATGCATCAAGTTTCAGTGGAATGAGGACTGTTAGCGTAGATTGGATACACTGAAAGAGAATATGGTAACTGCACCAATACTAGTATTCCCAGATTGGGAAAATACATTCCATGCGCATGTATATGAATCGATCATAACACTTGGAGTTATTATGGTGCAGCCAGGATCAAAAGAATTAGACCATCCTATAGCATTCGCTAGAAGGAAACTGTCAGAATTGGAGTAGAATTACTATACCACACAGAGAGAAGGCTTAGCTATGGTCTATGCACTTCAAAATTTCATACATTATTTATTGGGAAAACATTTCAAAATGTTCACAAACCATTCAACTCTCAAACACCTCGTCAACAAGCCAGTGTTGGGGGGGAGAATTTGTAGATGGTTATTGTTGTTCCAGGAATTTGACTTTGAAGTGATTGTCAAACCAGGGAAGTTGAATGCAAGACCTGATCACCTGTCGAGGATCACTAATGGAGAGGAACCTACAAATCCAGAGAAGAAATTTCCCGATGCACAATTATTTTTAGTCTAAGTAGCCGATGAATACTTTGCAGACATCATCCAATACTCGAGTATAGGAATTATTCGATAGGAATTCAACACTGCACAAAAGAAAAATCTAGTAGTCAGGGTTGTAGACTATCAATTGATTGCAAGAAACTTACACAAAATGGTCGCAGATAACATATTAAGAAGATGTGTGCTAGAACATGAAAGACCTAGGATTATAGAAGAAGCCCATGAGGGAATAGCTGGAGGAAATTATGCAGGCAAAGCTACTGCACAAAAGGTATTGCACACAGGACTATGGTGGCTGACTGTTCATGGAGACTCAAAGGACTACTGCCATAAATGTGATGTATGTTAGAGGGTGGGTAAACCGAATAGAAGGGATGATATGCCCCTTAGAATACAAGAAACCTTGCAGGAATTTGACCAATGGGAAATAGATTTTGTGGGACCAATTAACCCACCAGAAAAAAGGTCAGGAGAGAGGTACATTATTACTGCAACAAAGTACTTAACAATATGGGCAGGAGCAACACCAGTAAAATATTGCAACGCAGAGACAACAACACACTTCTTGCTTGAGCAAGTGATCACTAGATTTGGATACCCAAGGATTTTGATGAGTGACCAACACACTCATTTAATTAATAACACTATTAGGGCTATGACTCAGGAGTTTGAAGTTTATCATCAAAAGAGTACGCCATATCATTCTCAAGCAAATGGAATAGTGGAAGCCTTTAACAAGATCCTCAATAATGCACTGACAAATATTTGTAATGTTAGAAGGGAAAATTGGGACTTGAAGATACCAACAGTACTATGGATGTACATGACCACATGCAAACAATTGACAAGGCATACACCATTAAGATTGGTGTATGGACAAGAAGAAGTGGTTCCATTAGAAGTTTTGGTACGTAGTTTGCACATATCAACAATTACCAACATGACAGAGCGAGGTGCAGTACAAGAAAGGCTAAGTCAGTTGATGATCATGGAAGAAGATATGATTGTAGCAGGGTTTCACCAAGAAGTATGGAAAGAAAGGGATAAATCTTGGAATGATAGACACATCAATAAGAAAAATTTCAAGGATGGAAACTTAGTCTTGGTGTAAGACAATAAATATCTTCAACACCTAGGAAAACTAAGAATGCATTGGTTAGGACCATATGAAGTAAAGACTGTGACAGATGGGGGAGCTATACAGTTGAAGGATTTAGGAGGAACATAACTCAGAGGGATGATCAATGGGAGTTGACTGAAGGCGTATAGGGACATTCAACCTCATAGAACTTAAAAAAAAAACAAAAAAAAAACAAAGCAGAACAACAAAGGGGTTACCGCGCCAGACATCAAAAGATAGAAACAAAGGTGTAGCACAACAAAAAGAGAATGTGCACGCAAACTCAGAAACCCTAGTGAGACGAAGAAAGGACCAATGATAACTAAAAGGCAGAAATGGCGGGTAAAAAAAATAGGCACCAACAGACGATGAATATTAAGATTGAATGACAAGAACGATTGGCGGGACACCACATTAATCGCACCAATTGGCGACGGCAAGGGAATTCAATGGAAAGTATGTGGGAAGTGCTAGTTCATTCAAAACGCAAGTTGGGTAACGTCTCCGAGACGTTTCACATGATTCCTATATAAGGTAAGCACACTGGGATCGGAAGGGTTATTGTGAAATTGAGAAAAGCACAGAGCAACAGAGTATACGAGGGAGAGAGCGAGTTTACAGAAGTTAGAAAGACAACTATTCTTGGCGGAGAATAAATTACCACCATGGCACCAACCAAGCTGGGAGTGTCGAGCCAGGCCTACAGACGACCTCGAAGAAAACTTAGAGCACCTCAATAGGCATAGGGAAGCGAACAAAACCCACCTTGGCCTCCAAAATTCGTCAACTTGGACAAGATCTCATCACCCAATATGGAACTAGGAATCCTCACACCAGTGGTGGAGGAAACCCAACAGACAACACTAGTGGGCATGGATATCGATATGTCGAAAGTAGGACAGAGCCAACAAACCTAGGATACAGGAAATCCTTCGTGCTCTCAAATCTTTGAATAAGCCCCGAGGGTTAATGGGATGATCCCAAACCAGGTTGAAATGACCACACCAGAAAGGTCACACACAACCATGCCAGAGCAACCACAGGAGGGCATAGTAGAAGATGTCACCAAATGGGCAGAGAAGTATGCAAAAGAGAGAGCAATGGAAGTTGGAACCTCGAGTCAGTCACCACAATGGAAGGGAAAGAAGCCAGTAGCAAGATCACTATGCAGGTAGGATGCCACAACCATAGTCTTGCCACGCATTCCAGAATGGGTGCATGTCGCGGGTAACCTTTTAGGCCACGTGGAAAAACTACAATACTCAGATCATGATGTGACCAACACAGAAAAGTTTCTGGAGTTTGCCAATAAATTTTACATGGATACTGTGGGTATAGGACACTTCGACGAACTAATTATCCAACCAAAATAGTGGGCCGTCGTGCTGGCCAAAACTGAGATTCTAGGCCTGTTGGAGATCCCTCACATTGGAAGGGCCGAAAAATAACCAACTGCGTTAAGAAGCTAATGGAAGTTACCCATGAAGGATACCTATGGGTGGAAGATCCCGTCTCGATAGACGTAGAGCTCATTACATATATGATAGGGCTGCCACCTTGGGGGGAGACACCCGAGCAGTTCCTTGATGCCAAAACAAAGGAGAAGGCACTGGCCAAGGAAATGAAGAATACATATGGTACAGAAAGAGGGTCGCACATAATCATAATTAAGCACATTAGTGATGTAGCAACAAGGATGGCCACAAAAATCATGTCGTGCAAGTTACTCAGGAAGTGCTGCAAGGAGGAAGTCCCTGTCGGGGTCGTTGTAGCTACAACATAGTGTGTGGAGGGCACTATACTCAGTTGGGTCCTATACTTATTAAATCTGTTTCTAGAAGACTACAAGGACACGTAGTACCTGGGGACAAAATTTCACTATTCTTTTCTACTCGTCCTGATCGCTTTGGTTGGATGGAGGGAGCCTAAGTATACATGCTTTTCCAAGAGATCTAATCATTGTCACGCAACGTGATACCTATCACTGGGGAGCACTTCAAACCCTAAAAACAAAAGTGTGAATGCAGGCATGTTCGTAGGGTATTACAACGACTTGCAGGAAAGCATTGCCAACACTTGGCGGATTACGCTAGAAGTGATTGCAAAATATCAGGGCATAGCCAACTTTAAATCAACCATGCATGCAATATGGATCGAAGCACAAAAGGATCTCGAGAATGAATGGCTACAATTGCGGTACTACATCAAGGAAAATGATGTAGAAATGGCCATCAAGGATTGACATGATGACTAGAGGATTCCAGATCCGAATCAAGATATTTTTGCGGATAAGGAGGCTAATGAAGGGCCATAATAGACATTTTCAGGAGACAAAACGATGCCCAAGAAGCCAAAGCAAGGTCAAAACCTGACGTAGTAGAATAAATGCAGTGCATCCAAGAAAGTTACCCAGTCGGGGAAGAAGAACAACACCTAGGTGCCGCAGGAACATGAAAAAGAGACTGAGACAACACAGGGGACCACATCAAGTGCTACTCAACAGGAGTAAGGGTATACCAAGAGGCCAAACATACAAATGGGGGCTACATGCAAGAAAACTAAGTCACACAAAACTCTGCCAGAATATACGATCACAGAGGACGACACAGACCTCGTGGCCCAAATGGTCTAGGATCGAACAGTGGGGGATTTTGACAAAGCCCAATGCCAAAGTGCCAGGATTCAGGATGAGATGACAGACATGAGGCATATCCTCAAGAAGATCATAGAAACATAGAGGGCTGGTGGGGGAATAAAATATGTCCCCACAATATCACAGACAGGAGCAAAGGTTGGATTGAGTGAGAAGGATAAGATCCAGACGACAACACAACTAAGCTCGACGTTTGACATTACACCCAGCATGCTATGCATGGATGAAATTTTGGGTTATACACTCTTGAAATATTTGGCCCAAATACAGTTGGTAATGACGCGGATACCAACCAAGGCATTTTATAAACTGCAAGTCAATGTCGCGTAGGAGGTACAGTTGCGTGCATGCACAGATGCAACATAACTGCAACAGACAAAGGACAAGAGAGAATATTTGGAATTGGTGCTCGAGTAGGTCAATATCTATGCCAAAGATGAGAAATATCATGCAGATAGGCTCGAGCAGGGATTGGTTGTAGCCTATGACAAAATTCCAAAGAGCGTGCAGACAACGGAGCTCACGACGACCAAAAGATTGATTAGATTGTGCATACAATCGATCAATATAGACATGAGATCGAGAACCTCTAGGAACAACTCATCCCTACCACTCCCTCGGAGGTGAAGGAGCAAAGGACATAGGAAGAAACATGGTAGATGGAGGAGATGGAGTGACAAGCCAACATGGCTGCTGACTTGTTTGATAAAGTAGCACAACTATGGACAAATATGGAGGAGGATCAACACGTCCAACATTGGGACACAGAAGAGGAGAAGATAAGTGAAGCTATCCAGGACCTCAAGAAGAGGAAGAAGACGATGCCGATCACTGAGTGCCTCAAAGGAGTACAGGATATGAAGAAGCTGCAAGAAGAACTCATAGCTGCACAGACACAGAAGAAGAAGCGATAAGCTCAAATGGAACCTCTCTAAGAGCGGGAAACAAAGGTCATTGCACATGCAGAAGAGGTAAAGAAGAAGAAGGCACAAACTCATGCATAGTGCATAGAGATGATCAACGATGAGATTGCAGTGCAAGTATTGGACACACTTAGAGAAAAGACTGTGCAGGCTCAAAAACAAGCAAAGGAACACATAGAGAAGTTCCAGGCTCTCGCAAGAGCTATTGAAGAAGTGCACAAAGTTTAGGTGGCTCGGGATGAGCCACATGTCAGTGTTGGGGGCACGTTGGATGTAGGCAGAGTGATGAAGAAAGGATATTTTTGGAGGAGAAGCATGCAAGAAGGAAAGGACAACTGGAAGGAAAAGCAACACGCGTAAGAGAAGCAGGGGAGGCGCGCATGCAAGGAAGACCTAACGACGTTAGGGTTAAGGTTTTTGTAATGTATTGTAATGGATGGTGAGCCATGTAAGTGTGTTGAACTTGCATAGAATAGATCTAGCTAGAAAATACTACACACATTCGCAAAGAGAAATTAAGAAAGAAGAAGAAGAAGAGAAAGAATGGAAGAATTCTCATTAATCGTATTCCATGCTCAAAGAGTGAATAATTTACAATAGATATAGGATACATGGGTAACTAATGATCCATATTGGTGGTCTAGAGTGATTTGGACACACACCAGCAGTTACGGGAGTGAACTGCCACCTAGTCTATTCTCTCAGGCAGTTACGGTAGTGAACTGCCACCTAGTTGAGTTAACTAGTCAACTAGTCTTCAGTTAACTGACTGAACAAAGAGTAGTGAGGAGTTACTTGGGAAATCAAGTGTAATGCGCCAGTCTGGTGATGATCCCAAGGCAAGTTCACATTATATGGTGATGATCCCAATGTTGCATGGTGACAAAACTAATGCAACATCTATACTCAACTCAACTAGTTAAACTAAAGTGTCAACTGAAAGAGAATATTCTCTAGGTGGAATATTCTCCCCTAAAATATAGGAGACTAGATAATGACTAATTATGACTAATAAACAAGGAAAAAACTTAGGAAAATAAATCCTATGTGTGTGTGAAGTAACTCCAACACCCCCCTTGAACATCACTATGGTGAAAACAAGGAATGGGTCCCGACAACGAGGCCATGTTAGGTACCCAAATATAAAAGATACACTGAAATAAATGAGGAAAGAGGGAAAACCTCATGAGAAATCCCCCCCCTCAAATTACAATGCATAAAAAAATAAAAATGAGAAGGAGAAAAAAGCAGTTGCTAAGCAACCGTGTCCTTCACTCCAAGAAGACCTTGCAACTGTGCAAGTTTGTTCTCGTTGAAGATTTTTTTGATGAAGTAGATGCACCATTGAGATGTCCACACATATCCACTTTCTCTTCTTGTAATGAAGAATATCCAAATAAATTTTGGATGAAACTTTGAAAACAGTGCGGCTGTTTCCGAAATAACGTTGAATTTTTATTTATTTTAAAATGATCATTACTTCACTTCCCGGACTCCATTTCAGACATTTTGTTTTTGAAATTGGATATTTTCCCGAGAGAAATTCAAATATCCAATTTGTTTCTTCAAATGTTTCTCAGAAAATATCAGAATTGAATCTGATGTGCGCGGCTCCCTTTTTGTCTCCTAAGATGCATGAATTGCCCATGGAAAAGTGTCTGCATGTGACTCCTGAGATGCATGCCATATATGTTCCACATGAATTTCATAAAACAAATCTAAAATGGAGTAGACATCATCTTCAATTAATGGAATGCAAATTTGTGAAGATACTTTTCTAGAAGGCTCTTCAAACTGAGATGATTTATCTTCCAATGGCTTTTCTACATTCTCTATCTTGTCAACATTTTGCATGAATTCTTCCTTATTCCCAAATAAAACCTCCAATATGGTCCATAATTCATTTGGAGTGAGTTCTTGTGAGACATCACATACTTGGTGGAGAATTTATGGAGAAATACACAAGCAGATAAATCCTATGGCCATATCTTGTCTATTGAGAAAGTCATTTTTCTCATCGGCAGAATCAGGCTCTTCTTCCATTGCCATGGTTATTAGGTATAAGCCTCTACTTCTAATCAGAAGTATAATATTTTTCTTCCACTCCAAATCGTTATGAGGCGTGAGAAGTATTATCGTTGAGTAAAACATAAATTCCACCTTTTCTGCGTTCTTCAATTTTCAGTACCTGCAAAAATAATTTGGTGTAGCTTTTGCTTAGTATTCTGTTGACTCTGATACCATGTAAATGTGTTGAACCTGCGTAGAATAGATCTAGCTAGAAAATATCACACACATTTGCAGAGAGAAATTGAGAAAGAAGAAGCAAGAGAGAAATAATGGAAGAATTCTCATTAACCGTATTCCACACTCAAAGAGTGAATAATTTACAATAGATATAGGATACGTGAGTAACTAATGATCCATAGTGGTGGTCTAGAGTGATCTGAACACACACCAACAATTACGGGAGTGAATGAACACCTAGTCTAGTGTCTCAGGTAGTTACGGTAGTGAATTGCCACCTAGTTGAGTTAACTAGTCAACCGGTCTTTAGTTAACTGATTGAACAAAGAGTAGTGAGGAATTAACTTAGGAAATCAAGTGTAATTCACCAGTCTGGTGATGATCCCAAGGCAAGTGCACATTATATGGTGATGATCCCAATGTTGCATGGTGACAAAACCAATGCAACATCTAAACTCAACTCAACTAGTCAAACTGAAGTGTCTGCTCCAGGTGGAATATTCTCCCCTAAAATATAAGAGACTGGATAATGACTAATTATGACTAATAAACAAGGAAAAAACTTAGGAAAATAAATCTTAGGTCTATGTGAAGTAACTCCAACAAGACAAGGATATAAATAAGTAGTATTTAGAGGAAGAAGGGATGAACAGAGACACAGACACACACAGAGGGAGAGATAATTGTAAGAAATATACGAGTCACTAAGATGGTGAGCTAGAGAAGTAGTGAGTGACTCGATCCTGAGGGTTAGATCGTAGGGTGATGAGCCTGGTGTGATCTAGTCAGCCTCACAAGGATCGAGGAGCCTGTGGAAGAGTATGAGACCTACGATTGTAAACATGTGTGGCAAGAGATATTACAGAACCATAATAAAAACTTGAGAGCCAAATCTTTGTGGACGTAGCCCAGGGGGGGTGAACCACAATAACCCCTGTATTATGTGAATGAATGTATGCTTCTTTATGGCTGATTAATTGCTGAATGTTAGATGAATGAATTAACTAGTTAGATATGGTATTCCACATGCATGAATAAAATGAATGTTATGATTAGATGTTAGACTGAATGAATAAAGATTACAAAGTACAACCGTGGATCTCTGATCATTCTCAGGTTGAAAACACTTGAGTATTGCAGCCACCCATAGAGCTATCTTGGGTGAGATTGCGTAGTACACTCTGTGTGTTGCGTTGCCTTCTAGTCTACCAGAGGGGCCGATAGTTTTAAAGGGATTTTATTGGGATCTTGTCAAATCTGAACCAGGGTCAATCTAACATAGTAATATAAGAATCAAAATAACCCATAAGGAATCCTAAGTAAGACAAATACCAATACATGAAGGAAAAGCCAACACCTTGTGTAAAACCATCTTGCATTTTTGGTTGTGATATATTGAGACCTAGTTGGTACATAAGCCTCTCAGTCATAATGTTTCTAGGGGTATTTGGGTCAAAAAGAAAATTATGGAAAAGGAAATCGTTGATTTGGAGGGTAACATAAAAAGGTGTAGGTTCTCCGTATTTTGTTCCCATGCTCCCAACATGATATACAATGGGGTATTCCTCTTCACAATTATCTTCCTCATTAATTTGTGAAGGAAAGTATTCAATGTCTTCAACCTCAAGATCTACAAAGGTACCTTGAGGGGGGTTCAAATCCTCAGGTGGCTCATGTTGTTGTGAAAATAAGGAATCATCTTTCATGTTTGAAAAACCTATGCTCCATTTTCTAGGGAAAGTGTTATTTTCTACTTCTAGAATCTTTGGGAAGTCAAGCTCTCGTTCTCCCATGCTTTCCTTATTTAGCCCCAATATGTCATCATTATTCAAAATATTTACCCGATGAATGGAATCATTGAACCTAATATTTTCTTCAATCCGACAAGCAACATCTTGTGTTTCCTCGAGGCTCATAGGAGATCGATTTTTGAGGGTAAATTGTAATTTTTCTTCAAGGGAATTTAAATAGTGTTGAAGAATAGTGCCCTATTGATGAAAGTTGGGCTCAAGTTAGCCAATTAGGGTTTTGAACCTATCATTGAATTCCCTAACATCTTTGTTATTTTTTTTGTTGATTTTGAAGTATTGGGAATAAAGGGAAGCCATATTTTCCTCCACACCCCATCTCTTCAAGAACACTCGTTCCAAATCTTCACAAGTTTTGATACTTTTGCTAGGGAGTTTTGTGCTCCATTTTCTAGCCTCCCCAGTGAGTGAGGAAAAAAAAAGTATCATGAAAGTGTGAGGGTGTTCCTTCCTCGGAAAGTGGAACTCATAGCTCTCATAGAACTTAGTCCAATGTGTGTTACCAATGGCCTCGATTTGTCCTGCGAATGTGGATATCCAAGAATTTTCTTCTTTTAGGAGATCATGTAATCCTCCTTGGATACTTTCCAAGTATAGAGGTTCAAAGAGTTCTTCAGGAGCCCATTTAGGAGGGGTCACGGGGACAACAAGAATTAAAGGATAATAAGGTGTATACTGATGTCCGCTACAAGTCATCATTAGTGGAGTCACTAGATAATTTTCTTGAAACTATCAAAGGGATGAGGGGATCACCCTCAGTGGAGTTGCTAGGTAAGCTTTGTAAGATAAAGGCTTTGAGGAAAAGGCTTACCGAAAAAGTGTTGTCTTGAGGAATATTGACTCAGTGTTCCCCAACAACGGTGCCAAAATGTTATTGCACAACTTGTACTTTCCAAAAGCCCAAGGCAAGTGGATAAAAAATTGGTGTGAATGGGAGTGACATATCACTGTCACCTTAATAGGAAACCCCTTTCTATTTAGGAGTATATCACAATACCCCAGGGGAGACGTCCCTAGTGACCTGAGGGTTTGAGAAGGCTAAGGAAAATGATACAAGAAAGTTCCTCCCCTCTCACAGGTCACCCAAGTCAAAAGGTTCTTTGTCTCTTATTAGACATGAAGAAAATGAGTAATATTGTGTACTTGCCTAGAACAAGACAACAAAGAAAAAAAGGTCACTTTCCAAGTACCAAAATGATACTAATGCTTCAGAAGACAATGAACTCTTAAAAAATAGACTAGCTGATATAAAATTGCAGCAGTATAACAGTGTAAAAAAACAATGATAACTTTGTAACAACCACAATACTTATGCTTCAAAATGATTGAGAAAAGACTTGAAATAGTAACTTTAACTAGGCAAATTGATATTAGATAGTCACAAGCAGTTTTAGAAATGTCTAGCTAGCATAACATGTCACTTCTAGGGTCAATTTTCTGTTGTTAGATGGATGTAGAAATATTTTTCAACATTAACAAGTTAGTTAGTGAATTTGGATAATCTAGGGTTAGTAGAAGTTAGTAAATGCTCCAAGGGAGATGGTTTGAAAGTTGTTTGATCAATCAATCTCTTGTAGTGAGTAGACTAGTTCCTTTTAGGGTAATGGAGTCAATGATAACAATAGAAAGTATTATAGGAAAGTAGAAATGATAATACTTAGTAAAATGAGATGGAGAAGATGAGAGAGGTGTTGGAAGCCCAAGGCCTCAAACATCTCTGTCCTAGAGATAATTTCTAGAAAGTAAGTAAACTTAGGGCCTAACGATTTCTCTTTTCCTTAGACAATTTGAAATAAAATATGAAATAGGCAATGAAGCAGGGTTACTATAGTGCTACAATGGTAGGTCTCTAGTATCTACTTATTTGATAAGGTGCTTTATTGAGAAATTTAAACAAGTGGAACATTATAGAGAAAAATATAATAACACATGTCTTTCTCCTAGGGTTTCAAGCAAGCAATTTTATAATCTTTGATATGAAACAAGTAAATTCACCATAAGCATTCACTAAAAATAAAGAAATGCAGATTTTCTAGTTACTTCACCAAGAATAATAAAGCTTAAACCCTAGTTGAATATCCTTCACCATGAAAATAGCCAAGAAACACCAAAAATAACATCCTTCAAGAAGTGTGCCTAAAATTTCAGCCAACAACCCTTGATAAGGGTGCAAATTTCAGACTTCATCACTTGTGTGATGAGTGATGATGAAAAAATGATATAAATTGATGTAGACCCCCCCTTCTCCCCTCGGGGATACTGACCTCCCAGTCAAGGATCGATCAAGAAACTGAGTCAGATCGACTCTTTGGGTCTCTGCTAGACCCCAAATTAGCTTACACAGGGCCTTCCTTCAAATGCAGAGGTTGAATGGCACCTGCGGGCCTCCTCCTGAGCGTTGTTCAAATTTCAACGCCCGATGGGTGCTATCCCTTCTCTAGATAAGCCCCTTCCTTTACGTGACCATGGATGTGACCACTCACCTAGCCAAAAGGCACGTCATGACTTCACGTGTCGGTTCTTTGCATGTGATTCACCTCGACCCCCCCGACCTTCGAAATACTGAAACTTCAAGCTAGAACCTAGCTTGAGCTAGCTCCTCCCTTAACCTTCCTCAACGTGACCCCCTTGCTATGACCCGGGGCCAATCCTCCTAGCACTTCACAGTTTCGCATTTTGTGTCTCTGGAATATTTAATTTCTCATCCAGTACTCGATTCCCGAAGCTTTGAACTATGAGCTTCACTTGTGTTAGATCAACGGTCCACAATCCCCGTGATCCGATGGTTTTGCTTTCCCCTTCGTGTATCAGGAATTTGTGTTTTGTGAAGTTGGAGGATTTCTCACCTCCCTTCTACCGATCCCCGATTTCCCGAAATCCACTCATGTCAGATCGATGGTCCACAACTCCCCGCGATCCAATGGGCCAGATTTCCTTCCTGAACTAGGGATTTCATGTTTCACGACTTTGGATGTTGGCTTCATTCTTCCTCCTGACTCCTGATTTCCGAATTCCCAAAATCTTCTCGCGTTAGATCAACGGTCCTCAATCCTCCATGATCCGACAGTCCAGATGGCCTTGTGATTTCAGATTTCATGAGTTTTCGCAACTCCTGTCTCTGACTTCTCAAGTTGCGAATCAATGAAACATTGGTCTCTTTCCATGTGTCCTGTTTCGATGGACGGTTAGGATTGGTATGCCTCCTGACTCCTTGGGTACCTTACCTGGATCCAATAGTTGTTGGTACTTCTAGCCTAGATCCAACAAACTAGATCCGTCCTCCCCTTCTGCGTGCTTCTCCTACCTGGACTCTGATCTGATACTTCCAGATTTCTCCCCGCAAATGATCTGATGGTTGTTGTCATTCCTCCTCCTGAGATTCTTTGTTCTCCCAGACTTGGAAGAATTTTCTAAGTGTCAAAGGCTGCGACCTTCAAGCTTTGTCCTGCAAGGTTCCTACTTGACATTGGCTTGAGATTTTCCTCCTACGCTTCAACTTCCCCTGACTTGGGATAGTTTTGTAGATGTTCAAAGGTTTCGACCTTTGGAATTTCTCCCACAGACCCGACTATCTACGGTCTTGTCTTCACTCTTGGAAGCGTTATCTATTCTGATATTTAGGACTTAAAATAAGTCTGTCTCCTATGCACTCCTTGCACTATCTCATCTGATCTTGATTCTTGGAGGATTTCGATTTCCCACGCACTGCTTGCGTTTCTGGGATTTTGTCAAACTCAAATCCGAAGGCTTTCTTGAAAATAAATTCTTCCCGCCTCCTGGCGTTCCTCTTTATCGATGCACACCTTGCAACGCTCTTTATTATAGAGTGTTCAGTAACTCTGTGGGTGTCTTTTCCTCTGACACTTCTCTTCCTCAGAACTCAAAACAAAGTTCTCTTGTGCACTCCTTGCACTCGCTCGATGCCCACCTGACAGAGCTTCTACAGAACCTTCACTAGTTTTGTTCTATGCTTCCTCTACACAATATTTCCTCTAGAGTGTTCAGTAACTTTGAGGCTCCTCCTTGAGTCTGTAAATCCTTCTGGTGTACCCTCCTGGCACATTCTCTTCTGAAATTGATTCGAGATTTAGATGCGCACTCCTTGCGTTGGCCATAGAGTTTCCAATACTCTTTTGTGCACTCCTTGCACAGCCTAAAGAACTCAGAACATGTTTAAAAAACTTTCAAAGATTGTATAATCTATCTTTACCCTACAGATGGAAATGATTCATACACATCTACAACATAAATCCATGGATGCATAAAGGAAAACATTCAAATGCATAAACACACAGACAAATTTTGGGCAGGAAAAACTACTTTGTATTAATCTCAGAATGCCTGTACAATGTGTTTACAAAAATTGGACTGCTTAGAGTCTCAACTCTCTCTTCCTCCTAAGATTTTTCAACTATCCTCTATGTTCCATTACATTTTGGCATACCATATTCCTACTTCTACTCGAAGGTTCCTCTAGGGTTCCCTCCTTGACTACTCGTCTACCCAAAAAACATAAACCTAATTGCTACCTAATTTTTGTTACATTCAAGAGCAGGAGTGGAAAATCACACTCACTTGTGATCATTCAGTTTCTGAGCTTTTCTCTCTTGTTCAATCATCCTTTCAAAATAGATCAACAAAAAAAATACCAGCTTTTAGATTCCAAAATTTTAGAAAGGCGCACTATGGCGCTGAGTTGTCCCTCCACGTGGACTTGCTGACGATGCTCTTGCATCATACATTCTATATTTATACAATACTTATGACGTTTAATTAAAATTAGGTGACCAAAAGGTCAACGTGGCCAAATTACATCAAAAATCAAGTTTTTACACAAATTCAAATAATTAAACCCTAAAATCACTTTTAGAGGTGACGTCATGCCCTTCTAGGGTGACATTGATCCCTCAAGGTGGAACGTTGGACTATAGAAGCAGGACGTTTGGCCGCCAAAATCCCTGGATGATGCCACACATGCCAACAATCACACAACTACCCCCATAACTACAGACCCCAGGTCTGGATGACTTCAAGGTCAACATGATGACGCCATGTGCCCTAAAGGGTCAACGTTCAAGTGGAATGGAAAAACCCTCCTAGGTCTAGGTCTGCTGGAGTGTCCCTGGTGCAACACCATTATTTTTTCCTGGTTCAAGCCTCTGGTTTCCCTTTCCCCCTGGTGGGGTCACAACATCCATCTATTGGAATTTTAGCCCCATGGAGGTCTAGCCTAATCATTATCCCATATGTAACTGTCCATCGGGCAAAGTCATGGAACAAAAATAAGTATGACCTCGAGGATATCATAAGTCGCAGGTATCATAGCAATGTCAATCACATCTAATAATCAACTTACCCAAACATGTGCATCAAACCCCCCTTTAACCAGACAAAATCTCAAATACATTATGTATTTTAACAAGTCAGGTTTGGAGAAGGTCTTGGGATATCCTATTGGGACAATCCTCCTGAAGTTTGGGGTGTTTCCCAGGTGGGAGCCAATATAGGTCATGTAAGTGTGCATGAAGTGGCATAGGGGAAACGTTCGGGAAAAGGGTGCAGTGATCACAGGGAAATGTGGGTCTTGCCCGTGGGTGCCTTTGTAGAGGGAGAGTCGCACCTTATCATGGGTGGTATTGTTTCCTAGCCCATTCAATGGATTTTATTCTTATTCTTGTTGCTTTTTTGTCTTTTTCATTTCAAGGGAAAAGTTGGGGGACATTTTCCTTGCTTGGTGTCCAGAGGTGACAATGTTACCCACAAGAATTTCACGAAATTGAGAGGGATGTCTCGTGATGAGACCCCCTTTCTCTTAGCTATGCCACCAAGAGCCACTACCTTGGTTTGGTGACCAGATAGATGGTAGTTTCATACCACTACATGCCCATGGATCTAATAGCTGTTGACTCATGATGAGAACTCCCATCCATCAACTAGTACCTTGAGTTTTGTTTCATCTTATGGGTCCCATTTTCTTGTTGAGAATATTTTTACTACTTTCTAGAGAATCCCTGGGTGAAGAATATCAAAGGTTTCATTTTGGATTTTAACTCTTGCCAGCTAATTTTACCCTCTGGGCCTTTATCCCCTTCTTCCCACAAGGTAAGGCAAAACCATCCCTATTGTGGAAAACCCAATGCCCGAACCAAGGTAGGGGAAGATGAGAGGAATAATGATGGAAAGTGGTAAGTATGGAGGGAAGGGACGATGACCTTTCATAGACCCAACCAGTGGCAACTCAACCTAAAGGGGAACCAACTTACTAGGGAATTCTATCACCCTCCTAGGTATGAACAAGTTAAAGAGCCTAATTTCCAATAAAACATTATGAAATGAAGGAGAGTTCATTGCAACATATTCAAGTGCTTCAAAAACCAAAGTGATACATACCATAATACCCAAACTCATTACCTCATGGAGACAGACTTACTGCTACTTCAAGATGAGGATGGTGGGATGGATGTTGCTGCTATTAGATGGACTGCACTGAAGAAAATATGGGCCCTTCGGGGCCATGCTCAAGTCGTCTGGCTCTCAGCACTCCATGTCTAGAACCTCTAGGAATTAAGACATGATCTCGTTAGTTATCCCTAGGATAAGGGATAACAATGTGAATGTAGTCCCATCTCCCATCAATGAACCAGTTAGTTCTACCATGGTCAAAGAATAGGATCCAATGATTGAAGAAATGGAGGTCGAATCAGATAATGACACAAAAAACCCTATGTAGTAACTTGGCTTAGGATAAACTCAGTAGATGAATGAGGGAGATAATCAATGGACAAATTCAGATGAGCCTAGAGGACAGGCCGATGAAGTGGAGCACCCTATTGTAGAGCTAGCACAATAGTAAGAGGAAGTACTGCTAGAAGATGTTAGAGGACAATAAGATTCAGACATAAAAGATGAAGAGGATACACACCATGAAGCAGGGCCATCGACATTGACAACGAAGACAAAGGGAAAACATATGGTACAAAGATCACTGTGCAAAGAGAAAGAAGCAACACTGACACTATTGTGCATACCCGAAGGAGTCAATATCCTTCCTGGCATGCTAGGATGTGTGGATAAACTGAAGTATGCAGACCATGATATTGTAGATAGGGACAAGTTCCATGAGTTTGCAACACATGTCTATATGGAGAGAAAAGGTACAACTCCATCAAAGGTTCCAATTTTAGAGCCAAAGCAGTGGATTGCAGGATTGTATAACACAAGTATCATGAACCTGTTGGAAATTATCCACTTTGGGAGAGACAAACATGTCAATTCTTGTGTGAAACAACGATTGGCCTTAGTGCATGGGGGTTTTCTATGGATGGAAAAACTGATATCAATAGTTGTAGTTTTAATTGCAGAGATTACAGGGTTGCGAATAGATGGAGAAAATACATAACAATATTTAGATGACAAGACAAAGGAGAAATCTATAGCAGAGGAGATGAAGAAGAAATATAACACTGACACAGGATCCAGGGGGTTGATCATTAACAAAATCAATGAACCAACAATCATATTGGTGATCAAGATGATGGGTTGTAAATTTATAAGGAAATGTCACAAGGAATAAGCACCTGCGGGAGTCACACCAGTAGCCACACAGTGCATGAAGGGGATTCTACTCAGTTGAACCCCATATTTATTGATTTTTTTTTTGGATGATTGCAAGGATGCACATGATCTTGGAATAGAGTTCCACTATGCATGGTTGATTATATTGATAGCTTTGGTGGGTTGGGGAGAACCCAAATACAACAAATTTGACTCGAGTCTAGGAAAGTGTCGCGCAACGAAGTATAGAAAACTATGTCAGACACAAAACAAAGAAAGGAAAATTCTAGCATATTTTCTATGTATTATGATGAGATGTAGGAAAAGATGGCTGATACATGGAGGATACCACTAGAAGTGGTGGAAGTGTATCAAAGCATAGCTAACTTTAAGGCGTCCAGACACAACATGTGGATCCAGGGTAGAAGGGATCCCAATAAGGAGTGGTTACAATTGAGGTACTGTGTGACAGGAGATGAAGTGTAGTGGGCCATGAAAGACTAGACTGAAGAATGGAAGGTACCAGTAGTTTTCAAGAAGGTATCAAAAGGTAAGCAACAAGTAGAAGCTAGAAATTCACAGAAGTCAAACAATCCAACAACAAATATAAGAAAGACAAGAGAACGCATGAAGGAAATAGGGGGGATTGCAATAGTTAGAAAGCTAAGGAAGAAGAACCCTATCACCAAACCTTCAGTGCAGGATATAGACCGCACATAAGTAATGAATGGAGGAGTACATAAGAATAATAATGTTCCTATGTAGGAGGAACTAGGAGGAGGATATCTACCAGACATGGGCATCTTAGGTACAACATCACAGACATAAAATCTTCCATGAAGAGGATAATATTATAGTCAGTTGGTTAGCGCAAGAAGACGAAGACGTAGAAGAGCGTTCCCGAGTTCACATTGACAAAATATGATGCAGAGATGGTTGGAAAGAAAGTATAGGACCATGCACCAGAAGCGTGGAATGATGCAGAGAAGCAAATGGAAGAGATAATCAAGAAGTTGACAGAGATTAAGGAGACATTGGAACAATTACAAATCAATACAACTCATTAGAAGGAACAAGTGCAACAACAAGCTTCGCAAGAAAGTTCAGTTCTAGTGAAGGAGACAATACAAATAATATCAATGGGGAGTGAGAATTTTTGCATAAATCAAGAGATGTTGCAGGTGAAGGAGGAGACAACGCAAAATACATTAAAGGACATCGATCACTTGGACTTGGCACTGCCCAAGGTTCCAATGAAGGAATTGTAAAAACTACAAATCAACGTCGCACAAGAGATACAATTGAGGGAACGTGCAGATGTGACAAGTCTACAACTGACCAATGAAGTAAATAGGACACTGGAGTTGAAAATCAATGAGGTTCAGTTTGAAAGAGATAAATTAATGAATAATATTGACAAAATAGAGCAGAAAGTGGAGGAAGTGTTTAAAAAAATTCCTGATAGGGCGTAAGAAGGGAACATACCAACATAGTAGAAGATTAAAAAGACATCGTAGACTACGAAAGCATACAAGAATCACATGACAGATTTGAACGAATTCCTAACACATGACACCCCACCAGAAGTTAAAACACAAAGGGAGCAGGAGGTGACAAGTCATAAGGAGAGTATAGTGTAGAGCATCCAAGAAATCAAAGAGTTATATACGAGTGTGCAGTTGTGGACAAATTTACAGGAAGATGAAAAATTGAAGGAGTTAGAACAAAAGGAAGAATGGGACAATATTGTAGTACATGACTTAAACCAGAAGCACAAGACAATGACAATCTCAGATAGATTGAAGAGTGCAGAAGAAATAAAGAACTTGCAGAAAGAATTGAAGAGCACACAAGTTGAAAAGCAAGCAAGGCAGGCACAGTTGGAGCCATTGCAATAAAGCACAGAGAAAATGTTGACAGATATTGATGAAGATAAGGGGCAGATTGAAAAGGTTGGACTGGAGAATGAAGAATTAATGAATGAGCCCATCACTACGCAGACCATGGAGACTATTGCAGAGAAGAGTACACAAGTGAAATCTAGAGTTGAGGACATTTCAAGTTGGTTCCATGAACTGGAGAAGTTAATGAAAGAGGCACACACTACCTGAGTGGATCGTGACGAGCCACGTGTGACTGTTGGGGGCCTATTGGTGAAAGCCATTTTGGGGAACACCACATCAATCAAAGAAAACAATTAGAAAATGAACTAGAAAAGGAGCACACACTGAAGAATAAGGAAAATCAACGCGATGAAGAAGGATTGTCAAAGGAAGGAAGGAGGAAGTGAATCAACCACACATGAAGGAAGTTAGAATATGGACAAACCTAATCCACTAAGGGTTAGGGTTTTGGTCATGATTGTAATGATTTTTAACCCATTTTTGTAGTATAAATATTTATTGTAAGATATGAGGAGAGAGGGTTGTGAGTTACTATAAAGAGTTTAGTGTGACTAGTTAGTTTTGGCATGACATTTGTTGAGAACCGTGGAGGTAATCTATGAGTCTTTTTTAGAGAGAAAGATATGAATTGTAATTGAGGGTAAGGTGGCAAGTTGTGGAGCCTGGTGCGATCTTTTCAACCTTACCATTATCACTATTTTGTATTCAGATGTAATGCACACAACACAATAACACGATGAAGAATAATAAAGAAGCGAAGAGTGCCTGATATTTGTGGACGTAGCCTAGGGGGTGAACCATGGTAAAACCTTATGTCACTGTGTGGAATGTTTCTTTTATGTTTTGCAATGGTTTATGATGAATGAATGAATCTGTTAGTAGTAAAATGTAGCACGTTCTAGAACCATCATGATATTTACTGTAGAAGGAACTGAAATGAATGTGAATGGTTACAAAATGGTAGATCTGAATGTAATTATGTGTTAGAATAATGAATCTCGTATATGTTTAAGTAAAAATCATGTCTAACATCCCCAAAAAAACATCCCTTCCAAGGCTGTAAAAATATGGGTCTTGTAGTCACCCATAAAGCCATATTGCGTGAGACTTCATTATGCACTCTATGCGCAGTGTTTCCTTTTGGTCTCCAAAAGGGCCGATGGTTTGTAGGGTTTTGTTGGAAACCTAAAGTAGAACCTAGGTCAATCCAAACATCCAACACCCGATTAAGAATCGAGCAGACCTTCTCCTACATTGGGCTGCACACCAAGGGAGATAAAATATAGTTATTACAAGGGTATACTTGTGGTAAATGGCCCCAGGCGTAGTACTTATTTGATCATGACAAGGAGTGATATGGACTCAAAGTGCTTTCCATGTGTCAGATAGCATCGCGTTGACACTCACTCACAAGGGTGTACTTGTGGTGAATAGCCCATGTGTAGTTTTTCTCCTTAGTCATGCTAATTTAACTAGAAATGGTAAAGACTGGATATGCTAGATGTTATCAAATGCGGATCCCGAGTGAGCATGATGTCATGGAGAGTTAGTTGGCTCATAGGGAGAGTCATAGGGGTATTTTCCCCTCGATTCAGGTGGGAGAGAGACATCTCCAAGGATTGATAGAAATGTGTCATGAGTCTAGAGAGAAGTTTGTATACTTCAGAGACAAGCTTGGAATGATGCATAATGTCTCCCTCGTTGAGAGGGAGTGTTGATGTTTGAAAAAAATACAGAATACATTCTCTTAGATTAATAATTAATAATATAATTATTAATCATTAAATAATATATATAATAAGTAATTATAATAATAATAAATAGTTATTGATTATCCAATGGACACATCCTTTCATGGATGGTCACTATATGTTCTCTATATATGGAACACTCATCATTGTAATAATACATAAATCATATTGTTGGAAGATTGGTTGTTGTCATTGATGTCAACCCTAATCATGGGTTTTAGACCGCAAGATTGATGAAGGTATTTGGACATGAAGGAAAATGCAAATGTAGATACAAGACACATGGATGGATAGTATACATCATGTTGTTTCCATTGGTATGTGGCACGTCACGTGGATCCTCATGGTTGAGGAGAAATGAATTTTTGAAGATGACAAAGTGAATTGAAGAAGGAA
>JZKD02S1633716.1:39569-70241 GCA_000966675.3 Picea glauca | reverse complement strand
TAACTGCTGGTGTGTGTCCATATCACTCTAGACCACCACTATGGAGACTTGGTTCACCTCAAGTCGAACTCATTGAGTTATACAGAGTATATCATGTGTAAATTATTCATTATTCGTAACGGTTAATGAAAATTCTTCCATTCTTTCTCTCCTTCTTCTTCCTTTTCCAATTCTCTCTACAAATGTGTGTATTATTGTTTAGCTAGATCTATTATGTGCAGGTTCAACACATTTACAATGATAACATGACCTGAGATCAATCTTGGAAAATATATTTGCATGTTTCAGTTGATAAAAAAGATCATCTATCATTGGTAAAGGATACTTGTTCTTAACAGTTTCCTAATTCATCTTCCTGAAGTAAATGCAAAGCCTCAAGGTTCCCTCATTATTTTTCACAATCAAAACAGGAAAATATCGACTAATCATATACTTACAAAAATAAACCCAGCTTAGTCTTATAAACAAAAGTTTGTTATAAAAATTTAGGTATAAGAAACCATCAAAGAAAATTTAAGTATTAAAGATCCACCAAGGCATCGAAGAAAAAGAAACAAAGAATGAAAATGGAGAGAGGAAGAAGCCTTTGGTCGATCTCGAGACAAAGCAAACGAAGACATGACCGAAATATCATTCCATCACCTGACCTAAAGCAAATACTTATGAAAATACAGTCAAGTGATCAGGACAGATCGGCATCAAATGAGCGTGGATCAAGTGAGTGTGGGGAACGTTGATATCATACAGATAAATCTTAGTGTAGTCAAGCTCTATCTAAATCTGGCAGGGTTTTGGTAAGGCTCGACGAACTACTTGCTCAACCTGTCATTTGTGTAAGATGTATTTTAGACTTCCAACCCATAGTTGGAATATTTATTAGGATGAAAACAAACTAGAAGTGCATGTTTGATTGGATGAGAAGATTCTATACTTCTCCATCACCGAGACTTTCTTTACTATGAATTTGTTTCGCTGACGGGACCAAATTGCTCCATTGCTAGACAAATGAGCAGGGATGGAAATTGTATGGCCTTACTGGACTCTTGGCACTCTTTACAATTGGTTCGGACTATGTCTGCTAGGTGTTTCAACCAGTTGAATATTTCGGCATTCTTATAGACTTGGCCTATTGATTCGACCATCGTCATTTTCACGTATGATGCTCAGCTTGTTGATGTGAAGCACAGAGACACAATTATTGCGGTCCAATCGGCCCACAGGTCGGTAATTTTGTTAATGAGCATCCACTTAAAGTTCTTGGTTGTCGTTGATCTTGTTAATAACTGCATCAAGTCATTGGTGCTAGATGACTTTGGTACCTTATTCCCTATCTACAGGATTCCATTAATATGGTGAGTGATTCCCCCTATTATTGTTATGGGTTTATCTAGCTAGAGGTATCCTTGGTAATGCTGACTAACGATGAACTTTGATTCTTCTTCCTTCCATTGTCCCATGTCGACAACTTGTGGGGCTCCTAATATGTGTCTAATTCCTACTTTCTCCAAGAATTCAATTTTGGAATTCAAGATGCCATTCTTCATTGCCCATTCTGTAAAAAAATTCCAGTGTTTGCTCCAGTCCGCTTCCTCTAACCTTGACTTCCAAATATTCTGCATCTAGATTTGTGGCAGTGTTGCAGTCATTCGATAGAATATTTTTCTGGGTCTTTCACCCTCCAATATGTCGTCGACTTGTCCTCTCATCCTTGGCATTTATGAATCTTGATCAGTGATGTTTGAACAATCAGGTAAATTTGCTAGTGTGCTCAGATTTGTACTTAGCTATGGGGGGGAGGGGGAGGGGATAACAGTGAGGCAAGTCGTAAGCTTCTTCAATATTTATATCTGGTGGTGAAATATTCAGATTGAATGCATCCAGTTCTTCCCTGAATCTGTGCCCCTCCATCATAACTAATGGAGATATGACTAGATCAAATGATTGGATATCTAGATTGTTGATTGGATGGGATTCGTTCAGGTCTCATAGATCACTAATTGAAGTGTCTTGTGATTGATTGTCATACGTATCGACACAACTGATTGTTACATTGGCAGTTGTGCAATGGACATCCCCATCGCTTCGGTCATTATTTTTTTTGTTATTCTCGTCGATCCTTTCCTGATACAATTTGAATGCACTTTATTTACTTGCATCGATGTTTCCCTGGTTGGTATTTTCCTGAGCTCAACTGACAAGGTATCCTATATTAATGCATAGTCAATACATGGATAGACCGATTGTTATTCTTAAATCATCAAGTTTTTTGTTGTCACTGCGACTTAGTCAATGTTCTTGGTGACTTATGCATTCATCCATTTTCCTATGCCTTATTATGTCTGTATGATATCGACATTCCCCAGGCTCGCTTGATGTTGATCTGTCCCAATCACTTGATAGTATTTTCATATGTATTTTCCTTAGGTCAGGTGATGGAGTGGTATGTCAGTCATTGAATTCTTGCGTTGGAGAAAGATTGGATCTTGGACAACCTTCTTACATTAGAATGAGATCTTGCAAAGATGATATTGCCAGCAATTTTTTGTTATGTTCGCGGAAATAAAACGATGATGCTCTCTCTGAAACACCAGTAATCTTGTTGCAGGAAATCACACCAAAAGATTGTGCACATTTTCAAGAAATTAAGAGGATGCATGATGCGCTGAATGTGGATACCGTGTGAAATATCATTAATTGATTGATCGTGGATGTCATTCACAACCTTGCCACAAGTTGAAATATCAATAAAATCTACAATTTCATGCCTTTCTTGAGGATTTCAATTGCTTTTGAAGCTAGTGGAAAATTTGTATAGCACAAAACCGTAGTCTACTATTGTTGAAGTAGCGTGCAATGTGATGATTCCAAATTATGTTGAAGTTGTGAGGTGAAAGCGAATGGAGTTGGACAGGATGCATTTGGATTATTGGTCGATTGACCAATTTGTTTGGTGCATTAATTTGGTCTGGTCATACAATCATTCAACTGATCTTCAACCTCCCATCAACTGGTCGAAGTCGAGCCATTGAATTCCCGGTCGAAGTCGAGACTAGTGACCCTGGTCAAGGTCGAGTGTTCCAGTTGATTTCCTCACTGATGGCATGGTTTAATGAAAGAAAATTTCCAAGTCTTTCCAATGACTAGGATGGTCAACTAATACTTTACCAACGAGTGTTCTCTGTCTGCTGGAGCCTCTCCATGGCAGAGCATTTAGATTTCATTTTTTTCACCGAGAAAGATAGGGTAAATTTTCCATTTTACTTTAAAATTAGATCTCATCAACACGACGATCAGTGTTCGAATATGAACAATAGGTAAAGCATAAGCACCATGTTACTATTATCAAACATGTACCAAAGTCCTGACGTGATCAACCCCAGCACAAATCTACAAGGCTATGCCATGGATCCTCGCAAAATACATGAGCATTTTGAGGATTTCTTTGAAGACATTTTCGAGAGCTTGGCAAGTTCGACGAGCTCGAGAACCTAAATAATTGTCATGTTTCTGGATGAGTTTGATGTCAAAGAAGAGCTTCCCATTGAAGTTATGAGCCTCATATATCCAAAGAAGAATGGCACTGCAAAACATCTTATACTCAAGTTTGTTAGTCGAAAATGGCACATGGTGATTACAAAACATCGATCGACTTTGGTCTACCGATACATTCCATTACTGAATTACTTTGGTTGATTGAATGGGTATTTGTTGAGTCGATATGTCATGGCATGATTTAATGGTTTTAAGTGGTTTATATGGAATCATTGTAAATGGAGTCATACTTAGTTGAGTCAAGTCCAAAATATTCAGTCATACTTAGTTAGTCAATATGTCATGGCATGATTTAATGGTTGTAAGTGGTTTTATAGGGAATCATTGTAAAGGAGTCGCATGAAGGATAAAGTTGAATAGTTGAGTCAAGTCCAAAATATTCAATCGTGTAGCATCTAGTCAACTTGATAGTTGAGTTTGGTCATCTCAACTGTCGTTGAGTCTGCAAATTAGTTGTTCTAAAAAGAAAAAATACCATGCTTGTCAGTTTCAAGATGTATTGAAAATCCGAGTTCAAGATGAAAGGAGGGGGTTAAGCATGCGTCTTCTTTGAAGGTAGGCGATCCCCTCCGACATTGTAAAGTCTGTACACTTGTAATTGAGTCATAAGTAGTCATCCTTCATGTATTTGAAGAATGCATACATTTATAGAAAGAATCACAATCATACTAAAGAGCACCATGAAAACAAGAGTGATGAAAAAGAGAGAAATGAGCATAATTGAGCACGTCGAACGTGTTGGAAGTGGTTAAAGGCATCTAAGAGAGACATATTGTCACAAACACACATGAGAGATTAAATAAAAGATGATGGCAAGAACATTGAAATAATTGAGCCCCTTGCTATAAAATTTGTAGAATAGTTCCTGAGTTGTGACCTCAGAAGAATGAAAGCAGAGAAATGGTAGGTTGGTAGAAGCATGATATTCCACCATAGGGTGTGTGTACAGGGGAAAGATGAACCTCATTGACTGCACAAACATTTACCAGATTGAAGACAAAGGCTAAAGAGTAACATGTCATTAGTTATTTGCACACTTTCTAGGGACGAGCAAGGATTTGAGTGTGGGGGAGATGTTGAGGGGACCTTTTAGGCACTAATTGTCATCATACATATCTACTAGCACAGCCACTAATACAGCAACTGGACAACGCTGAAAGGTATCAGCTGGTAAAGAATTTATTAAATTTTATTATTGATTAACAAATAAACGGTTGTGCTTCATTTATCTGGTGTTAATATTTTAATTTTTGTTAATCACTTACGTGGCAATCAGTTAGCTATCAAAGTAATTTTTAAATATGATTAGGTAAATGTAAAAAATTAAACACATAAACAAATGTCTTTATAATAGCTAGGAAGTTAATGATTGAAATCACAACCATTTATTTTGTGTGACTACTAAGAATATTCCAGCCATATTTAATCCTGTCCATAGAAAACTTATTAAGCACTAAACCCCTATTAAATTTGGTCATTGTCAATAGGTGTACGCCTTTCGGCGTAATTATTATAGATATTAGCCTAAGTCTAATGGAAATCAAGTAAATGTTATGTGTAATAAAGGATAAATATACTTAACTAAGGATTAGTTGGAGCAGGTATAACTTCCCCAATTATCCTTACTATGTATAAATACTCATTAAGAAGGAATATAAACTCGGTTGGATATCCTTCCCAAATACTTCTCCTTCTTTCTTGGGTTGTGTATGTGTCTTGATGTATGTTCCAATGTAGTCTCTCTTTGATGCTTTCCTTAATTTCCTGGACTACAACATACCCCTTCTTCAAAATCTCTTCATGTTGCATTTGCAATTTCTTCAACTCTGGGGTACTCATCTTATAAGGAGTCTTGGACAATGGGGCTACTACAGGTATCAAGTCAATGGAGAAATCAATATCCCTCTTCAATGAAAACCCCAATATATGCCCAAATACATCCTCGAACTCTTTTAGGACTGCATATTTTTCAATGTTTGGCACTTTATCTTTAGTTGCCTCTTCCATATGAGCTGCATAAATTTGGCATCATTTCTTCAATATTTTCTTCAGCTGCAAGGTTGAAACTTCTCTAATAATTACTTCCCTTGGAATACCCCAAATTTTTCTCAAGTTCACTTATTAATCCAAGTAATTAAATGCTTTGTTACAACAATCTAGGATAGCATGATGCTTGTTCAACCAATCCATACCAATGAGGAAATCATAAGAACCCAAAGATATGATATTCAAATATTCCCTTGTGCTCATTCCATTCATGTCCATTGGGCATTCCTTGAACAACTCATTAATTCTTCTCTTAGCTCCTATAGCTAATTGAACCAACCAAGATTTCCCAAGTTTTCTTCTTGGAAAATAAAATCTTTCCATCAACTTAGGTTCTATATAACTATGACTAGCTCTTGAATCAATTAAAGTAGAAATAGGTTGATCATTGATCTTACCTTCTACTTCAATTATGTGATATTTAAATTAAGATTTCTTGTTGTCCATGGTTGGATATATCCTTGACATGCTTTTATCCATGTCCTCAATTGTATCATCTTGTTGTACATTGTGAAAAGTCCTCACTTTTTCATCTCTATGAGGGAAATCTTTGTACATGTGATCTCCCTCACAACCCCAACATTTAATAGGTGGTTTCCTTGGTATTTTTTCCAATGTTTCTGACATTCTGGGCTCATTTTGAGTTGGCTACCCCTTACCATTATACTTGAAGAATGGTGGCTTCTACCCTTTCTTCTTGTATTCCCATGCCTTTTCAAAAAAATTTCTTCCTCTATGATGATCATAGAGACATTTGGCTCCCATTATTACTTCATCCAATGTCTTGAGATCATCATACTATATATTATCACTGAATATAGATGGAAGCCCACTTGGGAACCTTTTAATTTTGAGATGTTCATCCTTGATTAAATATGCATACTTCAGTAGTTGTAAGAATCTTCTCTCATACTCATCCATGTTCATACTCCAAAGCTTGAGTTTAAATAAATCCTTCATCTTCCTATCATAGTAATGCTTCGTCAAGTATTTATTCTAAAAATATTTTTTAAGCTTCCGCTAAGCAATCTTCCTCTCATCAATCTGTTGTTCCTTTATTGGCGCTATGTCAGCCCCCTTCCTACTTGGCCTTGCCTACTATGCACCTAGTTATGTTATTTTCAGAAGAGATAGGAAATATCACAAAAATTACCAATGGAACAACAAATTATAGAGAAGAGCACACCAAAAATGATACCTTTTGTTGAAAGAGAGAAATTTCACTTGCCTATTCAAGGGGGCAACCTCCAGCAGAGCAACGCTCTATTACAATAATTCTCAAGACATCCTTTCTCATACCTCCTACTCTTATTTATACCAATTATATCTTCTAGAGAAAATTCTAAAGGAAGATCTTTCTAGAAGTGGAAGCTTCTATTAGGTCTTCTTCCATTGACTCGTTCTCATTTATTTAATAGGAATTATTAACTAATGTCAGCCTTTATTACATGTAAAATATCTCCAACTAACTAATTTCCAACTAAGAGGGGTTAATAGTGGATCTTAACATGCCCTCCCCCTTCAAAAGCATCATTGTCCTTAAGGTTGAAGATGTAGAAATTGTTGCAATATGGCAGTTGGTTCCCAAGAGATATCCTCTGAAGACGTGTCCTTCCACTTAATCAACACTTCTTTGATAGTTCTACCATGCAAGTGACGCTTGCACACGTTGAGGATTTATTTTGGTTGGAGTGAAAGGGAGCCTTATTCATCTAATTTAGAAAGGATGGTTTGAACCCAACAATTCTGACCCTCCACTTTGTTCAAACAAGAAACATGGAACAACAGATGTATTTTCGAGGTAGCTTTTGTATCTTTTCGGAAAGGTTGTTTTACTAGTATCTTCATCTTTGATTCTCACTTGATGATATCATGATCTCAATTCAATATTTGAAAATATATTTTCTCCCTTCAATTGATCAAAAGGATCATCAATCCTTGGAAAATGATATTTGTTCTTGAGTGCAACTTTGTTCAATTGTTTGAAGTCAATACACAACCTTAGTGTTCCATCTTTTTCTTGAAAAAAATTATTGGGGCTCCCCAAGGAGAAATACTTGGGCATATGTATCCATTCTTCAAAAACTCATCTACCTGCATTTGCAAATATTTTATCTCCAATGTTCTCATTCTATAGGGAGTTTTGGACAGTAGGGGAACTCTGGGAATTAAGTAAATAGAGAAATCAATGTCCCTCTTTGGTGGCAATCCTAGTAACTCCCCAAATACATATTCATACTTTTTCAAGAATGGATAAACTTTGAGTACTTTGCTCCTTATCCTTCATTGGATCTTCCATATGGGTTGCATATATTTCACACCCTTTTCTAAAAATTATTTTCATCTACAATGTCGAAATCTCTCGAACAAATGTAGGCCTTGGAATACCTTGCATTGTCATTGAATTCCCCTACTCATCAAGACATGTGAAAGCCTTGTTATAGAAATCTAAAACAACACAATGTTTTTCTATCCAATTCATACCAATCAAGTAATTATAAGACCCAAACAGTATGATAATCAAATTAGCCTTAGTGTTGACTCTATTTTTTTTATTGGGAAATATTTAACAAACTCGTTGATTCTTCTCTTGTTTCCAGTAGCTAGTTGAACTTACATTTCTTCAATTTAAATCTTTCAAGTAGATTTGAATATATATAGATATCACTAGCTCCATAATCAATCAAAATAGCTATGAGTTTATTATCAATCTTACCTTCCACTTCAATCATGTGGGATTGATAGTACGCTTGTCTCTTTTCCAAGGTTGCATAGATCCTTGGCATGCATCCTCCCACATCCTGTATTATATCCTCTTTCTTGATGTTATTCACAATCCTCATCTTATCTCCTCGGTGAGTACAATCTTATATATGTGATCTCCTTCACATCCCCAACACTTTATGGGTTGTTGTCTTGGCCACTTTCCCAAGGAATGTGTCATTTTCTGATCACCTTGAGATGGTTTCCCTTATTGATGTGCTTGAGAAATATTCTTGATGAAAGGTGGGTTGAATCCTTTCTTCCTCTGATCCATATTTCCTTTCTTGTTTCCATACCAAGCCTTTTGGAAATATGTCCTTCCTTTTTTATCCTCATATAAATACTTAACATTTCTTATGGCTTCTTCCAAATTCTTGGGTTCATTGAACTAGATTTTATCATTGTAGAAGGATGGCATTCCACTTAGGAACCTTTGAATTTTGACCTTCCCATCCCTGATGAAGCTCACATACCTAAGACCTTCCAAGAATTTTCCCTCATATTCATCCATGGCCATGTTCCCAAGTTTGAGTTCAAATAACTCTTGCATCTTCTTGTCAAAATATTTCTTTGACAAGTACTGCTTCTCGAAATATTTCTTGAATTTATTTCAAGAAATTATCTTCTCATCAAGGTGCTTGACCTTCTTAAGTCGATCCCACCACATATATTCCTTTCCTTAGAGATGGCAGATTGTAATTAATAATTCTACATTAGATGATTACTCATGAAACTGGAAGCATCTTTTCACTTCCTATTATCTCCATCAAATGATGGTGGCTTGATCTCCTTCAACTCCCCTTGCATGCTATCTGACACATGTCTCCTTCTCTAATGTCTGATAGGATAGATACTTGGGTTGCTTTCTGACCTCGAATTTGCATAATATCTTCTAGTTGAGTGCCCTAGGAAATTATGATGTTGATGTCTGCTAACACTCCTTGATTGTCTAGATACTTTGTGATCATCCCTCCTATCATGAGATCAAGATACTTATACTTTCCTTGCACTAGATTCTTGTCTTTAGTCATATTATTTGTTGACTTGATTCTACATCACATTCATACTCTAAATTATCTCCTCCCGATATTAGATAATATTTTCATTATCAACCCTATAGCTCTTCACTTATTTTTGATTGATTCTCATAGTTAAAGGCTCCTTCTTGCCTCTTCTTCCATTAGACTTAGTCTCAGTGTTTCCCATGATGAAAAACATACCTATGATATCCTCCTTGTGGTTGTATGACCCTTGGGAATCTTTCATTTCTCTATTTCTCATATAGGAACTAAAGTCTATTTTTTTATACCTCTAATTTTGCAAGAATGTGCATGCAACAATTGTTGATAGACTTAAGCATATTGCAAAATATTTATTAATTAGATTATAGGTCATTATTCATTTCAAATTATGAATAANAAAGTTTGTTATAAAAATTTAGGTATAAGAAACCATCAAAGAAAATTTAAGTATTAAAGATCCACCAAGGCATCGAAGAAAAAGAAACAAAGAATGAAAATGGAGAGAGGAAGAAGCCTTTGGTCGATCTCGAGACAAAGCAAACGAAGACATGACCGAAATATCATTCCATCACCTGACCTAAAGCAAATACTTATGAAAATACAGTCAAGTGATCAGGACAGATCGGCATCAAATGAGCGTGGATCAAGTGAGTGTGGGGAACGTTGATATCATACAGATAAATCTTAGTGTAGTCAAGCTCTATCTAAATCTGGCAGGGTTTTGGTAAGGCTCGACGAACTACTTGCTCAACCTGTCATTTGTGTAAGATGTATTTTAGACTTCCAACCCATAGTTGGAATATTTATTAGGATGAAAACAAACTAGAAGTGCATGTTTGATTGGATGAGAAGATTCTATACTTCTCCATCACCGAGACTTTCTTTACTATGAATTTGTTTCGCTGACGGGACCAAATTGCTCCATTGCTAGACAAATGAGCAGGGATGGAAATTGTATGGCCTTACTGGACTCTTGGCACTCTTTACAATTGGTTCGGACTATGTCTGCTAGGTGTTTCAACCAGTTGAATATTTCGGCATTCTTATAGACTTGGCCTATTGATTCGACCATCGTCATTTTCACGTATGATGCTCAGCTTGTTGATGTGAAGCACAGAGACACAATTATTGCGGTCCAATCGGCCCACAGGTCGGTAATTTTGTTAATGAGCATCCACTTAAAGTTCTTGGTTGTCGTTGATCTTGTTAATAACTGCATCAAGTCATTGGTGCTAGATGACTTTGGTACCTTATTCCCTATCTACAGGATTCCATTAATATGGTGAGTGATTCCCCCTATTATTGTTATGGGTTTATCTAGCTAGAGGTATCCTTGGTAATGCTGACTAACGATGAACTTTGATTCTTCTTCCTTCCATTGTCCCATGTCGACAACTTGTGGGGCTCCTAATATGTGTCTAATTCCTACTTTCTCCAAGAATTCAATTTTGGAATTCAAGATGCCATTCTTCATTGCCCATTCTGTAAAAAAATTCCAGTGTTTGCTCCAGTCCGCTTCCTCTAACCTTGACTTCCAAATATTCTGCATCTAGATTTGTGGCAGTGTTGCAGTCATTCGATAGAATATTTTTCTGGGTCTTTCACCCTCCAATATGTCGTCGACTTGTCCTCTCATCCTTGGCATTTATGAATCTTGATCAGTGATGTTTGAACAATCAGGTAAATTTGCTAGTGTGCTCAGATTTGTACTTAGCTATGGGGGGGAGGGGGAGGGGATAACAGTGAGGCAAGTCGTAAGCTTCTTCAATATTTATATCTGGTGGTGAAATATTCAGATTGAATGCATCCAGTTCTTCCCTGAATCTGTGCCCCTCCATCATAACTAATGGAGATATGACTAGATCAAATGATTGGATATCTAGATTGTTGATTGGATGGGATTCGTTCAGGTCTCATAGATCACTAATTGAAGTGTCTTGTGATTGATTGTCATACGTGTCGACACAACTGATTGTTACATTGGCAGTTGTGCAACGGACATCCCCATCGCTTCGGTCATTATTTTTTTTTGTTATTCTCGTCGATCCTTTCCTGACACAATTTGAATGCACTTTATTTACTTGCATCGATGTTTCCCTGGTTGGTATTTTCCTGAGCTCAACCGACAAGGTCTCCTATATTAATGCATGGTCAATACATGGATCGACCGATTGTTATTCTTAAATCATCAAGTTTTTTGTTGTCAGTGCGACTTAGTCAATGTTCTTGGTGACTTATGCATTCATCCATTTTCCTATGCCTTATTATGTCTGTATGATATCGACATTCCCCGGGCTCGCTTGATGTTGATCTGTCCCAATTAGTTGATAGTATTTTCATAAGTATTTTCCTTAGGTCAGGTGATGGAGTGGTATGTCAGTCATGTCTTCTTCTACTTTGTCTCGGGTTCAACCAGGGGATTCTTCCTCTCTCCATTGTCATTCTTTGTTGATTTTTCTTTGATTCCTTGTAGTTAAATTTTCTCTGATGGTTTCTTATACCTGAATTTTTATAACTGACTTTTGTTTATAAGACTAAGCCGGGTTTATTTTAGTAAGTATATGATTAGTCGATATTTTCCCAATTTAGGCCCTAATTGTCATCATACAAACATATTATTAAAGATATTAGCTTAAGTCTAATGTAAATCAAGTAAATGCTATGTGTAATAAAGGATAAAAATATTTAACTAAGGATTAGTTGGAGCTGGTATAACTTCCCCAACTATCCTTCCTATGTATAAATACTCATTAAGAAGGAATAGAAACTCGGCTGGATATCTTTCCCAAATATTTCTCCTTCTTTCTTGGGTTATCAATGTGTCTTGACGTACGTTCCAATGCAGTCTCTCTTGGATGCTTGCCTCAATTCCCTGCAGTACAACATTTTGGTTTCGTTGTTGCACGACTTGAATCCGGAGAAGATTTGCGTTGACAATGATCTTGGAGCAGTCCTTTTTCTGGTGGGTGAGAGCGTAAATAAGTCTGCAAAAGAAGAGAAGTGAACCTAATCATGAAAAAATTAAGAGAAAGAAGACCGCAAATAGCTCGTGGATGATGCTCATGCGTGGATGTTGTTTTCTTTTATTACTTTTGGATGCTCATCGAATTCTTGCGTTGGAGAAAGATTGGATCTTGGACAACCTTCTTACGTTAGAACGAGATCTTGCAAAGATGATCTTGCCAGCAATTTTTTGTTATGTTCGCGGAAAGAAAACGATGATGCTCTCTCTGAAACACCAGTAATCTTGTTGCAGGAAATCACACCAAAAGATTGTGCACATTTTCAAGAAATTAAGAGGATGCATGATGCGCTGAATGTGGATACCGTGTGAAATATCATTAATTGATTGATCGTGGATGTCATTCACAACCTTGCCACAAGTTGAAATATCAATCAAATCTACAATTTCATGCCTTTCTTGAGGATTTCAATTGCTTTTGAAGCTAGTGGAAAAGTTGTATAGCACAAAACCGCAGTCTACTATTGTTGAAGTAGCGTGCAATGTGATGATTCCAAATTATGTTGAAGTTGTGAGGGAAAGCAAATGGAGTTGAACGGGATGCATTTGGACTATTGGTCGATTGACCAATTTGTTTGGTGCATTAATTTGGTCTGGTCGTACAATCATTCGACTGATCTTCGACCTCTCATCAACTGGTCGAAGTCGAGCCATCAAATTCCCGGTCGAAGTCGAGACTAGTGAGCCTCGTCAAGGTCGAGTGTTCCAGTTGATTTCCTCACTGATGGCATGGTTTAATGAAAGAAAATTTCCAAGTCTTGCCAATGACTAGGATGGTCAACTAATACTTTACCAACGAGTGTTCTTTGTCTGCTGGAGCCTCTCCATGGCAGAGCATTTAGATTTGATTTTTTTCACCGAGAAAGATAGGGTAAATTTTCCATTTTACTTTAAAATTAGATCTCATCGACACGACGATCATTGTTAGAATATGCACAATAGGTAAAGCATAAGTACCATGTTACTATTATCAAACATGTACCAAAGGCCTGACATGATCAACCCCAGCACAAATCTACAAGGCTAGGCCATGGATCCTCTCAAAATACATGAGCATTTTGAGGATTTCTTTGAAGACATTTTCGAGAGCTCGTCAAGTTCGACGAGCTCGAAAACCTAAATAATTGTCATGTTTCCGGATGAGTTTGATGTCAAAGAAGAGCTTCCTATTGAAGTTATGAGCGTCATAGATCTAAAGAAGAATGGCACAGCAAAACATCTTATACTCAAGTTTGTTAGTCGAAAATGGCACATGGTGATTACAAAACATGACTTTGGTCTACCGATACATTCCATTACTGAATTACTTTGGTTGATTGAATGGGTATTTGTTGAGTCGATATGTCATGGCATGATTTAATGGTTGTAAGTGGTGGAATCATTGTAAAGGAGTCGCATGAAGGATAAAGTTGAATAGTTGAGTCAAGTCCAAAATATTCAATCGTGTCGCATCTAGTCAACCTGATAGTTGAGTTTGGTCGTCTCAACTGTCGCCGAGTCTGCAAATTAGTAGTTCTAAAAAGAAAAAATACCATGCTCTCAGTTTCAAGATGTATTGAAAATCCGAGTTCAAGATGAAAGGAGGGGGTTAAGCATGCGTCTTTTTCGAAGGTAGGCGATCCCCTCGGACATTGTAATGTAATTCGGCTTCTATTCGATGAGATCGGTGCCTCACCAACATCAGTTGAATCCTAGGCGATAGCACGCAAAGTCTGTACACTTGTAATTGAGTCATAAACAGTCATCCTTCATGTATTTGAAGAATCCATACATCTATAGAAAGAATCACAATCATGCTAAAGAGCATCATGAAAACAAGAGTGATGAACAAGAGAGAAATGAGCATAATTGAGCACGTCGAAGAGAACTGATGATGAACGTGTTGGAAGTGGTTAAAGGCATCTAAGAGATACATATTGTCACAAACACATATGAGACATTAAATAAAAAATGATGGCAAGAACATTGAAATACTTGAGCTCCTTGCTATAAAATTTGTAGAATAGTTCTTGAGTTGTGACCTCAAAAGAATGAAAGCAGAGAAATGGTATGTTGGTCAAAGCATGATATTTCACCATAGGGTTTGTGTGCAGGGGAAAGATGAGCCTCATTGACTGCACAAACATTTACCAGATTGAAGACAAAGGCTAAAGAGTAACATGTCATTAGCTGTTTGCACACTTTCTAGGGGGGAGATGTTGAGGGGACCTTTTAGGCACTAATTGTCATCATACATATCTACTAGCATAGTAAAGAATTTATTAAAATTTATTATTGATTAACAAATAAACGGTTGCGCTTCATTTATCTATGATTAGGTAAATGTAAAAAAGTAAACACATAAACGGATGTCTTTATAATAGCTAGGAAGTTAATGATTGAAATCACAGCCATTTATTTTGTGTGACTACTAAGAATATTCCAGCCATATTTAATCTTGTCCATAGAAAACTTATTAAGCACTAAACCCCTATTAAATCTACCCATTGTCAATAGTTGTACACCTTTCGGCGTAATTATTATAGATATTAGCCTAAGTCTAATGTCAAACAAGTAAATGTTATGTGTAATAAATGATTACTAAGGATTAGTTGGAGGGGGTATAACTTACCCAATTATCCTTACTATGTATAAATACTCATTAAAAAGGAATAGAAACTCGGTTGGATATCCTTCCCAAATACTTCTTCTTCTTTCTTGGGTTGTGTATGTGTCTTGATGTATGTTCCAATGTAGTCTCTCTTTGATGTTTTCCTTAATTTCCTGGACTACAACATACCCCTTCTTCAAAATCTCTTCATGTTGCATTTGCAATTCCTTCAACTCTGGGGTACTCATCTTATAAGGAGTCTTGGACAATGGGGCTACTACAGGTATCAAGTCAATGGAGAAATCAATATCCCTCTTCAATGGAAACCACAGTATATCCCCAAATGCATCCTCAAACTCTTTTAGGACTACATATTCTTCAATGTTTGGCACTTTATCTTTAGTTGCCTCTTCCATATGAGCTGCATAAATTTGGCATCATTTCTTCAATATTTTCTTATAATTACTTCCCTTGGAATACCCTAATTTTTTCTCAAGTTCACTTATTAATCCAAGTAAGTAAATGCTTTGTTACAACAATCTAGGATAGCATGATGTTTGTCCAACCAATCCATACCAATGAGGAAATCATAAGAACCCAAAGATATGATATTCAAATATTCCCTTGTGCTCAGTCCATTCATGTCCATTGGGCATTCCTTGACCAACTCATTAATTCTTCTCTTAGTTCCTATAGCTAATTGAACCAACCAAGATTTCCCAAGTTTTCTTCTTGGAAAATGAAATCTTTCCATCAACTTAGGTTCTATATAACTATGACTAGCTCTTGAATCAATTAAAGTAGAAATAGGTTGATCATTGATCTTACCTTCTACTTCAATTATGTGATATTGAAATTAAGATTTCTTGTTGTCCATGTCTGCATATATCCTTAACATGCTTTTATCCATGTCCTCAATTGTATCATCTTGTTGTACATTGTGAAAAGTCCTCACTTTTTCATCTCTATGAGGGAAATCTTTGTACATGTGATCTCCCTCACAACCCCAACATTTAATAAGTGGTTTCCTTGGTATTTTTTCCAATGTTTCTGACATTCTGGGCTCATTTTGAGTTGGCTACCCCTTACCATTATACTTGAAGAATGATGGCTTCTACCCTTTCTTCTTGTATTCCCATGCCTTTTCGAAATTTTGTCTTCCTCTATGAAGATCATAGAGACATTTGGCTCCCATTATTACTTCATCCAATGTCTTGGGATCGTCATACTATATATTATCACTGAATATAGATGGAAGCCCACTTATGAACCTTTTAATTTTGAGATGTTCATCCTTGATTAAATATGCATACTTCAATAGCTGTAAGAATCTTCTCTCATACTCGTCCATGTTCATACTCCAAAGCTTGAGTTTAAATAAATCCTTCATCTTCCTATCATAGTAATGCTTCGTCAAGTATTTCTTCTAAAAATATTTTTTAAGCTTCCGCTAAGCAATCTTCTTCTCATCAATCTGTTGTTCCTTTATTGGCGCCATGTCAGCCCCCTTCCTACTTGGCCTTGCCTACTATGCACCTAGTTATGTTATTTTCAGAAGAGATAGGAAATATCACAAAAATTACCAATGGAACAACAAATTATAGAGAAGACTACACCAAAAATGATACCTTTTGTTGAAAGGGAGAAATTTCACTTGCCTATTCAAGGGGGCAACCTCCAGGAGAGCAACGCTCTATTACAATAATTCTCAAGACATCATTTTTCATGCCTCCTACTCTTATTTATACCAATTATATCTTCTAGAGAAAATTCTAAAGGAAGATCTTTCTAGAAGTGGAAGCCTCTATTAAATCTTCTTCCATTGACTCGTTCTCATTTATTTAATAGGAATTTTTAACTAATGTCGACCTTTATTACATGTAAAATATCTCCAACTAAGAGGGGTTAATAGTGGATCCTAACATGCCCTCCCCCTTCAAAAGCATCATTGTCCTTAAGGTTGAAGATGTAGAAAGTGTTGCAATATGACAGTTGGTTCCCAAGACACATCCTCTGAAGACGTGTCCTTCCACTTAATCAACACTTCTTTGATAGTTCTACCATGCAAGTGACGCTTGCACACATTGAGGATTTATTTTGGTTGGAGTGAAAGGGAGCCTTATTCATCTAATTTAGAAAGGATGGTTTGAACCCAACAATTTTGACCCTCCACTTTGTTCAAACAAGAAACATGGAACAACAGATGTATTTTCATTTTCCGAATGTGTCATTTTCTGATCACCTTGAGATGGTTTCCCTTATTTATGTGCTTGACAAATATTCTTGATGAAAGGTGGGTTGAATCCTTTCTTCCTCTGATCCATATTTCCTTTCTTGTTGCCATACCAAGCCTTTTGGAAAGATGTCCTTCCTTTTTTATCCTCATATAAATACTTAACATTTCTTATGGCTTCTTCCAAATTCTTGGGTTCATTGAACTAGATTTTATCCTTGTAGAAGGATGGCATTCCACTCAGGAACCTTTGAATTTTGACCTTCCCATCCCTGATGAAGCTCACATACCTAAGACCCTCCAAGAATTTTCCCTCATATTCAGCCATGGCCATGTTCCCAAGTTTGAGTTCAAATAACTCTTGCATCTTCTTGTCAAAATATTTCTTTGACAAGTACTGCTTCTGGAAATATTTCTTGAATTTATTTCAAGAAATTCTCTTCTCATCAAGGTGCTTGACCTTCTTAAGTCGATCCCACCACATATATGCCTTTCCTTAGAGATGGCAGACTTTAATTAGTAATTCTACATTGGATGATTAATCATGAAACTGGAAGCATCTTTTCACTTCCTATTATCTCCATCAAATGATGGTGGCTTGATCTCCTTCAACTCCCCTTGCATGCTATCTGACACATGTCTCCTTCTCTAATGTCTGATAGGATAGATACTTTGGTTGCTTTCTGACCTCGAATGTGCATAATATCTTCTAGTTGAGTGCCCTAGGAAATTATGATGTTGATGTCCGCTAACACTCCTTGATTGTCTAGATACTTCGTGATCATCCCTCCTATCATGAGATCAAGATACTTATACTTTCCTTGCACTAGATTCTTGTCTTTAGTCATATTATTTGTTGACTCGCTTCTACATCACATTCATACTCTAAAGTATCTCTTCCCGATATTACATAATATTTTCATTATCAACCCTATAGCTCTTCACTTATTTTTTATTGATTCTCATAGTTGAAGGCTCCTTCTTGCCTCTTCTTCCATTAGACTTAGTCTCAGTGTTTCCCATGATGAAAAACATACCTATGATATCCTCCCCATGGTTGTATGACCCTTGGGAATCTTTCATTTCTCTATTTCTCATATAGGAACTAAATTCTATTTTCTTATACCTCTAATTTTGCAAGAATGTGCATGCAACAATTGTTGATAGACTTAAGCATATTGCAAAATATTTATTAATTAGATTATAGGTCATTATTCATTTCAAATTATGAATAAACAAAGTGAACTAATCCAAATTATGGGTTTAAATATCCCTTCTCCTTCTTAATACCTTTCCAACGACTATTCATTTGCTCAAATCTGAACTCCGAGCTTAAAGTTATGGTCTTTGAAAGTTTAGACTATTTCCCCATGTTACCCCTATATGTTATTGGTGTCTTCTTTCTCTTCCTGCACATTTTTATGTACCCAAAATACAAATCTAGTTCCATGGTTGTCATCTATGGTTCATAATATTTCCATATACTACTCTTGTTCCCAAAACAAATATTTGAGCAAGGATCTATGCGTTCCGGAAGTAAATTGGTGTTGAAAATATACCCTCTACAATTTTAGTTGTAACATTCTCATATGAGCTTTATTTTGCACCCATAATAGCTCGTTGGAAATCTCTCTCTGGTTTATTTTATTTGATCTATAGAGACAATGTGTACCTTGGTATACCCATTACACCCTGTTCATGTGACTTTTGACTTCCTAAAAATGTTGTTTAAGCCCTCAAAATCACTATACAAGTTTATGACCTTCAAAAATTAAAACAAATCATAAAAAAATTGATTGTTTTTACTCTTATAACAGTCTTTCAATATGATCTATAGATATCAAATCATAATAAATCTCAATTTTTCATCCATTATCCCTTCCCTAGGCTCGTGAATGAATTTTCGTCATCGATCGCCAACACGAAGCAATATGCATCGTTGATTTTCCAACACTACATTAGTAATTGACGATTGGTTAATTCCTTTGGTAAACAAACCTTCACATCAAATTCCCCGAACCCTGGTCATCCGCCATCAACCATCGATCATTTCTCTTCAAAAACCATTTTCCCCCATGAATCTCACTGAACCCCGATCATCAACAAATTCCTTTGACAACCAAATTATTTACAAATTTCATCGAATCCTAACCATCGACCATCTCTTGTCTGATGTGGAAACTATGTTGACGTCGCATGAAAAGTAGATGTCGACATGACATGACATGTGGATCTGACATGGCACTCTGGCTAATGTGGCATGACACATAGATGTTGGCGTGGCATGACACGTGGACGTTGATGCAGTAAGAAACATCATCCTCTTTTTTCCTTTCACTGGTGATTGGTAACTTCTTTTGTATGAATTGAACACCTCACCAATTCTTCTAACCCCTTATCATCATCCATCGATGACCGACGATTTCCTTTGGACGCATGAAAATTTTCACCAAATTTTTTCAACCCCTGACCATTGGCCATTGACAATCGACGATTTCCTTTAGTTGAACCAAAATATTCATTAAACTCGTCAATTTGATCAGCATTCATCAACGATCTCTACTATAAAAATATAACTCTTCTCCAATCTCATTGATTCAACCATCGACGATCTCTCTTGGTGAACTCCAACACTTATAATTCGACCAAATCCTAGATGAATTTGGGCCATCGATCTCCCACTCAAAATGATCTTGATCATTTACTTGCTAAACTTATCCCAACTATGTTGATGAATATCAATCATCGATCCTTTAACTTCACCATTCCGCAAGAATGAATCATGGCCACCAATTCCCTTCTTTTTTAAAAACTCCGAAAAAAACTCATAAGTTTTTAATCAATTTATGATGAATCTGGGTTATTGATCTCAAAATCAAACATGATCTTGATCGTCAATTCATCAAACTCTCCCAGATTCTTAGTCCATCATTAGAATGTGAATTTCGATATTCCAAGTCGAATTTAGACCCTTGATCACCTCTCCATACTAACACCCTTGATCACCTCTTAGACAGTTATGAGGGAAATTTAGACTTAAATTTGTTAATACATTTAGGGATTTCACTCAAGGTTCACTATCTCCCAAATTCGACACATATCAAACTTTACCACAGTAAATTTACCAAACATATGTGTCGGTCTTTGGCCCATATGGGCATGGTGTTGAACTTGAGCTATGATACCAATTTGTAACACACCTAGCCCCAAGTTGGGTCATGTTATTGTTAAAATCACCAAATAAAATTTTATGATACCAAATCTAGATGCATAAATAATACACTACATGTCATTCAAACTCATGCAACTATCCATACCAATTAACAATGTAAATGCAACTACTTCAACTATGAACGACAATAGCCAAGCACATATAGAAACATTCAACCACATAAATGGAAATTCATGTACATCATTCTACTAATAGTAAAATGCCAAAAAATATATCAACATTTAACATAAATAAACACAACAAATAAGAAAAATTATCTTATGAAATATGTCACTCGCTGCAAAGGATGAATGTTCCTCCTAGTCATAGCCTTGTTGTTTCAATTCTCAACAACAAGACACCCCTGAGCTAGGGCTATGATTCCACAAGAGATGGTGGTCCCTTAGGCTGGATAAGGCCCCCCTCTCAACCACAAATTCCCACACCTAATTCTAGTCCACCGACTCTCTTCCCCATAACCTTCACAACCTAGGGATGGGATCCCCCTACACTGCTCATAATCCCTTAAGCCTTCCCACTCCCCTCCAGGGTTTCTAGCACAAGTTAGACATGAAATATATTTGTTGGGACGTCTATAATTCTACAGTTGTAACATGAATTCACATAGCAACAAAATGCTTACTACCATACATGCCCACTAAACATTTATTCTCATGAAATACAACTCCAAAAAAACTACCATACGTGCCCACTGTGGCTACCTTCAAGCTTCAACAATTAGAACTCTCTCACTATCCAAAAATATCCATGTAAAAACTACTCTCCATGCAAAAACGTGATTGTCTAATTCCTCCCCCTCTACCCATACAAATTTCCTCTCTTTCACTTGCTTGATTGACTTGCATTCTTCACTAAGATGATTGTACTCAACCCTCATGCTCTCAATAACTATGGGATGTGACTTGTCACACCCACCCTCTTACATGAACTCAATGATTGGATATGGAAATGCTCAATGATAAAATGGAAGGTTCATGGCAAGAATAATTTAGAAAGAAAAGGGTTTGGGTTTAATAGACATGGGTAAACTCTCCCCCTTGGACCCCTTCCCTCTCTTGTGGAAACTAAGCCCCCAAATTTTCGTCCGTAACCATCTGCAGTTGGCAATACATTTTATTTATTATATTCAATATACATCATTTATGTATATTACATCACCTGTCCCTCATCCATACATCACATTTACAATATACATCACTATTTTGGGGTTTGAAAATTTAATCAAACCTATGATAGACCTTAACAATATCCATTCATAGCATTTGACTTCTTTGTTAATATACCTTTCCATAACACTCTCCTTGTGTGTTCCTAGTTATTGGAAACATTACCTTATTATTAAGTACTCAACCCTTTTTTGTTACCATGATTTTGCACCTTCAAATGTGCCTCCACACCGCTGTATAGGAACCATCATGAAGTATTGCAACCTTCCTTGCTCAATATTCACATCTAATATGTACCTCTATCATCCTAAACTTTTTTTCCAAAATTAAAATTACTTTCGAAGTTTTCCACATTTGACAGTTGAATTGTCCACTCAAGCCGAGAGGTCATGTTCCCATAACTTTATGAAACAACCATATTAATCTTTTGAAAAATTAAAACTCTTGTAATGTTCTCCTCCAAATTAAATTTAAAGTGTCTATAACAACGCTCAATATTCAACTCTAAGATGAAAGTTATGTCTCTCTAAATTTGCCATTTCTACCCAATTTATGCAAATTCCTCAATGGTGCAACCAAGCTTGGAGACCAAATTATTGTTGGCATGTTTACAGGAAGAGTGTGCTTTTCATTGATGGCAACAACATCAGCGATGTTGGCAGGTTTACATGCAGACTATGCATGCCAAGAACACCAACAAAGACACAGAAGAGAAATCTCGAGAAGCTCGTGAGGAATAGCATGTGTATGCAAAGATCAAAGCTCATAAAGGAGCGTAAACTCAGGAGGAGAAGAGGATAGTATGAATAGACAAGAAAGCTCAGAAGAGATAGCAGTTTCCAGAAGCATAGACGAGGTCCAAGTCATCAGGACTCACAGAAGGATCAAAGGTCGATGCCTTTGACACTTAGAAAATCTTCCAAGTTTAGAGGATGTGTAAGCTTAGGAGGAGGAGAGAAAGTGGTCGTTGGATCACCAATCTCGAATACCCGATGGTCGTCAGATCAGAGTCCATACATGAGGAGAGTGTAGAAGAGGATATTAGACCTCAGCCATCAGATCGGAGCGTGAAGGACTAGCAACCATTGGATCCAGAGGACACATGGCGATAGATCATCATTTTGCTGACTCGTGAGCTGGAGAAGTCAAAGGTGAGAACTATAGGAAATTGCGATATGTGAAATCAAGATGAGATCTGAATCATTGGATCCAGAGGACACATGGCGAGAGATCAACATTTCACTGACTCGCATGCTAGAGAAGTCAAAGGTGAGAGTTGTAGGAACTCATGATATGTGAAATCATGAAATGATCTGAGTCGTTGGATCCAGAGGACACGTGGCAAGAGATCAACATTTCTCTGACTCGCGAGATGGAGAAGTCAAAGGTGAGAGTTGTAGGAACTCGTGATATGAGAAATCATGAAATGATCTGAGTCGTTGGATCCAGAGGACACTTGGCAAGAGATCAGCATTTCGCTGACTCGCAAGATGGAGAAGTCAAAGGTGAGAGTTGTAGGAACTCGCGATATGTGAAATCACAAAATGATCTGGACGTCAGATCACCGAGGATCTGAACCGTTGATCTGATATGAAGTCTGAGTCTGCGATATTGATCGCATTCGTCAATCATAGGGAGAGATCTCGATTGTTGATCTGATATGAAGCAATTCAGAGTTTCGCGAGTTGGGAGTTTCGAGGCAACTCATAGCAAGAGTTTGTGATATGCGAAATTGCGACGCACCCCTCTTGCTCGGCCCCTGGTCATAGTTGTTGGTCACATTGATGAAGGTTAAGGGAGGAGCTATCACATCACTAGGCTCTACAACAGAGATCATCGAAATCATGAAAAGCCTTCTCGAATAGGGCTGTGGTCATAGCCAATGGTCACATCTGCAGAAGAGTCAGGGTTGGCTCACATTCAAACACCCGACATGAGAGGTTGCAATCTAGCCTCAACCATTGATGGAGGAAGGAGAGATCTAGTCCACAGAATTGAGAGGATAGATATGAACCATTCATTCAAGAGCACCATCAAGATCGTGAGATCGACGGTCGTGCTCCATTGCGGGGCCAGAATCTGCTCATGCCTTGATTTTTCGTAAGTGGACTACAATTGAAACCACGGTTTCAGAGAAAGGACGCATGGAGGCTTATAGTGAATTACAGGGCAAAAATTGGGTTGCCTCAAACCGCCTATGGATGCCCCCGCAATCACATGGTCACATGAAGTTCATAACCCAAGTTCATATCGTGAAAAGGAGCTAGCGCTCACTAGACATAAATCGGGAAGCACCTTTTGAATAGGTGTTTGCTCACCATCGGTGGTCACTTGAGGGAAGGGGATTAGAAGCCAAAGAAGCCATAATTGACTAGTTGTCACTAACATATAAGACAAAGAGTTTCGACTGCCAGAGAAGTTAAGGAATCTCAGCATAATGCCCACTAATGATGAACGCACTGGGCATAACTGCCAGAGAGGATGAAGAGTTGCTATGATGATCAGAAGATGACTCAACGAGAGGAAAGTATGTAGAACTGATAAGTGAATTAATCCTACTATGGAGCTAGGCGGGAGGAAGGAAGAGCTATAGTGAACAACCTGAAGTGAAGAACAATGATGTTGTGAAGAGCATGCAGAGGTATTACGCATGAAGCATGCAGAAGGGTCACGGAGAGTATAAAAATGTAGAACAGAGAAGAGATGAGGGTTGTTGTTGAGAGTGATTCATGGGGGTAGAAGCATGCATTGTGCAGGAGAAGAAGCACAGAAGAATTAAGGAACATAAATGCATATCTGAGAGAATAACAGAAAGCGTAGCATACGTGAGGTGAGAGACACTAATGCACGCAGATCAGAGAAGTGTAGCAGAACAATGATGTGACTGGTAAGCCATAAATAAATGATGTATCACTATGAAAAAGTTGTAAAAAGAAAAGATTTATAATTCAAGGTGGTAGGGAGGTTCTAGGGAGGATTGGTGTCCTCAAAGTTTCAAGTGGATGCTTAAACACAGGGAGTTGTAGCTTCCATCTGGTTGCATCCAGAAAAACCAGGGTGACAGGGTGGTGCAAGGGAGAACTATTGTTCTTTTTTATACAGGTCGGTGCCTGTGTGACTGGAAGTTGGTGCTTCCATCCAGTTGGTGTTGAAACACTTAGGGAGTTGGTGCTTCCTTCTAGTGGGTGCTAGAGAAACCAGGGAGTTGGTGCTTCCTTCTAGTGGGTGCTAGAGAAACCAGAGAGTTGGTGCTCTCAGCAAGTTGTAGCTTGTAGAACAGAGGTGGTATCCTCACAATGAATTGGTACTCATAAGAATGATAATGTACAGAAAACAAAGATTACTTATCGTATCAAGAAGAAGAGGTTTTTCCCTTTATGGTTTTCCTCAGGAAATATCTTTCTCTGTATATTTAATGTGTGCGGTTGATGTTGAATATTATATTGCTTACCTCTCTGCCTTATTGTGATTGTCATTGAGTGATTTGTAAAGAGTTCAAAATAAGCATAATTGTTTAATCACAATAACAACTGATTCACCAACCCCCCCCTCCCCCGCTCATTTGTCCAACAATTGGTATCAAAGCCAAGTTCCTTTTATCTAAAGGTAGATCAGTAGGCTTAAACATGTCAAGCCATGAAGGAAATTCAACCAATAAGGCCCCCCTGTTCAATGGAACAAACTTTGCCTTCTGGAAAGTTAGGATGAGAACCTACATAATGGATTTAGGTGCAGATCTCTGGGATGTGGTAGAGACTGGTTATGTAAAGCCAGTTGTACTAGCTAATAAGGATGAAAAGCTAGAATTCAGCTTCAACACTAAGGCTATGAATGCTATTCTAAGTGGGCTTGTAGAAGAAAAAATTGTAAAAGTTATGCACTTAGAAACTACCAAAGAAATGTGGGACGAACTCATTAGCAGTTATGAAGGTAACGAGAAGGTAAATGACGCCAAGCTTCAAACCTACAGAGTACAGTTTGAACAGTTAAAGATGAAAGAGGATGAAATTGTTGGGAAGTACTTTCTGAGAGTTGAAGAACTAGTAAATGAAATGAAAGCTCTTGGTGAAAAAATTGAGGAGCCCTCTTTAGTTCAGAAAATTTTGAGATCTCTGCCAGATAGGTTCAACCCAAAGGTCTCTGCTATAGAAGAGCTTAATGATCTAAAAGATTTGGGTTTTGATCAAATTCTAGGAACATTGACTGCATATGAAATGAGGATAGTTAAAGATAAACCCACCTCTAGAGAAGCATCATTCAAATCTGATAAGAATGAGGATTTTGAGCCTGGTGAAATTGAAAAAAAAATTGTGAGAAGACTAAAGAAACGATCAAGCAAGTACCAAGGAAATCCACCCTTCAAATGTTTTAATTATGGAAGGATAGGTCATTTTGCATCCAAGTGTCCACACAAGAAGAAGGACCAGAACTCTGAAGGTGAAGAGAAGTATAAATCCAAGAGACTTGGTAAAAAGAAAAGTTTATGTGTAAACAACGATGACTCTTCAGGAGACACATATAGTAATTCTGATGATGAAGATAAGGTTAATGACTTCATTCTTATGGCCAAAGAGGATTATGATAATGAAATCACAAGAAGTGATGTTGATGATGAAAAAGATGTGGTTGACTTGGAAGGAGAACTGTCAGTGCTCTAAAATAAATTGACATACTCAGATTTAAGAAGAGAAAGAAAAAACAATTGTTGATATAGTTTGAGGAAGACAGTAAAAAACTCGATGAAGACTTTGCCCTGCTAAAAGTGGAATTAGAAGAGGCAAAGAAAATAGAGGACATTCTCAAACAACAGTTATTATAGAAGAAGGCAAGATGTGAAGCCTTGGAAGAAGAGTTAGTAAAAACCAGAAAAGAGATGGAGAAGTTTAAATCTTTGTATCTCCAAAATATTCCAATAATTAAAGCCTCCGAAGGATTAGCCACCATTTTGAATCAGCAAAGGAATCCAAATTTGAATACTAGTTTGGGTTATGAAGAAGGATCAAATAGTGGTCAGCCAAGCAACAAAGAATCCATCAAGTTTGTCAAATCTACATTCATTGACAGTGACAAGTATGGAGAAACAAAGGAAGATAATCAGCCTCCAAGGAAGAGTGAAATAAAAGGTACCAGAACTGAACCTGTAGAACAAAGGAATAATACACCTTATGCTCAAAGAAATCATCAGAAAAGAAGAAATCAACCTGCTCAAAGAAGACAACCATTTTCAAGGTACAAAGGATGTTTCTATGGATATTGTTTTTTCTGTTCTAACTTCGGTCATAAATTTGTAAATTGTTCTTTAAGATTTAGATATGAGCAATCAAGACACTCAAGGAATAGATATCTATCGCAACAAAGAATGATACATCCAAGTAACAAACAACCATAGACTGCAAATCATGTGATGGTTGGGAAAAGGACATAGGTTAAGAATAATAATTGTTATGATCCTTTATTCAATGAACCAGAATGTTACACCTGCCATAATTATGGAAATAAAGCTGCAAACTATCACTTAAGGAACTATGAACCAAATTTGAATCTCTCTGCGGAAAAGGTCAAGGTTTGGAAGAAGAAAGAAAATGACAAGTGTGGATTAGTGTTGTCAGCTCAAAGACAAAATTACCCCTGGTATATTGAAAGTGGATGCTCCAAACATATGACAGTTGACAAAAGTAAGTTTTCGTCTCTAAGTAAAAGAAAAATAGTAAATGTGACCTTTAGAAATGATGAACCAGGTAAAATCAAGGGTAAAGGGATGGTGAGTTTGAGTAATGGTAAATGAAAATCTTGGGATGTTTTGCTTGTAGATGGGTTGAAACATAATTTCCTCGGTGTAAGTCAAATGTGTGACAGAGGATGTGAAGTAGTGTTCACTTCCAAAGATTGCAAGATAAAGTTTGTAAAATCAGGACAAGTGGTGGCTAAAGGCATAAGGACAGAAAATAATGTATATGTGTTGAAAGAAGATAGAGAAGAGTGTCATCTAAGAAAACAAGATGAGAGATGGTTATGGCATAAGAGACTTGGACATCTAAACTTTGACCACTTAATCAAGCTCAAAAATATTGAGGCGGTGAAAGATCTTCCAAGAATATCAAAGCCACAAGATTCTGTGTGTAAACCCTGCCAAGTAGGAAAGCTAACCAGGACACAGTTTAAATCCAAGAGCTCTACTTCAACAGAGAAACCACTCTAATTAGTTCATATGGATTTATGTGGACCATCAAGACAAGAAGGCACAGGGAAGGAAAACTACTTTATGTTGGTCATTGATGACTACTCTAGACTCACTTGGGTTGCTTTTTTCAAGGAAAAAGCTGAAGCATTTGAGAAATTTAAAATATTCAAGGCTTTAAATGAGAATAAAAAGGAAACAAGATAAACGCAGTAAGATCAGACAGAGGAGGAGAATTTATGTCGAGTGATTTCAAGGAATTTTGTGATAAACATGGGATCAAGAGAGAATACACAATCCCAGGAACTCCACAACAAAATGGAGTAGTTGAGAGGCAAAATCGAATAGTTCGGCAAATGGCCAGGTCAATAATGAATGAGAAGAACATTGGTCAAACCTTCTGGGTAGAAGCAATACACACAACAATCCATATTCTTAATAAAGCTCACCTCAGACCACACAGTAACAAGACACCTTATGAGTTGTGGCATGGAAGACTTGCTACAATCAAACACTTCAAAGTCTTTGGGAGTAAATGCTACATACAAAATAATAATGAGAACCTTGGAAAGTATGATGACAGGGTTGGTGAAGGCATCTTCTTAGGGTATGATACAAGTAGCAAAGGATACATATGCTATAATAAGAGGCTGCATAAATTGGTTGATTGTATTGACATAAAAGTTGATGAAGGAGTCTCAGTAAGAGAGGTGAACAATACTCAATCAACAAAAGAGGATATAGGTGAAGTTGAAGCTGAAAATGTCCAAGAATCAGAACAAAAGGTCTCTGAGTTAAATGAAGATGCAAATACTCAGGCAGATTCAAATCAGCAGACAACCTCAAATTCTTCCTCCATAATTACTCAAAAGAATCATCCTTCAAGTCAAATAATTGGTGATAAAGATAAAGGTGTACAAACCAGGAAAAGGATAATCAAAAACATCGAGCAATCACATATAGCTTTCATATCCATGGTGGAACCCAAAACCTTGAATGAAGCTAGTGAAGATGTAAATTGGTTAAAATCAATGAATGAGGAACTGGATGAGATTGAGAAAAACAATACTTGGGAGCTCGTTCCTAGATTGACAGATAAGAATGTAATTGGATCCAAATGGGTGTTTAAAAATAAAATGAATGAACAAGGACAAATTGTCAGGAATAAAGCCAGATTGGTCTGTAAAGGGTATTCTCAAATAGAAGGACTAGATTTTGATGAAACGTTTGCACCCGAAGCAAGATTAGAAGCTATTAGAATGTTTCTTTCCTATGCTTGTCATAAGAAGTTTAAAGTCTACCAAATGGATTCATCACATTAGTGCAATAACTAAAATGATATTGTTTCATCACATTAGTGCAATAACTAATTCTGTTATAATTCGGTTTAAATGATGGATTCATAAGTTTATTAGTTTATTAATCAAGTAGTACAAGCATGAACAAATTGAAGGGATAAAATGCCCTTCATTGGGAGCATTTTTTCCTGCAATTTGTTCTTGCCATCTTTAAACCTCTTATTTTCTTAGCTAATTTTTCAACTGCTATTTTAAATATAGGTTGAAAATGTGCTCTAGTACTCATAACCCCATTTCATTTAACCAAACATGGCCCAAAGCTCTTAGAACCAGTCTTTCCATATTTGAAAATATAAAAAAATTAAAATTATATCTATACAGTTTTCCATAATGTGCTTTCTCTATGAAACTATCACCCAAACCCCTCATACCCAATATTTGCAAATTTAGAAATATATATTGAACTTATTTGAACATATACGTAATGTTTCCTACTTACTTTTTTGGCATCTTCTTTATTGGTTTTATGCACTGATTATGACTATGTTTCAACTTCAAAGATGTCATCGCATAGGAAGCCAATCGAACTGGAGAAAGCCCTTGATTGCCCAGGGCCATTCTATGGTGATACAACATGTCTCCTCAAAAAAGGACAAGATCCACTCAAATGGGTTGAAGTCTTCAAGATGTTTAAAATTCAAGAATTTCCCATTAATGTTGAAGAGCGAGATGAACTCTGAATCTTCAAGAATATTCAGAGATCGAAACTACACAGGGTGGCAGCTCATCCTGCGGTTCTCCCTTGTGTAGACGCAATTGCATAGATTATCAAGCATGTGGACCTGCAAAACAGATACATACTCAACGCTAGAGGAGAGCCCATAGCGTCAGTCCAGGCATCTGATCTAGCCAAATATTATCATTTGGAAAACGGAACCCAAAAGTTAGATGCTGAACTGCTCAATAAGTTCCCATACAAAGCCAATGACCTTTTCAAATTTGGTGCAATGAAGATGTAGTTTTCAAACACAACCACTCCGGAAACTATCCAACTATTGGACTAAAAGAGCCCTACCAATACATAGTGGCAATGCTTTGCAGATTGTATGGAAAGAAAGATGCTTCCAAATTTACCTTCTCACTAATGCCCCTTATCTATTACTGTGAAAATGAAGGGATGAAATTCAATTGGGCTGATATCTTATCAAAAAACCTTGCAGAAGCTATCTCATTTGTTAAGAACATTGAGCCCAGAACATTTCCAAGCTTTCACATGTCATCATATCTACTGGACATCATGTGTGTAGCACATCGATACCCTAGGATGGGTTGGGCATGGAAACCAACATAACCATCAATACACATTTATTGCAAAGTCCTCTGGGAACATAAGCACAAAACAGAATACCACAAGATATGCAACCACTTCTCCCCACCTCTGTATGAATTCATTTGTTGTGCTCCAGCACCATGCATGACAGAGAAGGCGCTCTCAATAATAAAAAATATTGGAGACTGGTATGTAATGCAACATGGTACTTATATCAGAATATATGGAGCTACCAAAGCT
>JZKD02S1633705.1:54456-81286 GCA_000966675.3 Picea glauca | reverse complement strand
CATCAATCAAACCAAACCATTTACATCAATGACATATGATCCAACAATCTCCCAAGTAATCAAACCATTGGCATCAGTGACAAACCATTGGCATCAATGACAACATGATCCAACACAATAAACTATGGTTTGAGATATACCACATCCAACAATATACAACTTCATGGATTCACAGACTCAGATTGGGCAGGAAGTGAAAAAGACGGAAAGAGCACTTCAAGCATGTGTTTCATCTTGGGCTCCACTGTGATATCTCAGGGTAGCAGAAAACATAAGTCTGTCGCACTTAACACAACAGAAGCAGAGTATATGGCAGCATGTGAAGCATGCACATAAGCAATATGGTTAAGGAAGTTAATGATTTATTTGATCAGATTCCAGAATCGACCATAATATATTGTGATAATCAGAGTTGTATAAGATTATCATAACATCCCGTGTTTCATGAAAGATCGAAACACATTGAGATCAAATACTAATTTATTTGAGATAAAGTCCAGGAAGGAGAGGTAAAGCTCAAGTATATCCCCACTGATGAGCAAACAATAGATATCCTGACAAAACCTCTATCCAGAATAAAGTTTTCATATTTTCTAGAGAAGATGGGGATCATGGAAATAACTCCCTTAGTTAAAAGGGAAGAAATGACTCTCCAGGTTGGGAAGGAGCACTAAAAATATTATTGAAAACATTTATTTTTTGATTGAAAAATAGTCCAGCTCAGACAGATTCTTTCCTGTTCGAAAAGTGGATTGAGATTTCTGACGGACATGGATTTCCCATTGTGGTTAACATGGGAAATGGTCCAGATTGTTGATGTATCATAGACAACGACTTCCCATTGTGGTTAACATGGGGAGTGGTCTAGGGCAGTCTCTCTTCTTGAGGGTTACTCAAGAAGATTGGCCCACCTCACCGGACAATGATTTATCATTGTGGTTAACATGAGGAATGGTCTGTTTTGGAGGTTGATACAGGACAGTCTTTTCCTCTTGTGGTTAACAAAGGAAATGGTCCGGACAGTCATTCCTTAGGGTTTATACATTATTTCCAGGGTGCACTTTGATTAGTGTAGGAGGAATGGCCTAGGGTGGGGAATGGTCCAGGCTCAACAATCAGGGATGGGCATTCCTTAGGGTTTATACATTCTCTCCAGGGTGCACTTTGATTAGTGTAGGAAGAATGTCCCAAGGTGGGGAATGGTCCAGGTTCAGAAGACAGGACAATTATTATTCCTTGATTGAGAAGAATAGTCAAGATATCTCATTGTTCTACTCTAAGGGAAGATATTCTTTCATATCTCACAGACGTGATTGAAATATTGGCCCAGATGATTCAGTTTATTTTAACAATATTTTTCTGTGTAGGTTGGCATCAGATGATTGTTATGGAGACTACCTGTCTCCAGACAGTAGAGATATACTACTGTGGTGGATTTTTTCCAATGTTTGTGACTATGTGTCACGGTTTGAGTAGTTGCATACTACCATGGATAAACACAGGTGTGTTCTATCAATTGATATTGTACCAGTTGTCATAGGAGATTTTCCAGTTGGATAATAATGACGATGCTCGTGATACTACCAATTGAATGGTTTGTTTGTGCTCAAGACCATACCTCCCTAGCTAGGAGGGAGTGTTGATATTATGGTAGCTTCGGGAGGTATGAATCTCTATTGTTACCTATGATGAGATTATAATGTTCCAGAAGGAAGCAAAGAAATGAAGGAAACCCTAAACAAGATGTCGGTTGTAGAAATATAATTAATATGAATTAATTAGTACTTAGAAGGAGAAGCCAGCCCTAGTAAGTTTTTCAAAACCACTATAAATAGAACATGTTAGTCTCTCATTTGACACACTTCTCATAATTGCATAGGGCATTTTTGCGCATTGCAGTCCAACAATTTTGTGCGCAAGTCCTAGGGAAGGTACTGTGCCAGTTTTGGGTGAGACTATTTGTTCAGCTTGGTTACTTCTTGCTTGGTGCATTAGCCTCTCTTAGCTGTTGGATTTCTACCAGGATTGTTTTCTCTGTCAAGGTCAAGGTGCTTGGAGGGTGGCTTCAGCCTATGGTTGGGTGACAAGGGTATTGTCAATGGTAAAACACGCACAATCTTTCATATTCTAACAACATTTTTATTCATTTTTCTTTTAAAGGTCCTTCATTTTTATGGAGAATTGTTTCATTTCTCTTAGGACATTAGGGAAAAAATCTAGAAGGATTAGTTATGGCTTTTGAATTTTTCTAGCTACAATACTTCTGGGCCTTTAGGCCCTTCTTCCCATGAAATGAGGTACAAGCCCTTCTTGAGGTTAATGAACCCAAAAAACCAAAAGACAAGGAAACAGAGGGGTAGAGGTGTGAAAATTAGTATGTATGTGCATGAATGGTATGATGACCCTTCAAGGATAACCCCCTAGTAAAATCCCTTTTCTCGAGGGTGACCCACTTGCTAGGAACCATGTCAACCACCAAGGTGAAATAAGGAAAAAAATATAATTTCCAAGCAAATGTTCCATAATCAATTAAGGACCCTTTGCAACATGCTCAATGATTTAATTATTAAATTGGAACTTACCATGAGACCAAACTTTTTACCTCGTGAAGTAAGACATGTTATCCTTTCTCGGTCAGGCTGGTATGACAAACACTACTTTGCTGATAACAATGAATGGTAATGTGTGGTGGAGAAGAGGGGCTTTGTCTACCAAATTTGGGCTTAGTTGGTCATTTGGATCTCAACACTCCATGTCTTCTACCTGTGGGCCTCAAGAAATCATATCCTTAGTTACCCCTAAGATGGGGGGTAACAATCCTTAATTTGTTGAGGAGTTTCAACAAAGAAAATTATGTAAAAGTAACAGAAGGATAGTCAATAAAAAAAAAGAAAAAAGAGTGATATGGTTGTTTGTCAGTGATGTCATTGCTAATGGAAGCATTGTTTACTAGAGAAACAAATTTAATAAAAAATAAATAATAAAAAAAACCTCATGGAATGGTAGAATGTAGTTTGACTTATACCTTCTAGAATTATCAGAGTATAATGTGACTTTGATGGCAACATTGTTCAATGTACTTGGTATCTTGATCAATTAAACAAATTGCACAACTTGTGAACAAAATTGGACTCAAGCAAAATGAACTAGCTACAAAGTGTCAAATCACAAAAACTAATACTGTCTTAAAATGTGCAATGTATCAGTGAAAAAATGTAAGGACATGTAAATTTTGATACATAGTGCGAGTGTGACTAAGATAAAGTTTCAAGAAGGAATAAAATCTAAATCTATCAAATAAAGATTTATTAATTGCATATATCAAAATTGAAATTGAACATAATTCAGAAAACATACTCTACAATAGAAAACATTAATGTTGAATAGGAAGATGCACATATATTTGAGATTTAATGGTCATACATCTCAGTGTTGAGATCAATTCACAATTGGACTAGAAACAAGTTGAAAAAATCTAGATTCATTTAAAGATGTAAATTGAACCTCTTAATAAACAATGTAAAACAAATAATGAAAAAAAAATGAAAGTACTAACTTCATATCATGAAATGCATATTATTCTATTTACTATAAACAATTAATAGTTTTTATTGAGTTCTTGTCAAAAAAAATATGTGGAACTTGAACTTTAACTTTAATATTATGCTCATTGAATTTCAAATGATCGAAATTGTTGTTATGTTATATGAATTAAACACTTTTATAAGAATTCGTATATAAAAAGTAGAATATATGATAGTAAAAAAAATACAATTGTTTAGTATTAATTTTTAATAAAAATCCAAAAAACATAATAATGTATATTTGTTAATGCTTAAATTACTACTAGAAAATTTGTTCAGAAAATTTGTTCATTGTAGAAGCAAACAAATCCACGATGGAATTGATAGAATTTACTTTGATCCATAACTTATGAAATTAGCATAATGTTCTTTGATAATGTATTAAAACCTACAATGCATCGGTGATAAAATGTTAACGTGCATTCAAGTAAAAAGCAAAGAAGTTAAAAACAAAGAATTGACAGAATTTACTTTGATCCATACCTTATGAAATTGGCATAATGTTCTTTGATAATGTATTAAAACGTACAATGCATCCGTGATAAAATGTTAACATGCATTCAAGTAAAAAATAAAGAAGAAATTTTTAATTCATAAGAAAAATCAAATTAATAAAAACCTTTATTTTAGTCTAAAGTAAGTTTTGACAAATAAATATTTTATATTTAAATATATATCATTTTGTTTTAAAAAACTAATTAAAATAACACAACATGGAAGAATGCTTTAAACACATTTGTAGTTGTATTAGTTGTTATAATCTAAATAAAACAAAACATTGAGAAAATAAATTAACCAAACCAATCTAAGAAAATAGTGTAAAACAAAAGATGAAGAAAAAAATTCTACAATGCATATTAGTTTATTTATTATAAACACTTATCAATTTTTTATAAGTTTCTCTTAAAAAAATCAATGCCCAATGGCTAGTTTGATTCAAAGATTTTGTTGATTGTATTTGTTGATTAAGATTGTTGTAGGGTTGCATAAAACAAAAGGCATGATTAAGATTGTTGTAGGGTTGCATAAAACTGAATGACTTTTGAAAGTATTCCTATACAAAATGTATAATACATGATTGCTATTGTTGGTTAATTTAAGAATCATCTCAAGTTTTAAATTGAACTTTTTACAAAATGTATAATACATGATTGCTATTGTTGGTTAATTTAAGAATCATTTCAAGTTTCAAATTGAACTTTTTACGATAAAAGGACAAATCATCAAAAATATGCTTATTGTATATATTTTTTTAATCCATATTTTTATTTTTTATATATATTTAATAATTGTTTGTGTGGTAGAATAAATTTGTTAAATGAACACACAAAATTGGTGACAAAATACCCATTCAAAGTTTGGAAATTAAAAAAAAAAACTTTTTTTAATTAAAAAAAACTTTTTTAATTTAAAAAAACTTTAGGCTGAATATTTTTTTTTTAATAAATCTCTAATTAATTTTGCAAAAAAAAAAATTATAACTAATATCAAGTTCACAAAATTTGCTAAGAATTCAATATCTATAACGAAAGCCACCTACATAATTTGAAAGATAGATTTGTTTTCAGATAATTTACAATTTCTCTTCAAACAACATGAAAGAATCCTATTACTAAAATCTAAAATAAAGAAAATAAAAAAGAACATATTAATTAATCTAGATAATAAAAAATGATTTTATCTACAATATAAAATGAAAATGATTTTATCTACAATATAAAATGTTTGAGATAGCATTTTGAAAGAAAATGTTGAAATTGACAATTATCATTTTCGTCTATGTAACTTATTATGATTTTATCTAGAATATAAAATATTTGAGCTAGCATTTTGAAAAAAAAATGTTGAAATTGATCATTATCATTTTTGTCTATGTAACTTATTTCAAATATAGTTTATTGTAATAATAATAACAATTTAGAATAAAAATATTTGAGTTAGAATTGTAGTTAGATGTTGATTAATATCAAATAATACATAGGTTTCATTATTGATTTTATATATTTTTGTATTATTGCATTAAAAAATGATTAAATTAAAAAAAAAAAAACAACAACAAATAAAAAAAGTAATTTTTGTCTATATAACTTATTTCAAATGTAGTTTATCGTAATAATAATAACAATTTAGAATAAAAATATTTGAGTTATGATTATAGTTAGATGTTGATTAATATCAAACAATACATAGATTTCATTATTGATTTTATATATTTTTGTACTATTGCATTAAAAAATGATTAAATTTAAAAAAGAAAACAACAAACAAAAAAATTCAAGATACCTACGATCTAACTATAATATTTTTATGTTATGTGGTCTTTGTATTTCTGAAATACGAATATACATGAAGCCAACTTGTTTTCTGTGGAATTAAATCTAGACTTAGGAAAGCATGAATGGCATAGTGTTCACTCCCATAGGCATCTATTATATTGATTTCACAATAGTCAAAATCCAAATTTGTCCCAATGTGATTAGTTTGAGTTTGATTTTGAGTTTTTGTTTTTGAGTAAATATATTTATTATTTTTTGTAATTGTTGTGAATGCATAGTTTATTAGTTGTTTTCTTTTTTGGCTATTTACATTAATGTTAATATTGAAATCACCAACTACTATCAAAATATAGTGATTATGAAGCTTTTGTGCTTTGGTTGTTGAAATTGTTTCAATGATTGTTGAAGAAAATGTAAATGGAGCAACATATATCTTCCTTATGAAAACATGTTGTTGGACATACAACTCTAACATCACAAGTTCAACTTTGTTATTGATTAAGTTTTTGGTTGCAATAACGTCTATGATTTTTTCTATACAAGTAAGAACACCATGAATAAAGTATATTGCATTAAAGTTGAAATTGGAAAATTTGCTTTTGGTTGGTGGTAAATTTGTTCATGTCTCTTGGAAACAAATGATCATATTGTAAATATTGTCTTCATATTGTAGAATGTCATCAAGATGTGCATGTAGACTAGGTGTGTTCAAAGTCACGATTGAAATTCTATTGTAATCTATAATCAAACTTTGTAAATAGACTAACTTCCATAATGCATTTGTAAACAATTGTTTCATTTCTCTTGGCACTTTTCTATTCAATTTTTTTTTTTTTTATGTTAACTTTTGGATTAGAAACAATAAATCCATAGTTTTCACTCATAATAAGTCTGTGTACACTAATCCATGTGTCCTAATGTTATTTGGATCAAATCCAAGATTATCTAAAGTCAATCCATGTGCTCTATGTATTGTTCTAGCGCAAGCTAAATGTATTGGAAATTATTTTCATATTGTAGTTTGGTTCTTTCCTCTAGTGGGTGGAAATGGCTTTTCAATTTGAAATACTGGTGTTCAAATTAGTGAAATATTTTTGTCATATAATTATTGGAAATTTGTTCTTTGCAATTTTCCAACAACTAGTTCAACAAATTGTTAAGTTTTAATGTTGTTATTAAGTTATATCCAAAGTACATGAGAATTTAATACATCAACAACATATGAGGATCATTGAAAGAAACACAATCACAACGTACGTAACATTTTATCTTGGGAAACCCTCATGGGGAATAGAACCTAGCAAAAACTTCCGCGATATAGATAGACCAAAAACAAAGAAAAAGATCCTCCTCTACTCCTTCACTAGGAAGAGTAGTGCACCACTTAACCAAGAGATACCAAGGGATAGACCAAAACCCTCCTTGACGTCACCCCCAGTTGCAGTAGGTTCTCCTCCAAGACTTGCACACCGCAGATCTAGTTGGTGTGTGTGTCCCAATGAGGCACTGGCCTCTCTTATAAATAATGGTCTGGCTATCCTATAATTAGGTATGGGCCGACCTGCCACTTTACCCTCTTAAATTACATTTAATTTTCAAGGCACAAAAGTGCCGACTTTTACGAAGGCACAATAGGGCCTAATTAATACATATAATATAACAATATTATTCAACATTCCCTCTTAGGTAGAATATTCTTTGAAGTTACAATATTTCAACACTCCCCCTTAACAAGAAGGGTATTCTACTAAAAACATTAATAAAAACTGACTAGACTCAATACATGATCAAGAGGAGGATACATCGTCATCAGCATCACGAACCTTGCCTGTCATATCTATAAATCATCGAAATGTTTTCTCATCATCAACATTAGGAACATTGCCTGTCATATCTATAAATCATTGAAATGTTTTCTCATCATCAACATCATTAGAAACTAAGAATCATCATCTACAACGTGGAGCTGGAGTAACATCATCATCATTAACAACAGAATTTGGAATGTCAAAATCAATGGAAACAAAATGAGGCAGGAGCATCAACAATAACAACAACAACAACAACAACAACAACAAACATTGTGGGAACTCCGGCAGACCTTCCATTCGGACCTTACGAGATCTGTCCAAGGATAATTAAATCCCCTAGGATATAAATCCTAATGAGTTGCGACACTACTGAACATAATAAGTATATACATACATAGTTACTCTGACAAATCATCCATTCGTACCTTATGGGATCTTTCCAGTGATGATCAATCCCCTAGGATATAAATCCTAACGAGATGCCCTGTTAATGGTCAGGTTACCATAGTATCATCAACATCACTCCCCATTTTGAGGGAAGTCCTTTCAGACTACACCAACCTTGTCTCAGAAGTACTCAAACTTCACATGAGGCAGAGGATTACTTATCGCATTTTCTTCCTACTCATCTGTGCCAACATACTGGAGCTTCACAACTCCCTTATTTACCAAGTCATGAATGTAGTGGTACTAGATCTCAATGTGCTTCATCTTATCATGGAACACTAGGTTCTCTGACATCTTTATGCAACTTTGGTTATCACAAAATATTACGGTAGCATCCATCTCTAGGTCAAATAGACCTATCAACAACTTCTAAAGTCATATGGATTCACAACTGGCAGAGCATGCTGCAATGTACTCCGCTTATGACATACTGAGAGAAATATTGGATTGCATCCTTCTTTTCCATGAAGTCATGGCTGACCCCAAACTGAAACAACATCTTGAAGTTCTTTTTCTGTCTGAAGCACTTCCAACCCAATCTGAATCAGCATAGCCATACAATCTCCAGTAAAACATAGGCCATAGTCCAACGCACCCTTAAGGTATCTCATCACATGCTTTGAAGCTACAAGGTGAACACGTTTAGGCTCCACCAGATACTGACTCAAGGTGTTGGCAACAAAGAATATTTATGGTCTAGTATTCATCAGATACATCAATGAACCAATCATCTGTCTGTATAGAGTAACATCAATTATTTTTTTATGAAGTATCAACCAATAAATTCAGATTCGTCTCCATAGGAGTGGACATAGTTGTACATTCTATCATGTCGAATCTCTTTAGAATTTCCATAACATGCTTTCCTTGATTAAGGAAAATCTCTTCTGGGCTTTGCCATACTTTAAGACCTAAGAAATATTACATTGGGCATAGATCCTTCATTTCAAATTCAGAGGCAAGCTTCTTCTTACAATCTCTGATGAGCTTTTCTTCACTTGTCAAGAATAAGTCATCCACATATAGCAACAATATAACTAGTCCATCATTCACAATCTTGAAGTAAAGGTTGGGATCAAATTTACTCTTAGTAAATCCCAAGATCATCAGAAAACTATCAATCCTGCCATACCAAGCTCTTGGAGGTTGCTTCAAGCCATATAGATCCTTCTTCAACTTGCAGACATGAGTCTTCATGTCATGCACTTCAAAACCTGGTGGTTGTTCTATATACACTTCTTCTTCAATAACATTGTTCAAGAAGGTTGTTTTCACATCTATTTGGTGTAACTTCCACTTCATCTTGGCTGCAAGTTCCATGATGTTTATATTGCTACTGGAGCAAAGGTTTCTTCATAATCAATGCCTTATTTCTGGGAAAATCCACGAGCCATAAATATTTCTTTGTATTTCTCAATACTTTCGTCTGTTGCAAGTTTTATTTTGAATATCCATTTAGAATATACTACATCTTTTTTTTTGGTTTGGGAACCACTTCCCACACATCATTCTTCATAATAGTTTGGTATTTTCAGTCATGGCATCCATCCATTCCTTATTTTGAGTATCTTCTTCAAATAAAGTAGGTTCCTTATTAACGAGATGGCACATCAAAGACACATAATTGGAGTATGGCTTAGGCTTCTTTCTTTGTCTCATGGTTCCTTCAGGAGCACCATACTTCTCTTCATCTTGAATGATCTCACGTGCCCAAACTAGTTTCCTCTTGTGAGAGATGATCTCACGAGGTGGTTCCTAAGGTTCCACCATATCATGATCCTCCGTTATAACACCATCAGGAGTAACTGCAACTTCCTTGTTAGGTTCTGCAACTCTAGGAGCTACAGTTTCTTCTTCATAGAATTCTTCCAATTGACATTTCCTCAATAGGATGAAAGATGCATCTTCATCAAAGACAACATATCGATTGATCTCAATCTGACGGTAACCTAGGATGTAGATTTTGAAGGCCTTGAAGACCTCACAATATCCAACAAAGGCTTGGTTCTCTTGTCTTTTGGAATATGTAAATAAATTGGACAACTAAATGTTTTGAGATGGTTGGCTTCTAGATTATTTCCGGTGAACATCTCTTCAAGAGTATTGAATCCAAGTGCATTATGGGATATTTTTTTCTAGACATATATTATTTTTCTGGCTTTCACTGCTTCCATAATGGCTTTCACTGCTTCCATGGATCATGTCTTTCACTGCTTCCATGATTGTTCGGTTCTTTCTTTCTGCTACACCATTCTTTTGTGGGTTGTAAGGAGTGGTGAGCTCACTCTTGATTATGGAATCTCTACAAAAGTGTTTGAATTCTTTTGAATTGTACTCTCCTCCATTATCTGACTTGAGTATCTTAATCTTCTTCTAGGACAGGTTTTCTACTAAACCTTTGAAATCTTTGAATTTTTAAAACACTTCATCTTTTAACTTTAAGAAATAAACCCAATTCTTACGAGAGTAATCATCAATGAATGTGACATAGTATACATACCCGCTTAATGAAGTTGATGGAATTGGACCACATACATCTGAATGAACAATATCCATTATTCCATCCGCTTTACTATCACATTTTGGAAAAGGATTCTTCGTAATCTTTCCTTGTGCACATCCTTTACATACACCTTCATGATCAACCTTTAATTCTGGTAAACCTGTGACTAACTTTCTCACATATGGTAGGTGTTTGTAGTTAATGTGAGAAAGCCTTCTATGCCAAAGTTCACATGGACTTACAGTACTATGTGTTAAGGCTACATCCAAGTGACCTTTTAATTTGTACAATCCACCTTCTTCTATTCCAATAAAAACTGCGTCTTCTATATTCTTTCCTTTAGACCACATAAGAAATTTACCATTTACATATGCAACCTGGAAACCTTTCTTATCTAAAGAAGAAATAAAAAGTAATTCTTTCCTCAAAACTAGTACATAAAGTATATCCTTCATCCTTATTGGAGTTCCTGAATCAAGTTTGTAGGTGGCTTCTCCTATTCCTTTGATTGAGTACTGATAGTCATCTCCAAGTCATACTTTTTTGGGGGAGTTCTTCTCTTCAAGGTCAGAGAGAGTATTCTTGTTACTTGTCATGTGCTTGGAAGCACCATTATCTACGAGTCAAGTATGGTCTCTAGGTGTCATCGTCTCGGAGAGAGATGAAAACAAAATGTATTTTGTTATCTCTTCTCTAGTTGTCTTCTTGGATGGCTCACCATATTCATTTGCATGGGCATGATGCATTTTTTTATTTTTCTTCTTGTATTCTTCTATCTTGAGAGGACAAATTTTAGCAATCTGCCCCATCCTTTCATAATGATAGCACTTGTAGGTGGAAAAATTCCTTTTCCTCCTTTGTCCTTTCTAGTACTTATGAAATTTCTTAGGAGAGTGAGTCTCCTTATGAGAGAAAGTCTCCTTATGAAAGTGAGTATCCCTCTTTCCCCTTCCTTTCTTGGCATGAGAAACTAGAGCTTGATATTCATCTTCTCTTAGAATGGATTCTCTATTTGTAACTCTTGCTTCTTCCTGAACAAACTCTTCCCATAAACTGCCAAATTGGATTTTTTCTTTTCTGGCACACACTTTTTGGATAAAAGCATCCCAAGTTCTTTTGAGACCATTGAGAGCAGTCATCACGATTTCATATTCATCTACCTTTTCTCCAACTACTTCTAGTTGTTCTTTTAACTTAGAAACCCTAGAAAAATAATCTTAAATTGTTTCTCCCTTTTGCATTTTAGCATTCTTGAGTTGGGTTCTCAAGTTCATCTTCCTATTAATATTTATTTCTTCATACATCCTGGATAGGGCATCGAAAATTTCCTTCAAGGTATCCTTGGAAGACACTTGAGGGATCAAGTGGTCTTTGATGGAATCTACAATTATTCTCTTTTCCCTAATCATGTCCTTCTTGTACTTCTCTTTAGCCTCATTTCCTTCTAGCTTCGGAATATTATTCTTTATAAATTGCACAAGATCATTCTCTTCAAGAATGAGACCAATTATTTGTTTCCAAGAACGAAAAGTTTCCACACCTTCTAACTTTTCATCAAGCTTAGTGCATATAGCTCAAGTGGTAGATTTATTTTGACTAGTATTTTTTGTAGCAAGGTAGTTGTTTTGTCATAAGTTGCAAAGTTTTGTTGACTTATTTAAACTTGGTCAAATGCTTCAAGAATTATCAATTCTTCATCTACTTGTGCAAGCATTTTTTCATTATGTCTTTGCACACCTTTGTTTTTGTAAAACATGTATGAAAATAATGGATATATTGGTGGTGATCTATACAAATGGTTATTTATGTATTCTATGTCATCATTAGACTTCTCATTCAATCTTATTTTATTTAAAACTTTGATCAAATGTTTGTCTTGTTGATGTATCGACATATGCAACTGATATCATTTTATTTTTTCTTTCCAAATGGTATACAATAGTTTTTCCTTGTTCACCATCTGGTTTTCAAAGATCAGAGAATCTTTGACAAGTTGTGCTTGATACAAGTCCCCACAGAATATTATATCAACATTTCCAAAATATTTTGTTGAGTTGTGTTTTATTTCTCACAATCATTTATCAAGTTGATACAATAATGTAGAGACACTTGTTAGAAATAATAGGATTTCTCATTTAACCATAGACAATATAACAATATTTTCAACCAACCATAGGATGAAGCCACCCCCGAGCACCTTAAACTTGACATAGAGAATAATTTTGGAAGAAAAAACTGGGTCCAAAAGGAAATAAAGGTAGAGTACCACTCTCCAAAGCGAGTGTACCAAGAAGAAATTCCAAACCATAACCAAGAGAAAGTCCAAGCCTAAAACCAAAAATACTAGTTGCAGTAGCTGCAACTGCAACTACTCTCCAAACTTGTGCACTTACTGAATTTCTACAGTTGTGAGATGTGTTTGTCCAAATGAGCTTTGGAATCCTATATTTATACTGCTCTTCCTTAGCTTTCTGGGCTGAATTCTCTTTTTGGAGGCTAGAAAATCAATATTAATTATTCTCTTTAGTCGACTTGTATTCTAGGTTTATGTCCAAGGATTTTAGGGTTTCTCTTTCTTCCCATAATATTCTAGTCTTGTCAAGGTTACATGTGGAGGTTAATACCTCCCGCAGCTACCAAAAATATCAACACTCCCTCCTAGCTAGGGAGGTATTGAAAGCAATGGTCTTTAGCACAAACATACCATTCGATCAGTAGCATCATCATAGCCACACAAGTTATCTCATGATCAAATCATGAGCACCATCATCACTATCAATATCATATGATATCAACAAATGCATCATCTCTCGAAACTATACTCCATCTAAGTAATCAGGCATGATGTTGAATAAGTTACTCACTCCATAGAGTGATACAAGAACTATTATTCTAATAAGGACATATGTCCTAGAAGAATAATTGTTACAACAGATGCTGGAAGCCACACCATGGGCTACAAGGACTATTCTTCTAATATGGACATACATCCTAGAAGAATAATTGTCCTGTACCATTTTCCTCCTAGAGAATATCTTTCCACCAACACATTGACCATCCATCTAGATGGTAATCATTTCCAATACTATTGATAGTCTTCATGGAAATCAGAACAATTTCATTCAATAGAACACAACTGTGTCTATCCATAGTAGTACACAACTACTATCCAGTGGTACACAACCACACCAAGTAGAACACAATTATTTAACCAATGATACATAGTCACAACCAATGGAACACATCCAACATAGTGGCATACAACTATTCTCCAAAGACATGCAGTCTCCACAGTAATCACATCATCTGATATCAACCTGCATAACAATATCATGATACAAACTGAGTCATATGGGCTATTCTTCCACTCACATCTGTGATATCTAGAAAAACATCTTCCCTCAGGAGGTAAAACATCATCCATGGGCTATCTGGACTATTCTTCTCAAGGATAGAAGAATAATTTTCCCTGATTTCTGAGCTTGGACCATTCACCTAACTGTGCCATTCCTTCAACACTAATCATGGTGCAAACTGGAGAGAATGAGTCTACCCTAGTGAATGCCTATCCCTGATTGTTGAACCTGGACCATTCACCAAACTGGGCCATTCCTCTGGCATTAATCATAGTGAAACCTAGATAGAATGAGTCTGACCTAGGGAATGACTGTCCAAACCATTTCCAAATGGAAATGGATGTCCTGCACCAACCTCCAAAATGGACCATTCTTCGAAACTTCTCACAACTGTGAACTTCAAAAGAATGATTTCCCAGCGAGGCAAACCATTCTATTTGACCACTACTTAGAGTGATTGCCAAGAAGAATGACTTTCCTATACCATTCCCCCACACTGGCCACAAGGGGAATCATTGTCTACGGTACATCAAAAATCTATCGGACCATTTTCATTACGAAAATGACTATCCGATCTAGACCATTTTACGAACTGGAAAATGCCTGTCCATCAGAAATCTCAAACCACTTTCCGAACTGGAAAGAAACTGCTCATCCTAGACCATTTTTCAAACTGAAAATGATTTTCCATAAATCAATAACATATCAGTTCTCCCTCCCAACTTGGGAGTAATCTCTTCCTTTTTCAATAAGGAATTTGTCTCCACGAGCCCCAACTTGTTTCTTAGGTACACAAACTTTTCATCTTGGACAAAGGTTTTACCAAAATATCTTCTATCTCCTTATCTGTGGAGATATATTGGATAACCACTTCTCTTTTCCGGACTTCATCATAGAGAATATAATCCTTTATCTCAATGTACTTTTTTCTGTCATGGAACACTTCTTTTCTCTGAAGGCTTCAGATAGCTTTGATCATTACAATATATCATGGTCGAGTTCAACACTTCTATTTTCTACTAGCTCATGATATCATGGAAAGGATCAAATTGAAACATATCTAAGTAACACTTCTTCTGTCATCAAGAGATTTTTCCATGGATTAGCAATCCATCATCCTAGACTTCTGAGTAATTATTCTGATACACTATATCTGTCATAGAAAATTTTCACCATGCTTCTATTGTATATGAGATACTATGCATTAAGTTGTTTGAATCCATACAAGGTCTTCTTATATCTACATATATGGGTCTCTTTCTGGTATAATCTTCTTTCTCACTTGCTTTATTGGGAAGAATAGTATTTTACATGTAAATTCCAATCCATGGATACTACAAGAGGTATATCTAGTTTACTGGAACAAGTTGTTGTCATAGTCTTCTCCATCCTTCTGGAAGAACCTCTGAATCTTGCAATGATTCCATTTATAAGTATTTTTCACATTTTCTTACATACATTGTTCTTTATCATAACTTTCATTTCTTCTGCTCGATTTCTTCTTAGTGGGTTCAAACCAAAGCTGGTAGTCTTGTGATTCTCAATATAATAACTTGGTTGCTCTTGCTTTTCTTCTTTCTTGGAATCTTCATGATATTCCTCATGTCTGTCTTTAGCTCTTGGGTCCATGGGGTCTTATATATTCCCTGAAGGTTCCAAATTTTTTCTTTCATCATAGGATCATGGACGTAGATGGTCAACCAAGGATACTTTAAGGCTTCTTTTCGAAGCAGACTTCTTCTAGAGTCAAACTGAACATGTGTTACTTATCATGGATGTTACTTTCAATGGGAACATGGATAGATGCTTTATAATCCTCAATGGATCATATTTAGGATTAGATCCCTACTAATCCTTGCTCCATGTATGAATGCATGCTCTTCTTTTGGAATTATTTAATTAGCTCCCTCCATCTAACATAGTCCACGCTTTCATCTGCATCCTTATTTCCTTATGCAAGGTGTCACAAGTATTTTTCTAATTTCCTCTTGATTTCTAACTTCTTTATATTTTGACTCCTTCTGGTTCTCTTCAAGTTTGATTCTGATTTCGTCTTATCTGGAAGTTGTTATTTATATAATAACTTCCACATGAATTGTTACCAAATATTGTCAACGTACTTCATCTTTTCATGTGTATTTCTTGATTTATAGTCATCGTGATAGCAATCCTTATCTTGTTGTTCTTACATAGGTTTTGTTTCACTTGAACATCTTATCTTCTAAGAAATAGATATACATGATATGTACAGAAACTATGTGAACATTGTATGTACAAGAATTTTAAGGAATATTGTTACCTTGACTTAGAAGAAGAAGTTTGTTTTATCCTGCTTGGTCTTCTTTGAGGGTTCCCTTTCTTTGGAAAATAATGCTTCATATGTTTCCTTCCTTTTCTTTAACTCAGGACAGTGGTTTCTGTAGTGACCATATTTTCGACATTTGAAGCATTGTATTTTTGACATATCCTTTTCTTGATTTGGTTTCTTCCTCAGGCCAAACGTCTTCTTATTCCTGAGATTCTTGAAGGCTTGATCTTTTCTTTGTTGTGAAGGCTTGATCTTTACTTTGCTGTGAAGGCTTGATATTTACTTTGGGATTTCTCTTTTGTGTTAATCCTTGATTCTTGTTGTGCACAGCAAGTCCAAAGTTCTTCAAATGTGGGATATTCTTTTCTTGTGTTCATGCTTGTGGAAAATGCATCCCATGTCTTGGGAGGGACATTGAGTACTATTTTTACCAGTTCATTTTCTGAAATGATTTCTTCAATAGAATGTAGTTTAATTGAGATATTATTACGAAGTATGATGTTATGTTGTCATCATCATTCATTTTCATGTCACAAGGCTCATTCTTCAGACTCATTACTTGTTCAATGTTTCTGACTGAGAAGAGGTTAGTTAGGGCATCGTACATCTTCTTAGATGATTCAAGATGAGATATGTAGGGTATCAAGGGGTGTTTTACAGATTTCACTATGATACTCATGGAATTGATGTCATTGTCCTTGAACTTCTTCATAATTGCAATGTTCTAAGGTTCCTTCTCTTTTCCTTATTCAAACTGTGGTTCCACGGTCTTTCCTTTCATGATATCCAACACTTTATTCTTGGAAAGGATGAGTTCAATCCTTGTCTTCCATGATCTAAAGTTAGAAGCCCCTTCTAACTTGTTTTCTGACCTCATAGAGTAAATCATGAATGCTTTGACTTGGTCAACCTTTGACATTGACCAAGAACTCAAACTTGATGTCTTAGCTTGCTGAGAGTACCAGGAGGTGAGCTAGGTTAGGGTGCACTAGGATATCCATAAATTATGTCAATGTCTTCGCTTAAGGTGCCTTAAAAAGAGAGTTAGGGTTTCGTTGCTGCAACAAAAACATTGACTCCAACTTCAACTATAACTGAGCAAAATCCTCCCAATCTGTCTTCCAACGATTAGACTGTTCGAAGATAGTGTGGGCCCATAAATTTTTTGAAATATAGCTGTGATTGTTTAACCATAGACAATATAGCAATATTGTCACCCAACCATAGGTCGAAGCCACCCCCAAGCACCTTAACCTTGACAGAGAGAATAATTCTAGAAGCAAACCCTGGGTCCAAAAGCCAATCAAGGTAGTGTAGCACTCTCCAAAGCTAGCATACCAAGAAGAAAGTCCAAACCATAACCAAGAGAAATTCCAAGCCTAAAACCAAAAATACTAGTTGCAATAGCTACAACTGCAACTGCTCTCCAAACTTGTGCATTTACTGAATTTCTACAGTTGTGAGTTGTGTGTGTCCAAATGAGCTTTGGTATCTTGTATTTATATTTCTTGTCCTTAACTGTATGGGCCGACTTCTCTTTATGGAGGCTAGAAACTCAATATTAATTATTCTCTTTAGCCGACTTGTCTTCTAAGGTTATGTCCAAGGCTTTTATGGTTTCTCTTGCTTCCCAGAATATTCTAGTCTTTTCAAGGTTACACGTGGAGGTTAATACCTCCCGTAGCTACCAAAAATATCAACACCAACAAGGGACACTTCATCAATTATCACAACAGAAAGTTGTTCACAGTGTTTTGTAAATGTATCCAACTTTTCATTGCTTAGGAACAAGTATTATGATTTGTTAAAAGGCATGCAAAGTGCAGAGTGCAATATGACACATCTTGCATTAGATGTTGTTTTTCTTGTATAAGTTGTTATGATTCATTTTATATTAAGTGGGTCATATTCCATTGTATGGTTTTCCATGCAAACAAGAGATTTGAAAAGTGATTTCACAACAAATGTAAAAAACAAATGTATTGGTTCATTTGGTGCCTATTTATTTTTATTCAATATATATTTCACTGTCGTTTCTTGTACTTTGTTCAATTGTCTTCTCATATTATAGAATGATACATTCTATAATATGTGTAGTTTCTTTACAATATGGTAAGGTTTGTCAAGTGATGTTTTTATTTTTTTCATGTTTTGAAAGTATTTGACATCAACATCAATATCATATTCTGCATAGTGCTTGTTATCACTAGATAATTTGTCATTGGCAATTGATTGGTTCTCTTTAACCGCATCTCTGTTATAGATTTCATAATATCCATATTCAAGAATGCTTGATACATCATCAAGGTTACCCCATTCTTTACTTGTTGTATACATAAAATTTTGTTCATTTTGTTTTATGGTTTCTTTCAACTTCATGTAGGAATTCTTCCAAGTTGAATATTGGTTTTTAAAAATGATTTCATCAACTCTATATGGAACATATAGAATCAATTATTCTCTATAGAAATTATCAGGGTATCTATGTTCATTGTAACTTACGTATCTAATGGCATATGGAACATCACTATTTCTCAGTTTATTTCCTTTTTTTTTATATCTTGATGCAAATTATGTTCAATGTTTGAAGGACGTTGTCAGTAGTGATCAATCATTCATGGACATTGTTGGGAGGCCTTTTAGGCCAGTGTAATAAGTCATATATATTATACATTAGCATAATATAATATATTAATACATGTAATAAATAAAGTAAATGCACGTAAAGGATAAATGCAACCTAACACATAATTTTGTGGAGCAGGTACAACTGCTCCAACCATTTATCCAATGTATAAATACTCTTGAAGAAGGAATACTAAAGAGGTTGGTTAACCTTCCCAAATACTTCTCTTATTTCTTGAGTTGTGTGTGTGTTCCTAATATTCTTTCTATATGTAGGTATCTTCTTGAATGTGTGTCTTTAATCCTGGACTACAACATTTTGTTTTTTTTTCCATGTGACTTGAACTAGGGACAAGCTAGAAAATTTGATCATGGATGAAAGATCTATTCAAGGATAAGAGGCTACTCTATATTGGATATGCTCATGGAATGATTATTGAATAATTCTGGTGATTACATACCAAAATACTTTTCATACAAATCCGGTTTGTCAATGGCCTTATTTGAGGATGAAATAGTTTATGTTACCAATATGTCAACATGGCATTGGAAAATTCAGGAAAACTACATGAAAGAATGAATATTGTATGTTTCATTTGAATATTAGTTAAAGAATTAATTGTGTGCATGATAATTACATGTCTCAAAATGATACATTATGAGGGTCCAAATATTTTTTTCTTTTAATTTTGAAATATGGTTGGATTACTACCTATGTTAAAGACTACTACAAAGTTTTGAATAGTGGATGGTGGTGAAAAGAAAAGATCATGGTATTAAAAAAAATTGTTTAATGATGCTATTGTACCTATGATGTTGTTATTAAATGATAATAACTTAAAATCTTGCTCGATGTGATGTCATGATGCTACTATGTTCTTCATGATTTCAATTTTATCACCATAATAAATTTGATGATGACGTAGTCAAGAATCGATCGCCTCTGAGAAATAATGTTTCTCCCCTTAATTGGTCAATTGCAAGAAGATGTCTGCACAAAGAAAAAAAAATGGAAATTCTCTCTAATGATGCAACATATGATGCAATTTAGGCTGAAGATATGATTTCCGTGTACATGGATATAGAAAAATTTACTTTGTTTGGGAGCTATTGAATGTTGTGTTGGGAAAAGGATCGAAGCTCCCCTTGGGTAACAATACTAATGAAGCTCCACATCATTCAAGAAGTATTTCCATCGATGTCGTGTTTTCTATATTGGAAGGTAGCTTGGAAGTGAGTATGAGAGGTAGTGCATAGTGTACATGGACCTGAAGAAAGGATTGTGTTTCTATTCTATTTGGTTCGATCGATGATGTCCTGCTACTGATGAATGTCCTATATGTTGAGGCGACCAATGACATATTGGACATGTGAAAATGGTTCTTTCATACATTTCCAAGACAACAAAGATATATAGTTGCACAAACAATGAGCAATATCATAATGTTGAACACTTGACCATGTAAATGTTCAATATGAACATTAGATGTAGAAAAATTGAAAAATTTCCCATGCTAAGGAGGATCCATAAATGGAGATGGTGTATGACAGATGGAGAGTGGATTGAATTAGATGGACACGGGGTGGATTGAAAAGGGTTGGATAGTAATGCTCCAAAGTAAAAAACATGTTATGAATGGTTGAAAGCAAGTATGTGCACTCCAATAGATCAAAAACATGTTATGAATGGTTGAAAGCAAGTATGTGCACTCCAATAGATCAAAAACTTATTCCACTTATTGATCTGTAAACTGTCATGGATATTCCAATGGAACAGTTAGTCACAACATATCTAATAAAAATACTGAAATATTTATTATTAAGTGTTATCACCGAAAAACCGTCTGCAACATTACAAACAACGGTTGAAGAAAGACATCAATTCAAGCAATAAACAATACACCTACAACATCAAAATCCATCAAAAATGTATAAAACTATATACTTGTTCCAAAAATTAAAGTGCAGAAATTCACCAAAGGAAGCGTGCACACTATGCACATAATGCGCAGGCTAACACAACCCTAAGCACTCACTATGCGCAGAATGCACAAGATGTGCAACTGTATATGAGAAAACCTACACACTTCTCATAAACGATGCATTTATGAATATTGTCGACCTCTCAACCACTTCCAGTCCGACCCCCAATACGATTTGACACTCAAATCTGAGCGAAATCTAGCTTGGAGGTTAGTCAAGGGATAAAAAGTTCCCTAAAAGGCCCCTTGTTCACACTATGAACCAATTGTATCTTTCCATGAATGGACACTATAAATATATTCCATGGGTGTGCTAAGAAAACAAGAACTTCAAGGTATTGTTATGTTGCAAGAATTCTTCTTGGAGAATCCTCTTTTCTCTTTGAATCATTCAAGCACTATAGCAAGGGCCATTCCACTCACCTCTTGAGAGGATTGGCATTGTATTTCTTTTCCCTTGTCACTTTCCATTGTATGAAGAGAATATCATTCTATTAGGGAACTCAAGAGCCCTCCCAAGGAGGAAGAGGGGATTGATAAGTCCTTGCCTTTATCTATGGTGCTAGCCTATCAATACATTGATTCATTGGTATCTATATGATTGTCATTTTTTGTTTTTCATGGTTCTAGTTCTTGCAAGATTCTCTAACATTTATTTATTTTTATCTTTCTTTTTATTTCTTTGTTTCATGTGTATTTGGTTATCTAATCAACTCACACACCTCTGTCTTGTTTAAATTACTTAACTAGGAAAGTAAGTGTTGTTTTTTTTCTCACCCATGTGACAAAACCAACACAACATTAAGGTTATCTTTCCTTTATATTTCCAGGATATTTAGTTACTTATTTTTCTGCTTATGCATGAAATAGATAAAATAAATAAAATAGATAACAACAAAATACAATCATAACATCCACAAATAAACACAAGCATTAGCAACTAGCGAAATAAAGGTCGTTCCATCATTTCCTTACCGAAGAAGACGCACCCCAGATCAAAAAAATGTTGAGAAGATCGACGTCACTTATTCCATTCTAATTTCCGATGAAAAAGAGACTCGGGAAACCCAATACGGGAGAAAACCCAACTAGAAGGTGAGGTTTCTTTGCTCTCTTTTCCCTAGTGTAGAAATGATGCAAGTACAAAGAAAGGGGCACTCCCTATGGAGTTTCCTTTGACCTGTGGCATTTATGGCTGCTACATAATCTCTCCTCTTTTATTCTCACAGAATACCACTCTCATATGTTTTTCTTAGCTATGGAACAAGATACAATACAAAAGAATCGAACCCCTTCTCCTCCTAGTGTCCTGGTATTTAACATATCTCGATAGCCATCTAGGGGTAGGTTTTTTTACTTCCTAAACCATAAATTGTGATAGGGTTTTGGACCTTATATAATCTTCCTGAAATTACATACGTGGCTAGCCCCATAATTGTGAGTAATGGGCGTTGACGTCACATCCTTTCGTACCATTTTGGTCAACATGGTAGGTCAACTTGCAGGAGGCATAACTTTTTCATACGAGCTATGATTGACATGATTTTTGCACCGTTGGGAAGGTATCGATGTCTAGAATAGCGTCATGGAGTCCAAGATATGATAGGAAAGTTTTAATCCTAAAAATATGTTGTTTGATGCCTCAAAATGGCCTCGAAAGGTTCCAAACTTTAATTTACCAAATTGGGACCTTCCACTAAAATGGCCCTACAAGATTATTCCTCTAATTTTTCCACTCTGAAAGGATCGATATAGATGAAAAACAATGTAATGATACAATATTGATCACTTATGATTTCAAACCCCAATGGAGGGCGCAATTTCAATCAAAATAATACAAAATAATATGGAATTGCTTTATCAATACGGTGTCATTTCTTCCACCTTGTCAATCACTTATTACATTTGAAATATTTCTCTCTTATTACTAAGCCAAAGGGACATGTTTGATTATTATTATGCATAATTGAATCTTGTTCCTTGGAATGCATCAATTCACGCTAGCCATGGAAGCGACGAAATAATGTCAGATAGATGATTTACAATGACAACTTTTGGACATTTTTTAGGCAAAAACGTGGCTCAAGGAGAAAAAAAATTCTCTACTCACTGAAATGAAAAAATGTAGATAATAAAATGGTTGTCTTCGAGAAGAAATAAGGGAACGAAAGACTTTTGTGTGTTGTCTGCATGAGGATTTTGAATCCAAATATGTTCTTCTTCGAGAGGTTGACAAAATTGATTCAACCTTTGCAAGTGCTATAAAGTGGAAAACCAAAGTGTGTGAATTAAGATCGTTGAATTAATGGTTTGATATGTTCCTTGACTTGAAGGTTGATTTCCTGATGACCTTTAAATTTCCGAGGAAAAATGGATTTATTGTCATTGTCTTCTTCATGTGAAGCCCAAATGTATCAATCCATTGGTTGGATGATCGAGATTGAGTGGAGGTTATGAAGCGATGGATGGATCACAAAGCTTGACTTCAAAAAGGTATAGGTCGATCAAAGATGGTTTATATAGTGTTTTTTCCATTAGTGTATTAAGATATTTAAGTTCCATGGAATCACATATAAAAATCATTACCATAAAACCTATTAAGTATGGTTAGTCAAAATCTTTTTCTAAAAAAAGGGTACCATGTCAAGTGTTAAAAAAGGGAAGTATTTATTTTGTAAAAGAGTTATATGAAGGTTTTTTAGTCACATTATGTTTCATGTAAAATATATATCAATGCAACTTGAAGAAAAAGTGTTATGATCCTTGATTTTATAAGTATCACTACATATGGAGTCATGAGAGTTGTAAAACTAATAAGAAGGATAAAAGTCTTAATAGTTAGAAAAAACATTAAAAATAAAACGTTGTCATAGTCGTTGGAAAAAAATGATTTTGTCTCAAGCAAGGAGGGGCTTAAACATGAGTCCTTGAATGCAGACGATCCTCTCCACTTGATGTAATGCAATTCACTACTTAGTTGATGATGTCAGTTTCATTCGACATCAGTTGATACCTAGTCGACAAATTCTTAATTGAGTTTGTAAAAGTCTAGTACTGAAAAAGAGACTTTGTATACTTAGAGTCATAGTAGATTCTAATGAGTCGTGTTCGAGTCGAGTTAGTCAAGTCATTATCATGAAAAGTCTTAGAAATTTTTCCTTCATGTAATGACAATTGTAGACTCCAATCCACTGCTAGAGACTTGAAAAAATAAAGAATCACAACCATGATTGTCAACAACAGAGCACCAGAAAATAGAATTGACACAAATCATGATCTTATGAGAGCATCCAAGATGCACAAAGTAGAAGAAGAGATTGAACAAGAGAAAAATGCATTCAAGAAAGAGACATCAGATGACAGACACACACATAAGATCTTAAAGGACAAGATGATAACACCAAAACAGGTGAACTAATTAAGCCCCTGGTATAAAAATTGCAGAATATTTTCCTGAGTTGTGAACTTAGAATCGAAAAAGAAAAGAAATGGTAGGTTGTTCATAGGTAGGTGGTACTCCACTGTAGGGTGTTGTACAAGAGAAATATGAGCACATGATGAGCCAATAACCACTCCAAAGGAACGATGGTGTAACAAGATATTCAAGAGGACGATTGTTGGGTATGGTAGTTGAGCATTGGATACTCACTAACTGCACATGAACCTATCATATTGGACATGGAGGATAAAGAGTAACAGGTCCTGGTAGAACCTTGTATATGTGTATATTCCTATAGAGTTGGTGATTGTTGCAGTTGGTTTACCTATGAAGAATGGTATGCATGGTTGATGCATAGTAAGGATACTTCTGCAAGAGTAGAGACCCAATATGTTGTTGCACACTTGCTCGGGATGAGCAAGGATTTTGGTGTGGGGGAGATGTTGGGAGGCCTTTTAGGACCTTGTAATAAGTCATCATATATTATAATTAGCATACAATAATTCATGAATAAATGCGATAAAGTAAGTAAATGCACGTAAAGGATAAATGAAACCTAATGAATGATTAGTTGGAGTGGCTACAATCACTCTAACCATTTCTCCAATGTATAAATACTATGGAAGAAGGAATACGAAAGCAGTTGGTTAACCTTCCTAAATACTTCTCTTATTTCTTGAGTTACGTGTGTGTTCCTAATATTCTTTCTATAGTGTAGGTATATTCTTGAATGCATGTCTTTAATCCTCGAACTACAAAAAAAATACTATTCCCTTTGAATTATTTGGTTCTCGTTGCAGATGTTTTTCGGGAAAACATCCTTAAATTCTGACAATAATGGGTACTTATCCAATGAGGGTCCCTTCCTTTCATTCACTGCTTCCACTACATACAATCAACACCCTTGTCTCAAGCATCACTTAAACTTCATAGTTGATATAAAGCATAACGACACTTTTCTCCGTACACCCTGGATCTCTACTGACCTTCCTTTGTTGTCGACACAAAGCACCCTCTTTGCGAAACAATCTACCATGGCTCGGTGAGCTGCTAACCAATCCATTCCAATGATTAGGTCATACTCCCCGAGAGTAGTGACGTATACCTTCAACTTTGTAGTACACACTCCCGGGTCTACTATACAATTATCAACACTAGGTCCTACCGCTTGTTTTTCCCCCAAAGCCATCTCTACTTGTTTAAAGTCATCATGTTCGTAGGCTTCCAACCCACTCTTTTTTAATGCAGATGGTGAAATGAAACTATCTGTAGCACCAGAATCAAATAAAATCTTAACTTTGATATGATTTAGCGTACCTGATGACTCCACCACCGTGGATTGATGTTTGGCCTGGCGATTATTAACCGTTGTGTAAATCTGGTGGCTGCTACTTGATCTCCCCATTAGTGCATTTCCTTCTCTATGCACAAACCTTGATTGTAACTTTGGGAAGTCATGCTGGTAATCTGGTCCTCCGCACCCCCAACAGGTAACATGAGATTGAACCTGTGCACTGTTATGTGACTGTCTCTGAAATGAGTTCCTTCCCCTGGAACCCTTGCCCCTACTAGTTGTTCCCTGAGATGGTCGTGGACCTGTCTGCGTTTTTGGCGATGAACGAGATGCTGCACTCGGTGCCATTGAAATCCCTGCGGCTACTGTCCTTGGTGTGAATCTGTTACCATATGGCGGTGGCCTTGAGCCCCCTCCCCTAGGAAATGTCAGGGGGGGCTTCCCTACGAATCCAGGACGATGCGGCAATGTCGGTCTTGTAACCTCGGGTAAGTTCATGTGTTCCTCCGCATAACGCGCATTTTCCACCGCTTCTGCTACTGAAGACGGTTTCCACATCCGCACCATAGCTCTTATATTAGAGTTCAATCCATAGACAAAGCACTCTGCCTGTCGTTGGTCATTATCCATATACAAAACATATTTGACCAGTTCCATAAATCTGATCTCATATTCTTCTACAATTTTGTTTCCCTGTACTAAGGCATGAAATGCCCCTACCTGTTGTTCCTCGTAGTACGCTGGCAGATATTTCCTTCAGAACCTCTCCTCGAAAAGTTCCCAAGATATTTTGTTTGGGGTAAGGTGCAGTTGTCTTTCCAGGTTGCCCCACCAGTTCAAGGCGCTGTCTCTTAACTGAAAAATTGCGATCTTTGAGTTGGACGCATAGTCCCTTAAGGAAAAACACCTTGTTATGCCTTCCAACCATGCTTCCACGTGTTCACTGGCACGACCCCCGGAAAACTCCGGAAGTTTGATCTTCTGCAATTCTCGCGTGATGTCTTTGGGTGGAGGTCCTCCCCATAAATCCCTTGACGCTTATGGATTACCCGTTCCATATGGTGGGGGTTCCACTTCAGTCCCTGCTGGTTGTCGCCCCTTTAAAGTCTCATTAATGGCTTCCAACGAGCGCAATATGAGATCTAGTTTGGGCGATGGTGGTGGTGGCGCTGGTGGTGTTGGTGGTGCTTGCGACGATGCTCCCC
>JZKD02S1633694.1:145604-157563 GCA_000966675.3 Picea glauca | reverse complement strand
ACCTCAACAATTGGAGGAAAGAAAAGAAAAAGGTTTATGCTTTAATTGTGATAGCAAGTACAGTAAGGGACATAAGTGTGGTGAGAAGAAATTATTTTACATAGATTGTGAAGAGAAAGAAGAACAAGAACAAGAACCATCTCAATATGAAACGTAGAAGCAATTTCGTCTGAAGAGTTGACTCCCACCATATTGTGTAATTCATTGGCTAGAATTAGCACTCCTCAAACCCTCAAGATTGAAGGATACATCAAAAAGAAAAAGGTAATAGTCCTAATTGATTCTGGCAGTACTCATAATTTCATTCACTATAAATTAGCCAAAGATCTCAATTTCTTATATCCAGCGCCAGAGTTTCAAATAATGATTGCATATGTGTTGGCAGCCAATTAACATTTTCCACTGTCTTATAAGCTGCCTACACCAATGTTTTGCAAACATCAAATTTTTCGTCGCAATTTTCAAATAAACGACACTTTTATTTTTGCAACATTTTCACATTTACCTTCGTTTTTGTTTTCACGACTGTAAGCGTGAAAACTTGGTCTTTCGTAGTCGCATTAAAATAATTATTTGGACTGTTGTAATCCTTCTTGTCAATATGCCTATTGAGCTTTCGTGTTACTTATCATTATACATCTTGCAAAACTCTTTTGATCTGCACTCATTGGGCATTCTTTGACTGATTATGTATTTTTGTTTCATTAAATTGTGATGCATTGACCGTTGAATTTACATGTGCTTTGATTTGATTTACTTGACCATTGGTTTCATGAAAATACATAGGTATGGTGGTTAAACCCTTCATATATATGTTTTAAATGATACCTATGTTCGTTCTTTCAAAACTATTGGCATGTTGATTATATGAAGACCCATTGGCACATTGGTTAAACTCTTGATATGAGTTGTTACAATACATTGGTGCATGGTTAAACATTGGTATTGGTTGGGTGTTTAAAACTATGGAATAACGTTCCATTGCGTGCTTTGTTTTATGCACTTACCATTTCATTGGTCGGCCAAGCGATATGATGGTTGAACTATACTATAATGGGTTGAACAACTATGAATGTCGGCGGTTGTACCTTGGCAATAACTATTATGCATGGCAGAGATAAGCTCCACCACCTTCACATGATGACATTAATGTCTATCCCTTACCCCTGTTTCACCTCTGTTATCTCGGGTAACCCTTCGTGCACTCTTCTCCTGTGTATGCTATGACCCAAACCCTGGCTCGTTCACCATGTGCTCAGCTCCATGGAACCGGTGGTGCGAATCGAGCCGAACGGTAGCCAAGCCTTACTTCTGTTCGACAATGCCCAAAAAGACTTGGAGGATAACGGTTGGCTCGCCTTTATATAGTGATTTGAGGGTTTTAATCTATTTTTTGCACAGCAGTTCGCTCTGACTTTTGATGGTTGTAGAGCCAAGGTGGGTGACATACAACTGGAAATCAATGAGGAATTTATTAGCTTTGCTACAGGGTTACCATCCTCGGGCCAGTGTTGGTTTAAAAGTTCTAAGGTCGAGGAGTTGCCATGGCCACNGCGCCAGTTTCGAGTTAATTTGCTCGTGGCATGGATCATTTTATAGTTTTGTCGATTTGAAAATGAGCTTGTTTGGATTCGATCGTGTCTCCTTTTGATGAGGCAGCATAACAATTGCCTACGATTTGTTTTAATTGTATCGAGTTTGATTTGATATGAAACGATTTTATAACTGTTTGATTATGATTCTGTTCGCCCAACTTTGTGGTAACAAACGAAACAGAATACACCTATCTCTGTAGTCATTCGATTGATCTTGGTCTTTTTTGAGTTCAAAATGGTATAACAATTTCAATTTGAATGACTCATTTTCAAATTTGGATGAAAATTGAATTTAATTCTTTATATGATTTGAATTGATTTCAATGTTGATTCTGTGTCTTATTTAGACCAGATACAGAATCGCAAGATTCTATAGCTAGTCTATAGATTTGGATTTTTACTATTTTCTTTAACAAAATATCATCCTAACTAGTTTATTTTTTACCCTTTTCAGGTACATCCGAATTGCATTGGACATGTTGGACAGTTTAGGAGATATTTTTTGATTTAGTTTTTATGTTATGTTCCTAGTTTAGTCAGACTTGGGATATCTTCCCAGATTTTATGTAAACAGTTTGATAACTTCTACAGGGATGTTTTACCCTGTAGAAGGTATTTAAATACTTATTATTTTCTGTAATAAGGATCATCCTCACTTGTGGGAGAACCAGGCTATGGATTTTTAATACAAACTGAGATAGGAGTTGATGTTTTGCTACAACTTTCTCTTTTCAACATATCAATCTTTTGTTTCAAGTTTATGCATGTCATTTGCAGTTGATTATAGACTACTTTAGCTATCATAGTCCATTGCTGAATGATATGATTTAATTAACATTTTATCCATATCTGATTTCTTTCATTACTTTAAAAATATAGGAATTACTTTGTTCAGTTAATGAATGACAGATTTCTCTTCTTCATCAATTGAATTATTTCGTATAGATCTTTGCATACAGGTTTATCTAACTGTGAAGATTTATAAATCATATGATTGTTGTAAATTTTTATGTCTTGTTTGTCCTGTAATTATATTGAAGAGAACAACAACTTTCTGTTTACAAGGAGCGCCTACATAATTTGGAGCGAGTTTCTTTCCTCCGATCAGCTGAGAAAATCATCATACACAGGGCAAATCTGGAGCGTTTCTCCAGGTTAGTTTGTGATTTATTTATTAGTTAATTTGTTAGTATAATATTAGTAGTTTAGTTAGATATATGTTTAGTTAGATTTGTTGTTATAGTTAGTGTATTAGTTGTTTAGTTTAGTCAGTTTTGTTTAATTTTCTGTTCATAAAATTATAAAATCAAAAAAAAATATCTTTCTCTGTCTTAGGACAGAATATAAACGAGTTTTTTTAGGTTTTATTCAAATCTGTAAATTGTAGATATTGTACATTTTGTGAATAAGTTTTATTTTAGTTAGTAGTTAGTTATTTAATTAGTTAGAGTTAGTATAGTATTAGTTAGTAGATTGTATATATACATTAGTTAGATTAGTTTATTAGTTTGTTTTATTCCTTTTAGTTATATTAGTTTGTTTAATAGTTAGTTTTAGTTAGATTAGTTTAATTTGTTTTAATTGTTAGTTTTAGTTAGTTAGTTTAGAGTAGTTTTTCTTTTTGTTTCTTAGGACCTTAGATCGGCTAACAGAGCCGCTAAACCCGTCAGGGTGGTTCATCCCAAATGGCTTGGGTTACTAGACAACCCCAGACCGGTTCCACTCTCTCAGTTGACGGACGGTCAATTTTGCCCGTCAACAAGATGGAGGAACTATCAATTGCTCAGGAAAATGCAATAAGATCAATCTTACTATGGGGGAATATGTAATGAATAGTCCAATGATTTCTATAACCATGGGTGGTGCAGATGTTGTANTTCATAGTCTTGATGGAGAGGATAGGAAATGGTTTAGGGCCTTGGCTCCTGGATCTATTGATGGGATTGAAGCCCTAGATGATGAATTCTTAAGACATTGGGGGGATAAAAAAGATTTCCCTTACTATATTACAGAATTTGGCTCACTAAAGAAAGAAGTAGGGGAATCTGTTTCAGACTTTTCAAAGAGGTTTAATAAAATAAATAATAAGATTCCCGTTGAGATTAAACCTACAAAAACCTTTTCCAAAATTACTTATTCTAGTGTTTTCGACCATTATTTTTGCCTCTTGTTAAGAGAAATAAGATCTACTTGCTTGGCTCATATGCAAGATGCAACCTTAGAGGTGGATTCCAATATATTGGTAGTTGGTAAGCTTAGGAGTACGGATGATAGAAACAAAGGAAAGAGGAGGTCTGAAGCTTCAACCTATGGTTCCTCTGCTTCCCCCCTCAAATAGATAAAGTGGTCAAGTTACTAAAATCACTTTCTGCTAGAATGGAAAGGTTTGAATTGGAAGGAAAGAAAAACTACAGGAATCCCCCTAATGATGAAAATAGGGGTAACTTCATAAGACCATATAATTCACCTTAGATTATCGAAAGAGATGAAAGAAACATGGACATGGATGGTCATAGAATCCAATCCCCTCTCCAAAATAACCTTGTTATTGATGAACAAGGAGAGGAAGAGGAAGTTGATCTTGAAATCCATTGTCTTGGAGACACCTCCTCATTTCCCCTTTTAACTCAATATGCATACAATGAGTCTCTCATGGAAAACCAACTAAATGAGTTGAGTAGGGGGGAGAATACCAGCAACAGTCCCAATAGGTATAACCTCAGGTCTAAAAATAAATAAGGGAAGTCTGATGTTCCTAATCAGCCTACCAGAGTAGAGAAGCCTACTAAATATGTAGCAGACAACATCAAAGAGAAGAAAGCACATAACCCCCCACCAGTGGTCAAAATCCCTATCCCAGAAGTGAAGGATATTTTAAAACTTCCTTCCTGTTTTAGCTTTGAGCATGAGATTCAAAAGATTAGGATCCCTGTACCTTTTTTGGAGTTGATAAAAAATGCAGAATTTAAACAACATATTTCCAAAATGTTGCAGCTCGAAGCCTCCTCAAATGTCGTTGATTCATTAAATATTCAAGATGAGAAGCCAACAGTCATCTTAGGCCCTTTTATAGAATATATAGATGATTCATCCCCTCCCTTCCATACTTCTTTGAACATACATGAAAAAGTGTTGCATAACTGTTTGATGGACTCAGGGGAATCTCGTAATCTTATGCCCAAAATTTTCATGGATGAACTTGGATTAGAAATCACAAAGTAATACCATGACTTATATTATTTTGACTCTAGGAAAGTACAATGTCTTGGGTTCATCAAAGATCTGGTTGTGACCTTGTTTCAGTTTCCCGTGAAGAGTGTGGTCATGGATATCATGGTGGCTAATGTTCCCCCCAAGTTTGGCATGATCTTGTCAAGATATTGGATAAAAATACTCAAGGGAACCTTTCATATGGACCTCACATATGCTAACATCCATATGTTTGGAGGGGAGCATAGAAGACTTCAAAGGGAAGATCAGTTGGCCTACATTATTAGTGACGAAGAAAACTCCACCAACCATCCTATATTTGCACTTGACACTGATTTGGGATCCAATTTATTACATCTCACTGATGCTCTTGAACATCCTCTTGAAATCAGAAAACAATCCATTACTGTTTGTGAATATTCTCCTCCAATCAGCCCTGTTTGGAAGATGTTCTTTGATGGAGACTCTTCTAAGGAAGGTGTTGGTGTTGGAGCTGTGTTTGTTTCACCTACTCAAGAGACTATATATTTGTCCTACAAGTTATAATTTGAAGCTACAAATAACGTGGCAGAGTATGAAGCTCTTGTTTTGGGTTTAAGAGCCGCAAAGGACATGGGATTGAAGAGATTTAACTATCTGGGGATGTTGAATTAATTGTCCATCAGATTAAAAAATGTTATCAAGCTAAGCACCCTAGGCTGATAAATTATAGAAATGAAGGGTGGGACCTAGTTGACATTTTTTTCTTATATATCAACATTTCATTTATTCCAAGAGAAGAAAATACCATGTCTAATTATTTGGTTGTTTTAGCAAGTAGTTTCATAGTTCCTTTGACACCTAAACTCAAAAATGATGTAGAAGTGGAATATAGATCCTCTGTACCTGACAATGTCAAGCATTGGAGATTGTTTGAGGATGATATAGAGATCAAAAGGTTCCTTGAGATTGTTGGTGAGGTTCCTTTAGAAATAATATTTGACAGGAATGACGTGAAAGTGAAATTTAAAGGTTCAAGTAATGATGTTGATGTAACTAACTGCAATATTGGTACAGAGAAGGATCCAAAATTTGTCAAGTTGTCAAGCAACTTGTCAAGGGAACAAAGGGCTGAGTGTGGAAAACTTTTAAAAGAGTTTGTTGATGTGTTTTCCTAGACATATGAAGATCTCAGAACATACGAAACAAGCATTATTGAACATAAGATCCCATTGAATAAAGATGCCAAACCATTTAGGCATAAATTGAGACAAATAAATCCTATGATGTTGCCTATTATGGAGAAAGAGGTGAAAAAGATTTTGGATGCCAATATTATCATTCCTCTGAGGTATTCTGAGTGGGTGACCAACCTAGTTCCAGTGAGAAAGAAGAGTGGATAAATCAGACTTTGTGTCAATTTCAAAAACCTCAACAGAGGCTCTAATAAGGATAATTACCCCTTTCCAAAGATGGAGCACATATTGCAGAGGGTAACAGGCACATCTAGGATATCCATGATTGGTGGATTTTCTGGCTACAATCAGATCTCAGTCTTGCCTGAAGACAAAGAGAAGACAACATTCACTATTCCCTGGGGTACATTCATGTATGATAATATTCCCTTTGGATTGATGAGCGCAGGGGAGACCTTCCAGCGAGCTATGGACATCGCTTTCATTGGAGAAAAATATAAATTTGTAGTCATCTATCTGGATGACACTACAATTTTCTCTAGGTATGATAAAGAGCATTGTTATCATCTGAGAAAGGTCTTCTTGAAATGAAGAAAATTTGGTCTCTCCTTAAATCCTAAAAAGTCATTGTTTTCCATGAAGGAGGGAAGGTTACTAGGGCACACAATATCAATTGAGAGGGTGAAGATTGATCTGAATAGAGTGGAGGCCATTCAGTCCTTGTTGCCTCCTAGATCTAGGAAAGAGGTTTAGTATTTCTTGGGTAAAATTAATTTTCTAAGAAGGTTTGTTTCTAATTTTGCTAAATCGGTAAAGCATATTACAACATTGTTGAAGAAAGGAAATGAAATCAAATGGATTGTTGAATCTCGTAATTCTTTCGATCAAATAAGGAAGGAATTGAATGAGGCACATGTGCTCGCCAATCTTGACCACTCCAAATATTTCTTGATCTTTTCCTTTTCTTCATCCAACATAGTAGCATTTGTTTTATTGCATAAGAATGATGAAGGGCTAGAGTAGCCCATTTCCTTTTTCAGTAGGGCATTGAGAGATGTTGAAGTAAAATATGACATCATGGAAAAGAAGGCATATTATTTGGTGAAAGCCCTCAAGGATTTTAGGGTCTATGTTATTCATTCAAGAGTCATTGCATATTTCCCTTCAGCTTATGTGAAGGAGATTTGCATTCAGCCTGACATAGACGAAAGGAGGAGCAAGTGGATTGCCAAAATCCTCGAATTTGATCTTGAGATAAAGCCCACCAAATTGGTAAAAGGATGCATGTTATATAGGTTGTTGGTTGAATCTAACTGCAAATCTTTGGGGGTTAATTTCATCAACACTTTCTCAGAAAATTAGTAGGCTGAGTTGTCTGATAAAGGTTCTCAAGTCATCCCTCCACTAGAAAGATGTCATTGGTACAAGGACATTGTATTTTTCCTACAATAGTTGCAGCCTCCTGAATGTATGAAAAAAAAAAGGTAAGAGATTTGAAGCTTAAATATATTAAATATTTCCTTATTGATTAGGACTTGTACTAGAAATACCCTCTGGGAGTGTTCTTGAGATGTTTATACCCACAAGAGGCCCAAAGGATTATGTTGGATTTTCATGACAGTTTATGTTGGGGACATCACTTCTAGAGAACCACATCCTATAAGATTCTGGCTATTTCTGGCCTAGTCTATTCACCGATGTTTGTGAAAATATCAAGGCTTGTGTTAAGTGTTAGACATTATTTGGAAAACAACAACTCAAGTCTTTTTCATTGAACCCTATGGTTGCTCCAAGACCTTTTCAGCAGTGGGGCCTAGATTTCATTGGGGAAATTCAACCCACTTCAAGTGGTCAGCACAGGTGGATCTTGACTGCCACAGATTACTTTACCAAGTGGATAGAATCATTTCCCACAAGGAGTGCTTCCCACAAGGTAATCATTGGTTTTCTTGAGGATATTATGGAAAGATTTGGTTGTCCGAAAATAATTGTCACTGATAATGATGCATATTTCAAGGTTGAACCATTGACCTAGTGCTGTGAATAGTTTGGAATCTCATTGTTTCACTCCACTCCTTACTACCCCCAAGGGAATGGACTGGAAGAGTCCTCTAACGACAGTCTTATAAATATGATTAAAATAATGTTAGAGGACAAACAAAAAACATGTGATTCAAATCTCAAATTTGCTTTGTGAGTTGATAGAGTGAAAACAAAGAGGTCTCTTGGTGTCTCCCCTTTTCAACTTGTGTATGGAGTTGAGGCCATATTTTCTTCTCAGCTCGCCTTGCCTATGAAAAATTTTCCCAAGACTACCAAGGAGAACCTAAAGATATGATCAAAAAAATACAACAGCTAGTAGAAGTACAACAGACTAGAGAGAAGTTGTTGGACAAAGAACATGACCATCAATAGAAGATCAAGCAGGATTTTGACAGGAAGGTCAGAAGAGAGGATTTCTAGCTAGGAGATCTAGTAATCAAGTGGGATTCATCCAAGTAGGACAAAGTCAAGCACGGTAAATTTGAAGCATTGTGGATTGGGCCATTCAAGATATCTGAAGTATTTTCAAATAATACCTATAGGTTAAAAAATTTGGAGGATGCTGAAGTTTTTGGTGGCCCTGTAAATGGGCATTTTCTAAAAACGTTTTTTGTTTGAGTCATTAGTGGCTTTTTCATGCCATTGTAAATATCATTCTTCTTTTTGTTTTAATAGCTAACTCCATAGACATAATATAAGGCAATGAAGATACTAAAGTTCTTAGAGCCTCTTAGGGAGGTCTGTATCCCCCATGGAGGCTAATGTTAGGACATAATTTTGATGGAAGGGTGTTTTTCCCTTAGGAAATAACCCCTTGGTGAAAAAATGAAGGAAATGGTCGTAGCATGACCCACCTTTGGCTCTTATTATAGGGTTTATCACCTTGGTGTGTTGTACTAAGGAGCATGCAAATCTCAATGGTTGGGGTCTACACGTTGAGATCTTCAGCCCACAACCAATATCGGACCCCCCCCCAACCTTCTTCCTTTAACGGGGGGGTTCGAGTTGGTGGTTTTATGGTGTGAGCACCCCACTATCATGTTGCCTCCACAACAACTTGGATCCCCCTCATGCATTTCCGCTTACCACCTACACCCCCTCCAAGTAGACTACTTAGCACCTCCTAATACCGCCCGCATTCCAACTGACACCTGTCCTCCACTCACATTCCCATGCACTTGTCCCTCTCTCACTGTCACATCTCCCCCTCTCACCTCCCTAAATGTGTCTCTCATGCCCACTCCATGTCACCTCCACTGATATTGTTTTGTACCCACCTAACCAATCACACCCCTCTACCTCCACCCCCTCTCCCCTCGCCACATCACCCTCACACCTTTACACCTCATCTCCCGTACACTAGTGCCCACACATTCCTAGTCATCACCAACCACACCCTTACACATGGCCATTTTTCACTCACTGTACCATACGAGTCTGTGCCAATGCATCACCAAATCATCATCATCAGCATCCATTTCTTCCTGCCAGTGTTCCCTACAAAAGTCTAGCAAAGATATAGGCGTCAAGTTTACTCACACTTGTCCTGATCCTGATGTAGGTAGTTAATGAAAGTGAGGGAAGTGGCTGAAACCTCGTCTCACCACATAAATGGAAAGACATAAAGGACTTGCAGATATGAAGCTCGCAGTTTGACAAAAGACTGAATGCAAAGTTTGACAAAATATTGCTTGCACGTTCAGTCTGATAGGGAGCTCGTTGACTCAAAGATTTGTTTGTAGTGGCAAATTGTTTTGAGTATAAACAATCAGTTTTCTTATTTTGTTAACATCAGATGGTTGAGCAGGGCTCCCACATTGTAATGTTTTGATGAAAAATATTGGCTCTCTGGTTATGTAACTTGATTTGAGACTTCTTGATCAATATAATCTACCTTCTTTCCATCTGATTTGCCTCTGATACTAAAGTGTCCATGATTGAAGGATTCATGATACGTAAAGATATTTTAATGATTGTGGTTGAGTTTTTAAATGCATGTGTTAATTAATCATTTGAGAAGCTTAATGAAAGAATGAGGAAATAAGAGGAATTATGACAGCCATATACATATATGCAGATCTGAAATGAAGTAATAAACAACAAACCATAACAAAATAATTGATAACGGAGTTCGGCACAACGCTGCCTACATCTCCGCGCCTTTGTCTCTGTGGGGGAGGCTTCTTTATTTCTGTTCAAAGCTCAAAAATACATCGCAGTAGTGCCAATTGGCTACAAGACTAATCTGGTCATGTTCTTCTAGATCTCTAAAACCCAACAAAAGAAACGGTATGCAAAACGGATGACCAGAGCTCCCAGAAATGGCCCGCAAGCATCTGCTCCTCAATAGCTTCCCTACATAAAAATGGCTTTGGCTTGGCTTCCCTTCAGCATAACTCTTCTATGACTGTCCTTCATGGCCTCAAACAAACTTGGTTTTTATAGATCTGAAGTTGGTTATCCATCTCCAACTTCCTCCCAAAATCTGGCCTCCAAAAATGCCCAATATCTCCCAAAAATGGGCCAAATCCTCCATTAACAGGCATAAAATCAATAAAAAATCCAAACTATATTAAAAAAACCCACTATATGTTTAATTTTAGGCACATCCCCCAAAAGTGCGTGCCCCTGGTCATATGGGGGAGTGGCCATGTGGCCAGGCGCTCCACCTGTGCACTAGCCCCCTGTCCGGCTAGCTCTTGGTCTTCGACGTGGGCATAGGACCAGGGCTAACAACTTACCCATGCGCCCCTTTTTTGGGATACAGTTATGGTCATATGTGACCGCCTGAGAACCAAGGATCAACTCTATCCATTGAAAACTAGGTCATATGGAAGTGTAATATATCCACGGGCAGGGGCTAAGCCCCAGCCCTTTCTGCCTCCGACCCGCACTTTGTTCTAACTTAAATAAATATTTCACCATATATATAATAAGTAACACCAGCAGGTCAGGTGGTAAGACCAGTCCTACCGGTCCGTAGCACGAAGGAGGTCGGGGGTTGGACTCTCGTGGTGACCCCAAACTTTTACACAATGCCGGAGAGCCAACCAGAGGGTGCCACGTGGCAGCCCATGACTGGGCCACGTGGCACCTCCACTACCAATCAAAAACTGCCACTTGTCAAACACTGGTTCGTCCACCTGTCTGTCGAGGTGTCTGCCCAGTCAGCAACTGTATCACCATGATGAGCCTGTGCCACATGCCACCCTTACAGTGGTGACATGTGTCACCCTCTGACTAGTCCAAATCACCTATTGTATGCCCTGTCATCTGCCACGTGTCATCTCCAGAAGCTTCCATGTTAGTTGTATGGATGTATGACCTGTACAGTCAGCCTGCCACATGGCACTGTACGGACTATACAGTCACCCATTTTTTTTTCCTGTTTGGGTTTTCAAACGGAATGAAATATCTTTCTCATATGAAGCCCATTTGACGAAGTAAATAAATGGTCGGAATCAGGAAGACGAGATGGACGCAATGGTGTTGGTTTCGTCGGATTCTGAGCACTTTCATTTTGAGCCTTTTTGAGCCCTGTCAGGCTCCTGGATCCGATTCTGGATCACACCTCCCCACTAAAATACCTTTTGGTCCCCAAAAGGTTACTGGCCAGTCAACAAGCTCGAGATAGGCCACCCGGCTTGTCCTCTGTCTCTAAACTCTGTCCTGTGCACCTGTCTCATCAAGATCAACTGTAACACAATCATGACAACTGACAATATATCGTTAGCCATTTGAACCCTATTACATCTTACTGAAGCCACTATCATCCATGTAGACAACATTACTAATGATAGGATCAAAAGGACGACTGCAATTGAGCTGATATACTTGTAATATTTGCACGACATGAGCTTATCTTGAAGCAACTTATGATTGATTTTCCATTCAACAATCATTTCTTGTTCTTGCTTAAGATCGATTACTTCATTT
>JZKD02S1633694.1:119548-133738 GCA_000966675.3 Picea glauca | reverse complement strand
AAAAATCATCATCCATACATATTCATTCACAATGACATAATTATCTGCCTAAATGAAAAGGATGCAAGGTGTTCTTCTGCAGTTATGTCTCCCTCACCTGTGAACTTAGGAAAATGCTTAAGGTAGACACCAGCTAAAAGAGAAGTCAGGGGATGAGGTAAAACAAAAGGAGCGTATATAGTAGCCACTATAGAATCCATTCTATTCCTAGGGGGGTTATCACCTACCAATGGGATGTGAACTGGAGGAGAGCTCGGAGGGGATGGAGTTTGAATAGGTGTTGGCACAAGGGAAGACCTAGGGTTCAATCCTTCAAAAATGCACCAACAAAACCCTAACTATTGGCCGTTTCAGCAACACCTGTGAAGCAGATTAAGTCTCACCTGAGGTAGAGGCAGGGGTGGTTGCAGGACTCAAGTGTCTAAAACCTAGCTGGACATAGATCTATGATTACAACAATTAACAAAGAACTTAATAGTTAATATTTGTCAACATTTAACGCTTATTCACATTGCAAATAGAAATCCTAGTTACAGAGCAACGCAATATTCAATAAGATCTAATACATCCAATACTTAGCACATAGAAATACATCAGATCCATCATTCATTCACATTACTAAAAACTAAGCTATTATATTAGATGCATCTACATATATCATTACACTAAGAATACATCACATCAATAACATAACAACTATAATGCACAAAGAAACCACAACACAGGATATACGTGGTTCACCCTAGTGTGGGGCTACGCCCACAAACTCTTCTCTTCTTTATTGTCTTATTTCAATCTTCTACAATTAGGGAGCCACACAAACCCACTCTGCATAGAACAAAAGATATATGTGCACCTTGCCAGATCCTCCTTCGCTGAGCTAGGTTACAACACAAAGCCTCTTTATAGTCACTTGCACTTAGATCTGCAAGTTCTCATGCACACACTATGCACAAAGCTAACTCAATCACATAGATCCAACTACTTACATCACTTGTGCTCAACACAATATATAACTTAGCACTACGTCTCCTCTACTTACATCACCTAGATTTCTATTTATACATTACAAAAGGGGCCAAATCATGGGTAAACCCATGGGACGACATCCCATACATGTTACATAAACCCTAAACCCAAAAATTCCATAAGAAGGGGTCGATATCCTGCGATCTCCACTTCGCCTTGAGCTCTACCTTCTACTAGCCTGTCAAAGTCCCAAAATCAGTCAAACGTGACCCAAGTTCTCCAAAACTTGGTCAAGGGGCAATAGGCCCCCAACACTCACTTGTAACTCATCCCGAGCCACTCTGATTTGGGTAACTCTACCTCAAATTCCTCGAGTTGCTTCGACCTATTGCTTCGCCAGAGCCTCCTGATCAAAGAACTCTTGAATGACTTTCTCGGTGATAGGTCCTTCCAATCATTGTTCAACTGGGGTGAGTACTTGTTCTAACTATGCACCTTGTCCTTCAATCTCCTCAAAATGTGTGCAGCCTTCATCTTACACTGGTTGGAGTCTTTGGGTCACTTCCATGACTTTAACGTGAATGGCATGGGCATTTTGTTGAACCATGCATTGTTCCTGGTCTCTTTTCATTCTCTCGACCAGTGACAGTATCTTCAACTGTGCGTGCACTGTTGCTGCTTGTTGTTTTTCCTCCTAGAGCTGTGATTCCAGTGTCCTGAGCGTAGGGTCCTCTGCAAGGTGCTCATAGGTTTGTGCACTTAGACTACTGAGTTTTTTGCATTCCAAGGCTAATGCCTTGATTCTCTCAATTGTGCTCCTCACAACTTCTTCTCTTAGATCTCCAACTTCCTGCGGAGTGCTTGGAACTATCTGTAATTCTAATTCTGTTATTTTTTGTTGGAGTTGTTGAATGGCTTCGGCAAGCCTTCCCACTTGATTCTCCATTGGGTTTTCTTCCATCTGCGAGAAAACTTTCTTTCTCCCTTTGGATCTCTGCTCTATCCTCTACAAACTTTGCTTGGAGTTCATCGTTTTCCTGTTGTGCAACCTAGCATTGTTCTATGACTTCCTCTTTTTCTTTCTTCAGGGCCTCTGTGGCCTATTCCTTTTCCTCCTAGACACGATGAAGGAAAGCCTCTGTCACATCTACTATCTTGCGTAGCTGGTCAAGATCATCTCCTATGTCTATGTTCCCTATTGACAAAGGCGCAGTAGGCACTGCACGACTTGAATGGAGAGCATGTTGTATTCCCTTAAGCTCTGCTTCAATGCGATCATACATGGATTATTATTTTTCTTCATTGAACTATAAAATATCTTCTGATGTATATGATATAGTGGTGTTGATGAGGTTGATGTCATCTACCGTGAGCACAGACTGTAGCTTAGGCTTACTAACTTTTTATTTCTTCCGCAATGTAGGTTTCGTTGGGGAAACCTTTCTTTTCTTAGACGTCTCTACCTCTTCAAGGGGGTTCCTAGGCAGTGTTACCTCTCCCGGATTTTTCTTGTCTTCTTCCCCTTCTTTATATTTTTTGTCCACTTCGTCATCTCATCATCTGCTAGGTGAATCTGATGCAGTCTCTTCTGATGCGTTGTTTATTTCATGTACATCTTCCTTCTTTTTCTTCTTGCTACTGTTGGGTGCATCATACTCTTCACGAGTGACCACAAGACTTCTAATGAGGTCAAGGTCAAACATTTTTTCCTGTTCGACTAGTATAAGGAGATCTGTAGGCAATTCCTTAGTTATTTCTTTCAGGTCCTCCTCTGTGAGCTTGTAGTAGGATTGAAGCTCTTCCTTATGTTCCTCTCCATGCACAGTGATATAAATAAAATTTCTATGTGCGCGAAAATTCATAATTGGCCTGAACCTGTCCAGGGTGTTCAGTGTCATACAAGGGAAATACTCAATATTCCTCTTCAGCTACAGGTAATAGGTATAGAACTTCACATTTGACTGCCATTTTTTAGCCATGTCGCTTGAATACCAGAGTGTAGTGAACTTCGCAGCTAAGGGTTCAAATGGCTCAATTTTAGGGAAGGTCACACCTTCTGGAATTTCCCAAGCAATGAAGGTGATGAGGATAAGAAACAAACTAAAATAAAACTCATGCCTTGATCCTGAGCTTCATGGTAGTATTTCTCTAACTGGTTGACGAGTTATATTGCCTAGTTCATTAGTATCCCTTCAATGCATTTGACCGCGAGGTCAACAATGAACCGCGTGACCTATGTGGGTATGTTATTCCTTACTATCTTACTAGTGATCAACTACAAGGTTAGGTGCACTGTTCCATTTTGGATGGAGGATACCTTGTAGCCTCACTTCCCCTTCTCCACATCGCCATAGGTATCTTTAATTTTCTGAGCTAGGGTGCGATCTGGAGCCTTCTCTGGATAAAATTCTTGTGGGTATGGTCCTTGCATGCTTAAACCAGTGATGCGATGGATCAACACCAAATCGACTATGATATGCCTATCCAACCATAGGTAATTTCCATGGAAGAACGACAGTAGGATTTTAACACACGCGTTAACCTCCTGGTGCCTTCCAAAGTGCGGTATCTTCATTACATTCAGGATGGTGGACCTTGCGATTTCCATGGTCCATGGCTGGGGGATGATCTTTGACTTCGTCCCCTTTGTCTTGTTCAAATAATTTTATGGTGTGAGCGTGCCATAGTTCTTGTTGTCTCCTAAGTTATACTCGTTGATCTTCAACATTGGAATCCTCTCCAATTATGGTCTGACTGCGTGTTTTCCCTTCAGAAGGTACGTAGTGATGATTGTGTAGTCGAAGTACCTCGAGATGTTGTCAAGACTCACCGCACTAGCTAGATGCGGGATGTAATCAAGCAAGATATATGGGATGAGCTTTGCATTCGATAAGTCATCACGACTCTTGGTCTGTTTCTCTGTCACAACTCATGATGGTCCAAATCCATGAGCATTCGACGTGGATGCTTTCACTCCTCTCGTCGATGAGGCTTGGATGCCCGCAGACATCACCTTCTCATCCATGAGGTCTATTAGTATCTCTTCGAAGGATTTTTCTACTATGCTAATTTATTACGACATGCACAATCAATATCTGATATCTTAGGTCAATGCACAAACATCCACTATAACAGAACGGATGACGAGGTCTCAATAATCAATGTGCGAAAGCAACTAGTTCTATGTGGGATTGGATAATCACAATTGGAAAAAGTGTTCTCGGTGCAACACTCGATGGGATAAATAGACAATGTCATAACAGACTCCTCCAACGGATAGGAATTCCTCAATCAATGAAATTCCATCCATTATGGTGCGGTCCCAACAGTCTAATGCTGATCTTTCTAGCCATAACTGCGGTTCGATCTATTCTAGAGCACCGGGCCAATGATCAGGATGCATCCAATGGTCATATTTATTCACCATGGAGAAGTGACAATCTTCACTATTTTGATATCCCGGTGAAGTTCTGCAAACCTTCCTTCTGTGAAGTCCTCCCTGGAACTTCCTATAACTTTGATTTCTTCTTGCTGAGATTTATGGATTTCTTTCCTATGATTTGAGTTACTGGTTTCCTCTTTCCATTATTGTTCTTATCTTCTATTGGTATGGTAACTTCACACTATTGTGGTCATTCAAGGGTTCTAAGAGTAACACTTCTTCTCTTTTTGGGGTAGGTTCTCTACTCTCTTGTATAAACAGGTGTTTCCAGTCTTCCTATGTTTTTTCAACTTTGAAGTTCATATCTTTGGTCCTTAGTAGCTTCTATTGGTCCTCTTGTTCTTCCAGTAAGTGCGCTATTCTCCTAGCCATGAAATATCTCATTTCTTTCTTTTTTTGTTCTAGATTCTGCTCTTCTTCTTTCCTTCATATCTGATCTTTTTCAATCAAGGTTTTTCCTAGAAAAATAACAAATGGGGCGTTGTTCTCAAAAAATTTAATGATCTCAAATTATTCTTCTGACGAAGTTCCATGACAACTCATAGTTGTCTAGGTAAGTCTTCCACATAGGGTTATTATCTTTCCTCTAAATAATTCTATTCCTCTCAATGAAGGAACCATAACAGGTTTTCCCAAGTTCTTTATTTCATGATATTCACATGTTTTTCCTCATCCAGAACACAGTCTATGTTGAAGTCTCCTATTCTTGTTTCTATGCACTCTTTCTCTTTTAAGATCTCTAATAAATTGGTGTCTCTATGGTCATTCATGGTTTCTTTCATCTGCAATAATATAGTCTCTGATTCTTTCTGGGGTTCTATCATATCCTTAGTTTCTTGGCCAATCTCATGGTTTTCTTGTCTCATATTCATATTTTCAACTTTAGCAATCATTCTAGGGAAATCCAAAACTTCATGGTCCATAGCTCTACAACAAAGAAAATTAGGACCTCTATGAGGGAATTCCTTAGCAAGATGTCCCGGTCTTCTGAAACTATAGAAAAGACTTAATCCTCTCTTTCTTTTAAATGGCTCCCAACCTTTTCTGTAATGCGCACTTGGATCACAGTAGTGGGTCTGCAAAAAAATCTTTCTAGGATCCTGCATCCACTTGTTAGTCCAAACACTCTTTCTATGCATAGGAATAACATATCTTTCACTATTCTTATCAGATCTATTCATATCTAATCTTATTTCTTGTGGTTGTACCCTTGTTTTCAGACTACGACCCAAATCTATTAAACATACCTAGATCCATTCGTTCAAAATAAAAAATTTCGCTTATATTAACTTTATCAAAGAACAAGGCTTCAAGATACTACCTCTTTTCTTAAGATGAAACTTCTCTTCTTAGAACATAGCTTCACAAGTCAAGTAGAATACTGCGCACTAGGGCAGCAGATCTACGCACAAAGATTTCTCTTTCTTTAGTTCCCAACAATCACAGTTTTAGGTTCTGGCAACAGAACCATTTGTTGGCACAAGGTCATACCCAGGGTTCAACACTTCAACAAAGAACCAACAAAACCCTAACTACTGGCCCTTTCGAAAACACCTTCAAAGTAGATGAAGTCTCACCCGAGGTAGGGGTAGGGATGGTTGCAGGACTCAGGTGTCTACAACCTAGCTGTGACATAGATTTGTGATTACAACACTTAACATAGCACTTAGTAGTTAATAATCATCAACATTTAACCCTTATTCACATCGCAGATTGAAATCCTAGTTAGAGAGAAGTGCGGTATTCAATAAGATCTAATACATCAAGCACTTAACACATAGAAATAAATTAGATCTAGCATTCATTCACATTACTAAGCACTAATCTATTATATCAGATGCATCTACATATATTATTTCCATAAGCATACATCAGATCAATAACATTACAACTATAATGCACAAAGAAACCACAACACGGGATATATGTGGTTCACCCCAATGTGGGGCTATGTCCACCAACTCTTCTCTTCTTTATTTTGTTCTTTCAATATTCTACAAGAATAGAGCCATAAGAACCCACTCTGCATAGGATAGGAGATCTGCATGCACCTCGCCAGATCCTCCTTCCCTGAGCTAGGTTACAACACAAAGCCTCTTTACATTCACTTGCACTTAGCTCTACAATTTCTCATGCACACAATATGCACAAAGCTAACTCAATCACATACATCCAACTACTTACATCACTTGCACTCAACACAATATAGCACTTAGAACTACGTCTCCTCTACTTACATCTCCTATATTTCTATTTATACATTACAAAAGGGGCCAAGGCATGGGTAAACCCATGGGATGACATCCCATACCCGTTACATAAACCCTAAACCCAAAAATCCCCTAAGAAGGTCTAATATCCTGCGATTTTCTCTTTACCTTGCACTCCACCTTCGACTAGCCTATCGAAGTCCCAAAATCGGTCAAACGTGACCCAAGTTCTCCAAAATGTGGTCAAGGGACAACAAAAAGTGAGGGTGGAGCTGTGTTTCTGGGAGGAAAAGGAAACAACTGAGTGTTTGGGGAAACAGATATAGGGCTTGAGGGAACAGAGGTTTCCCCTTCTGTAATTGCAACAACTCTAATAGGGGGAGGACTGGTAAAGCCCAGAGTGGGAAAATATTATGAGTTCATGGGTCTAAACAATGATACAACTTCAGGGGAAATAAGGGTGTCAAATATTTCTCCCTCCAATCCAAGACCAGGAGGGGATAAATCAACAGGAACACTCCCAAAATTTAAAATTTGTGAAACTCCAACAGATGGTATAATAGGAAAATGAGAAGAAAACATTGGAGTTTCTAAAAAGGGATTATGAAAATCACTAGAAATACCTAGTACAACAAATCAAGTACCTTCCTGAGGGGTCTTTCTTCTTGTCATAATTTTCTCTGGGTCAACTTTAGGTGTTTTTAGAGGCAGTTTTGGAGTAGACCTTGTGTGTCTACCTTTCAGAGCCACAATTGAAACAGTGGATTCGAAATAGTGGAGTCGCCAAGTGCAAGCTACAATCTTCAATGGTTCTGATATTTGATGTACCTTCAGAATCATAATCTATTTGGCTTTCTATCCAAAGGAAAAGTATTAAATTCATTCCCCAGCAACGACGATAGAAATGTTAGCACTAGAAGTCACCATCCAATTGTAGATAAGGTAAGCCCAGTACCCATCAGTTTGTATGTCACAATGAATAATTTTAAAGAGGTCAAATGGGCGCAGACTCAAGACAATATCGTTTTAACTCAGAAAATCAGACCAACATGCAAAATTAGTTGAGGTCTTGATCAACTTCAGTCAGTAAGTTGCAGTAAAGATGAATAGGAGGAATAATTGGAGAGAAGAGTGTAGAGGTCTACTATGGACATTAGGTTTTCCAACAATCTAAGGAGGAAAAAATTCAAACACAAGATCCTATTAGATTCAAAGTTTCATGAAATAGAAGCACACCATAACAACACTGTAATAAAACATTCATCACAATACAACTATAACAATCCATGTGAATTATTCAATCATGGACACTTCAATATCAGAGGAAAATAAGATGCAAATAAGCTAACTTATATTGATCAAGAAGTCTCAAATCAAGTTATATAACCAGAGAGCCACTATGATTCATAAAAAAATTACAATGCAGGAGCCTTTCTCAACCATCCAACCTTGACAAAATAACAAAACTCATTGTTTATACTTAGAACAATTCACCACTATAGTCAAGGATTTGAGTCGGTGAGCTCCGTGTCAGACTGAATGTTCATGCAATCTTCTCTCAGACTATGCATGTCGTATTTTGTCAGACTCTGAGCTTCAAATATTCCAGTCCTTTCTGGATTTCTATTTATGTGGTGAGACGAGGTTTCAACCACCTCCCTCACTTTCATTAACTATCTGCATCGGGATCAATATGAGCCTAAGTCAATTCGACACCTGTATATTTTCTGGATTTTTGCAGGGAACACTGGAAAGAGGATGTGGATGTTGATGATGATGATTTGGTGAGGCGTTTGCGTAGAATTGCATGGTACAATGAGTGAATGGTGTCCATGTGGAAGGGTGAATTTGGTGATGGCTGTGAATGTGTGGGCTCCAGTATATGGGAGATGAGGTGTAAAGGCACGAGGGTGCTATGGCGAGGGGAGAGGATGTGGAGGCAGAGGAGTGTGATTGGTTAGGGGGGTACATGAAAATATAAATGGAGGTGACATGGAGTGGGAGTGGGAGACACATGTCAGGAGGTGAGAGCGGGAGATGTGACAGTGGGAGAGGGAGAGGCGCATGGGAATGTGGGTGGAGGATAGGTGTCGGTGGGAATGTGTGTAGTATTAGGAGGTGGTAAGCGATCTACTTGGAGGGGGGGTATGAAGTAAGAGAAAACACATGGGGGGGTCCAAGTTGCTATGGAGGTGACACGATAGCGAGAGGGCCGCACCAGAAAACCACCAACTCAGACCCCACTCTCGTTAAAGGAAGAAGGTCGGGGGGTCCAATATTTGTTGTGCACCGAAGATATAAGTGCATAGATCTCAGCAACTAATATTTTCACACTCCTTAAAACAATGCACCAATGTCATCAAAACTTAGGATACAAGCCAAAAGTGGGTTGCACTACGACCCTTTCCTTCATTTTTTCACTGAGGGGTTATTTCCTAAGGGAAAAACACCCTTCCATAAAAAATATATGATAACATAAGGATGGAGTTTTGATTGTGGAGGGGGTATGCCATTATTGTTGGGATGAGTATTTTTCACCTCTTGGTCCATCAGGTTTTGTACTGGTGGTGTAATAGGAGAGACGAAATTCCTTGGCCGTGTTCATTTCTCAATGATGAGTGGGCACCAATATGTGTAATGATCCATCTGGTAGGATAACATGCAAGGGCATCACATCCATTCATTTACTAACATAGAAACATAGTAAATGTCATTAATTGTTGATATATAGAAGATGGGTTGGGAGGACTTGGGCACTGTGGTTTGACGTACTACGACCAAGGTGTTTCGAAATTGAGGGAGGGTTGGGTAGTGGTGAGTATAATGGCCATACTATGAGAAGATAGCACAAATGTGTTTGGTCCTTAGGATTTTATGTTTGGAATAGGATGGATCTGTGGGAGACAGTGTCATGACTGATGTAGGTAAAAATGGTGTCATTTTGTGGGTTGGAATGAGGTTCCATAACTCAAGAAAGGCATGATAGAGATAGGTAGGGTTTCCAATAGTGATGCACAATGTGCATGGAGGTGTGATGCATGGTGGGGGAGGGAGGAAATGTTCCTTATTCTTTTGTGTTCCTCATTGGTTAATGGTGGTACCCTTGTTGCGAGGATTAGTGTCCCTTGTGGTGGTAATATTTCTCCTAAATATGTGACCTATTAGGCGAGTGGGTGAATGAGCCATTGATTGTAACAATACGACCATGGGTTGAGGAGGGAGAAATAAACCTGATACCATAGTTGGTGGTTCTAGATACCATACATGGATGGATATGACCATGTTAGGTAAGGTGAGGGTAGCAACAACTTGGTATGTGTTACTCCTCGGGGAGGATAAAACAAAGGTATTTGGTTGATGGCTTGTGGTAGCATTTTCCAAATGGGGATGTGACCCACTGGTGGTGGATTTTCCACTGATTCCCCGAAGGGGGATTCTTCAAGAATTATTTCTTATGTAAGAGAAGGATTAGAGGAATGGCTCAATGAGTCTCTGGAAGGAGGGGCTTTAGGAATATCCATCCCATTTGAGGTAACTACATAGACATTGGTTGTGTTGGGGGTGGGATCATGGTGGCCCTGGTATGACCTTAGTAATGATGGATCGTGAAATAGTCCTAGCCTGATGTCTACCATTGGTATAAGTTAGGTTCTTGAGTGGATGAGCGAAAGTATGTTATTGATGTATCCTATTTGGTTAGTTTCGAAGTGGGTTAGTTGAACAATGGTGACATTTTTCTCCTTGTGCAGGAACAACATGCCGTGAAAGACCAAGGAAGCTACTACCTACCTGGAATACATGTAGCTTAGATTGAAAAGGATATTGTAATCCAATTGGTCATCTATAAATTCTATGTCTATTAGGATGGTCTTGCCTCTTAATTCCACTAGAATGTTTTGATACAGACCCTCTGGCTAGGATGGTCTATCGTCGTAATATCGAAGGGTAATGGATGAGGGGATCAACTTGGGTGAACCGAGTTGCTACCATACTATTTTGGACATGATGCAAGTAGATGATCCTTCATCAATGATGCAGTGATGGATGGTGATATTCCATATTTTGACATGAATCCAGAAGCTGACTAATGATGGGATTCATGGGTATGCTTTCTCTAAGTACTCAAAGGCGATTAGACAGGTATCAACGAGATCTACTACCCCCAATTGTGAGATTAATTCCTTTCATTGGGAAGGGAAAATTTGAAGTACTTCCATGACTGACGTGGAAGTGGGTGATTATGCTAGATTGTCAATAAGGATATAGCTATGGGAGGCCCTAGAATGTGGATTATGCAAATTCCTGCGTAATGGTCCACGCAGTATGTGGGCGATGGATTGAATGTTAGGACGAGGGATCATCAAAGTTTGTCTAGTTGGTTATTGGGGGGATTTCGAGGTAGTGGGGGATGGATCATGAGGTGCACCATATTGGCAACTGCAAGCTTGTAAAATGATTTCCTCTTCACTAGTAAGGAGGATACTGCAGTCAGTGGTACTATCAAGGTGGGATTTCTCTAGGGTCAGGTACTATCCTTGTTGATGTTGGTGTGAGGTAGTGTCGGGTTGTGTGTTGATGACCCGTTGGTGAGGGATCAGGTTTTGCAACACTATCGGTTGTGATAGTGGTATGTAGTTGGGAGGTACCTTCAGTGGTCCATGGGGGACATGGGGGAACATGGGGTTTGTAAATTCCTTCATTTGTTTGAAATAAGCTATTTGGGGGCATTGATGGGTGTAATGGTAATAATCGCCACATAATTCACATGGGAAGTTGGTTAAGAGGATATTATTCCTTCCTTGGCATGGTTTTCCATTGTTATTTACCTCTTGGGGATTTTGGTTGATCTGGTTTTTGTTGCCCCCTATTGGGGGATTGGTTTGTTGGGGGCTTCCCCCTTGTCCTTAGTTTGTACTTTTCCCTTTTTCCAGTTATTTATAAGTGTATTAGGGGGGGTGTTTTGTATTCAATTGTTCAAAATATTGAACTTTTTGAATAAAGGAATGTTGAATGAAATTTAACGCTTCTTGTTGATTCCACTCTGTTTGGGAAAAAGGTTGAGGGGAACTAGAAAAGGGGTAGTATTGGTTACCTTGGGGAGGTTTGTATTGGTTGTATGAAATGGATGTTATCCCCATAGGGTTGGGCACATATGATAAGGGTGGTAAAGGTTCCTCTTGATGTATGGGTAATGGGTGAATAGTGGGAGCATGTACGAGTGGTGCCATGATTGGAGGGGGGATGCCATAAATGGAGATTGATGTGGTGGGGGAGGGTAGTATTGGTTTCCCTCATATGGTGGTTGGTAAGTATTGGCACCAAAAATGGGTACCGATTGATCATGTGGGTGACTATGGTCCATGGACCCAATTAACCTATCAACAGTGTACGATGCTCTAGGTTCATCTTGACCAAATGGTAAAGGGAGAGGAGCATCAGGTAGTACAATCTAGAGGTACACTAATTGAGCATAAATCAAGTCAAATTGCTGGGCCTTAGTGATGGCCTCATTTTTATTTTGGGGGAAAGGGGTGGCAACATCCTTGGGAAGGACATGGACTAGTGATATGAGGAACCAGTCGATTCGTTGTTGAGGAGTGGTATCTTCTTTTCAAATATTTATTCTTCTTCACCATTCATGGATATGATCGTCTTAATGGATGGTTGAGGTTTGTTTGAAATCAGATAGGATTTCCAAACAAGTGTTATGGCGCACTAGGATTTGAAAAAATGATAAACATGATTTCGCCAATGAATCAAATGTTGAGTGGGACCCAACTTTCTCATCTACATACCACTTGGTAGAGGGGCTAGTGAGAGTTATATGGAATAGACATAAGTCAAAAAAATATTCCATGATACTGTTGGAAGAACACCATGAGTGAAAAGAGATAATGTGGCTTCTGGGGTCTTATATAGGCTTTCCTTCGAATTTGGGAATATCCAAAGGTAGCTTAGTGGGCATCTTTGGTCAGGTGGGGTCATGTGATATGGGATATCAAGATATGTCAAGTATGGCATGGTGTGGGGGATACCATCCATTGTATTTAATGGTTGGTGAAACATTCCTTTTGTGGATGGTTGGGAGCTTTCTCCTTATGAAGAAGGTGGGGATCCACCTCCTTGTGGTGGAGGGATTGTTTGTGAGTTGGGTTGGGTATTGGTTTCCAAAAATGTGTATTCAAGAAATTTTGATCCTAATATCGTGGCACTTACTAATGTATAAGAGGGTTTTGTTGATGTTTTAGCTAAGTGGGGGATACCTCCCAAAATTGGGGGGAGATTTCTCAAACGTCTAGAATGACGAGGATGTTGTGGTTCCACTATGATTTTGGACTATGTGTGTATGAGTGATGGTGATAAATGAGAAGAATTGATAGAATAAATTTCTTTATAACTTACCAACATAATGTATTCACAAACTACATGTAATCATATGGTGAAAATCATACACAATATAAAAATGTAATTGGTAGTTTGGTTTAGTTTTTATGACTCCTCATGGGGGAATATAAAATAATCATGCACATTTCCTATCCGATGTAACATCCTTCCTCTTAAATAAAACTGGACCTCCAAAAAATCACTTGACCATGGGGCCAAATCCCACTTGAGGGGATACTAGTGAAGGGATGAACAATCAGTTATAATGAAGGGTGAGGGGGGCATATCTTGAAAGTACAGGCGATATTTCCCAACAGTCATTCAAAATATGACAGAGCTTTTATTGCAGCCCAAAACCACCACCCTAGGAAAATACAATAGTACATATTGAAAAATTTGCGACGACTACTTGCGACGAAAGTAACCTTTACTCGCAAAATTGAAGATAAAGAGTTGAATTTTTAAAATATTTTTATAAATCCAGTCTACATTCTTTGCAAGTGCAATGAAAACTTTTTCTATCATTGCATGAGCGACGAAACTAGATGTAGGTCGCAAGAGCGATTAAGGTGAATATAGAGGACTCCCGTCTCTCTTGCGATACCCTTTGGCTATTGTCACAAGAGTGATGGTTCAATGATAATCGTTACACTATTTGTCAAAGTAAAAATTGACCATTACACTGTTTGACAAATTCAACATTGAATTGGTCAACGTTCGTCGATTTGGTGGCAAAAAAAATATGTATAAATATTTTTCAAATTAGAGATGTTGTGACAATCTAATTGTTATAACAATGATGATTCAACAAGGGTATTTTTGTGCAGAAGAATGTCACAGAATATTAGAGGTGGGAAGAAAAGTAAAGTGGGTGAAAAGGGTGATGGTAGATGTTATTTCCCTTGCAAAAAATGTTGCACTACACGTCTTGTAATAATTTTAATAGCAACAGAGAAAAAACGTTGTAGGAAATATGGGCACATTGATGGGGGATGAAATGAATATTGTCACATGGTAATTAACTATATTATTAAGAACCAAAAATCAATATAGCATAGAAAAACCTCACAAAAAAGTACTCAACGCCTTGAAAAAGAGATAATTTCATATAATAAGCCTCTTCGAGGGGGAAACCTCCTTTTACCCCACTTAAATGTTCAAGTACAAGATTATTCAAAATGAAAA
>JZKD02S1633694.1:92518-108458 GCA_000966675.3 Picea glauca | reverse complement strand
TATATATATATATATATATATATATATATATATATATTGTTTGAATATTTTTTATAGTACACACTAATTTTGCATGATTTTTTGTAATTATAAAGTTAGAGCTTCCCTCTAACTTTATGCAGAATCAAGCAAATGAGGATCTCATGGAAGAAGATGATGGGACAAATCAAGTTAATGATCCCATGGAATAAGATGATGGGAAGAATCAAATGATCCAATATGTTTTTGCTCATTTGGATGAGGATGGGGACAATGATGGTATCTATGATGAACCTCGATTAGAAAAGGAAAATAAATGACTTTATGAAGGCTCAAGAGAAAATATTCTCTCTGCTACATTGCTACTAGTGAACTTAAAGGTTATGAATAATTTTTGAACACTTGTATGACACGGATCCTAAGGTATGTAATATGTTTCATCTCATATACATAAATGTTGACTCTTTTCTATTTGTTTTTAGTGTTAATTAATGGGTAAAATAAGAATGAAACTTTTACGATTAATATTCTTTACATTAACTAGTTATTTTTTATGGTGTAGATTGTTAGGTGACTTTTTTTAACCATCGTCAAATATTTTACCTCGCACATATTGAGATTTGCATGCCATTATGAAAGACATTGGAATGGATTATCAAACTATAGATGCATGTCCTAATGATCATATTATATATTATGGACAACATGCTTCAAAAACAAAATGTCTTCAATGTCTTATCAGTAGATATCGAACCGATCAAGTAACAAACAGGGTGTTTTCTATTTGTTTTTATTGTTAATTATTGTGTAAAATAAGAATGAAACTTTTAAGATTAATATTCTTTACATTAACTAGTTATTTGTTATGTTGTAGATTGTTAGGTGAACTTTTGTTACCATCGTCAAATATTTTACCTCGCACATATTGAGATTTGCATTCCAATACGAAATACATTGGAATGGATTATCAAACTATAGATGCATGTCCTAATGATCATATTATATATTATGGACAACATGCTTTGAAAACAAAATGTCTGAAATGTCTTATCAGTAGATATTGAACCGATCAAGTAACAAAAAGGGTGCCTTGAAAGGTTCTTCATCATATTCCCATAATTCCATGTTTGTAGCGAATTTTCAGGTGTGAAAGCATAGCACAATTTATGTATTATGATGCACATAACAAAAGTGGAGATGGTATTCTTTGAATTCTTGCCGATGGTTATGCATTTAGGGAAATTGAAGAAAAATGGGCAGATTTCAAAGATGAACCTCGTAATGTTAGGATTTCATTGGCAGTTGACGGTGTTAATCCATTTAGAGAGATTAGGTCTATTTACTCATTATGGCCAATTTTTTTTATCAACAATAACATTCCTCCTTCGATGTCAATAAATAGGGAGCACATAATGTTGACAATGATTATTCTAGGTATTTTTTTACATTAATTTTTTGAATGTAACATTTTCATTTATTTCGATTTTTTCATAATATATTTAGTTTATTTATTTACTTATATATACATCTCATGGTTATATTAATTATGTGTAATTTCAAACAATTAGGTAAGTACCGGGTTCTATTTAATTTTTAAATAATCTCGTTGTATAATTGGAATTAATCCATCTATTGCAGGTCTTAAAAAAAAGGGTAAATTTTCATGTCCAATTTGTGGTCCTAAGATGAAGTATTGTCATTCAAAAAGTTTAGGAAAGTTGGTGTTTGATGAGTATAGGAACCTCCTCCCTAAGAACCATAGGTATYGTACTACTAAAAAACATATTTTCAATGGGAAAGAAGAGACTGGTTTAAAACCATGAAGAATGACACCTCACCTATGGAGGTTGGAATATAATAGAAATTGTCAAGGTACTCAATTTTGTTTATGTATCGTATATGTAATGTTTTGAATGTTTATTTTAATCACTAAATTTATTTTACCGTATTTGCTAATTATTTTTGTGATTTATTTTATGCTTCATGAAGGCTGCCATCATGAAGGTATTAATAATGGGCTTCCACGAGGAATGAAATATTATCCCAATCAATTCATGAGGTTTTCCTAATATGAGGAGATAAAAATAGTTCATTTGTTTGATACAATGCATATCAGGAAGAATGTGATAGAAACTGTAATACCCCTAGGCCAAACCCGATTGTAAATGTAAAATGCAAATGTACTTAAGATGGTGAGTTGTTTGATATCATTTTTTGTATGCACCTTCCATGGTATAGTGCATGCATGCACTACGAAGTAAAATGATGAAGTGTCCACATTCCAGGATACTGCATGCAACAACTTAATTGCGCACAATTTTGAGGCCAGGGAGCCTTTATGTATATGTTGTGTTTTATAGGCTGGTGAGCCAGTTTTGCGATGATTAGGATGGAGAGACTATATGTTAAAGGAAAGTGAGCCTATTTTTGTATATTTCTCATCATTAATATAACATACATCATTGTGCATAGACCGACCATGATAAAATATTATGGGGGACTTAACTCCTCTATCTAGGGGAAGGGGGGGCTAAAAGTTAAGAAAAAAGGGCTAAGATAGTGATCTTAAGCCAAAAAGGAATATTATATTAATATTCCTTAAATCATAAAGTATGGATAATTATGTTATCCTAAGTTCTAAGGATGGGAACAAGTGGGCCAAAGTAGCTCCAAACATGACAAGTGTCAAGTTGGGAACATGCATACATATAGTTTGGACTTTGTTCATTTTCCCATGATTCAGTCATCCATTCATTCATTCCATGATCATTCAGTCACTCACTCAGTTGTCCTATGTACCTTTCTATCACTGTACTTGAACCTGTATCTATGCCCATACATGTTGGTGTACCTGGTTAGCTTGGGAGATGGACTGAAGAAGCAGGTTTTTAGGCCCATGGGATATTGAAGAGGCATGTTGTCAGGCCCATGAGAAATATCTCTAGGTGAGAGAATTGTTGGGAATTGATTTCTCAAAGGTGCTAAAATACAACTATAGGGCTCTGAGACTTCCTATCCGACCTGTTGTTGAACCTCAGAAAGGAAGTGGGGAATATGAAGGAATGTTGAGCAGAGAAGGGGCACACTTCCTTGGGTGGGATAGGCATGTGGGGAATGAGGGACTGTAGGTTGTTAGTTTGAGTTGGAACCTGTGACAAAGTCTTTTCCATTGTCTATGACACATCATCTTGGTTAGGAATCCCTTTACCCGGTTGGATTTTAGTCCTTGCTCGAGGGTGACCCATTGTTGAGAGTGATGAACAGTGTGGTCTGAGGCTGGGAGTTTCGTGGAAGGTATGCATGCAGTTGGTGATATTCTTACCAAGATAAGTGTCAATTGTGTGATAAATTACATGATGCACTATTATTTACGTGTTTATTTTTATGGGTTTATCCTATGTGTGGTTTATAAATGTCTTTATATTTATGGGTATTTCCTGTATATGATACATGTATATGTTTACTATTATTTCAGTATGAATATGTGCATTTACATAATGTATTTGTCTGTTTACTTTTTATATATAAAGTTCCTCAAGATTTTTGTGTGTATATGTTTTAATTTCATGCAATTCAAAAAATTTATGTGGCATAGCTCAGTTGGATGCTGGGTATGTTACAGTATGTTGAGTAGAGAATGAAAGTGTTTTCTAGAGTATCATGCCTAGACCTAGGTGGTCGAGGATGTTACAGAAACATTATGGAAAATCATAGATGGTAGGAGGGATAAAGAAAAAATTGTCAAAATTTGTACTGACATTCAGGAAGCCAATCATGCAATGTGAAGTGTGATCCAATCAAATAGACATGGACTAGACCAAAATAAATTTCAATGGTTATTAATAGAGAAACAAAGAAATGATGTAAAAGAGGTCATTCAAAGAATTACATTTTCCATGGATTTTGCTTCAAACATAAATAATATCTTAACGAAGAAATGTGAATTTGGTGGGGTAAAAACACATGATTGACATACCTTCATTAAGGTAATAATTTTGGTATTCATATTTATATATATTGGCCGTATACATATTTTTTTTTTTTTGTCTACTTTGGTTGAAACAAATAACGATTCATTTTTTTTGTTACAATATGTTCTATCGCTATCTCTCCCAAACGACTCTGACAACAACGCCAAAGAAGTTATATATGATATTGGAAATAACATGAGGTAAGTAGTTGTGATTTATATGCAAAATGTTCTTTCAATTTGTTTTTGTGCTTAATGACATGTGTTTTAATTTTAATGTAATATATTATATTATGTTATGTTGAAACGTGGTATTTTATTGTGTCATGATCTCATGTAGATCGTTTTCATTGAAATAAATCCATGAATATGATATAAATTGTTGGAAGAGAGAAATTCCTCGGCTAATGTGTGAAATGAAAAAGTATATACCTCCAACATTTTTCAATGCACAAGAACACTACTTCATACACCAAGTTGAGGAGATTGAAATTTGTGGATCGATACACACAAGGTCAATGTGGATGGTGGAGAGGCACTTGAAATCATTGAAGGCTTTGGTTAGACAAAGAGCACGTCCTAAGGGTTCTATGGTGTAGGGTTCTATGGTGTATCAATCCATGGTGTATATTAGTCAATATCTTCCTAAATTAGAAACACCAACTATGCATGTAGTTGATCGCATTTGGGGTGTGAACTCCATCAAAAAAATTGAAGATCAAGAACACTTGTTGGGGAAAGGTAGAATGAAAAAAATGAGAGGTAGTATATTAATAATTGTGGAGATTTATATTAACACATATAATTTTATTTTTTTTGTGCATATAATCATACTCATTAATATATTAATATTCTTTATTTCATAAATTATTAATATTTACCATGAACATTATAACTAACCTTTAATATTGGTGAATTCTGATTTTTTGATTAAGTTTCTCAAGATTGGGATGCATTGCATTTATACATTGTAAACAATCTTGACTGGATGAATGGATTGAAATATGTAAACAACATCATGGTCGTAGGTTATCATGGAAACAACTGTCTGAATTGCTTAGAGAATCTTGTCGTAATGGAGATGCCAATGTTACGCAAAGGGAAATTGATTTAGCATATGATTTGAAAGATGGATAGGCAAGCAAATTCACCCATTTTATTCAATTATTTTATATTATATTAATGTGACTACATGTCTACTTATATATTTTTCAGATAATTTCCAAGTTATATAAATATGTTAATTTATAAATTGACAATGCATATTTTACATATATGGCATATTGCAGTTCAAACACCACAAGGCTATGTGGTGCAATGGTCGTAAATTTCACATCAAACAGTTGGATGAAACCAGGAAAAATTATGATAGTGGGATAACTATAGTATTCCAAGTCACTAATGTTTCCTCTAGGGGTGACAGACATCCCCTAGAATCTAAAAATAGATATTGTGGGTATTTGAATGATATACTTGAGTGTGACTTTAATTCCTTCAAATTAGTTATGTTCGACGTCAAATAGTATAGGTTACGAATGCATGAACACGATGAGGAAATAATTGTTATTCAACATGCCAATGGATTTCTGATGATTAAAACAACGATGTTTTAAATAAGACACGATCACTATGTTTTTACAAGCTAGTGTGAATAGTTCTTTTACTCAAATGTTCCAGGTGAGAGGGATTGGTCATTTGTTGTTAGATATGATCCAAGAGGAAGGCCAATTAAGTATAGTCATGCATAGGAATAATATGATATTGAAGAAGAAGATTATTCACTAGATCAGACAGAGCCAGAATATCATGCAGGGTTGATAAATGAAGAATACAAAGAAGATCATGATTCAAGCATAGGAGACAATGCAATTCTTGATGACGATGTAGATGAAAATATGCTTGAAAATGACATTGATGACGATGATGATATCGTCAATCCTTTCCACACCATTTCTAAACTGGATGATGATACAAATGTCGAGCTTGATGAAGAAGAAGATACATAATAAGGATGATTATATAGATGTTGATTTGGATCAGGTACGTGACTATATATTTTAATTTGTATGAATTATTCTCTTAAAATAACTTACTTATGTCATGGGTTAATTACATGTTTTTAAGTTTTATGCGACCTTTTTATATCCTATGTTACATGTTGATTGATTATTATGTGAAACTTGCAAATAGTCACCAATATACTAAAGTACGTGGTAAACTACCAATATCATTTAGAAACACATAATTTCATTTACCATCATTAATTTTTGTTTTTGTAGTTTCTATGCATGAATCTTACTAGGTTGATTTCAATTATTTTCTATTTTATAGATTGGGTATTGGGGAATTGAGAGTGATGTGAGGGGGAGGGGAGGGGAGGGACCATATGATATTCCACCTTCACGTGATTGGCCTTATTCAATAGAGGATAAATTATTCTTGAAACCAAGAGAAGCTCATTCATTTTTATACCATCATGATCATAGATAGACTATTCACATGCATTAACGATATGGGAAGGTTTATGGACTCAAATTTAACTCGTGCACGGACTTGTTTCCGTCATCAATTTGACTCCCAAAGACAAATGTTATGGTCTAATTTTCCCAAACTATTCCCTAATTTTCCCAAACTATGAATGGGTTAGGACTAGAGTCAATCTCACCATGGCCTTCTTTCCTCACTAATTCTGCCAAGCTCATTCCCTTGGATGTGGTTTCTCTATAATATAGTAGTTACAGATAGTTGGGAATCTTGTTAATGATCCTTTCATGCACTCCACTAATTAGATGATGAGGAATCTAGATACCTTAAGAGAGTCATATTTTCTCCCTCCGTTTACTCGCACTTGGTTGAATTTCTTCACTTTGACATGTAGAGAAATGGGAATAAATCACATTGCGTCTTCAGAAGGGTTATTGGTTATGGGTTGATGATTTAGAAGGTTAGGGAGTGTAGATTCAAGGTATAGGTTAGGTGATTATTAACACATTAACCCCTATCATATAATCTATAATACATTAATGATTAAATATACATATTAATTATTAAATATATATAATTATAATATATATAAATTAGATATAATAATCCAAAACAAAAACAAAAAAATTACATTTCAAAACTACGGGCGTGTGAGGAGATAAAACCATGATGATACCACACAAGGAGATCATACGAGGAGATTCGAGGAGAGAAGAAGAGGAGATCCAAGGAGAGAACACCGCGAGGACAGTCAAGGAGAGCACGCCACAAGTAGCTTCCCAAACCTTGAGATCTGCGCGAGGGAACATTGGAGAAGGGGATATAGGGCACGACACTAGAGGAGACAAAAGTCACAAAGGGTGAAGGATACTAAGCTAGAAGGAACACTATGAGCATGCTTGATAATGGTGAGTGGCTTTTAGCATCATTGACTTTTCATTATTTTCCAAATTTATTTGGAAAACCTTCACATTGTAAATAAATACAATGAATTGAGTTGATGATGTTTGCTCACATGTGTTTGAGAGGGGGGTTGTTATAATTCATAATGTCCAAGAACCATGAGAATTATTCCATCATGTTAATTCATTTATGAAGGATCTACTTCACCAAGAATCTCAACCCCCTTAAGCATTCCATTTTGATCAATCTAAAGAAGGTCATCATGCCTTCCTTCCCAACATGATTTTTTGCATGGAGATCCAAGTTTTAAAAATATGGATCACACCAACCTTATTTTATTATGAGAGAGGGAAGACAATAGTGGTAGAGAGAAATCATATCAATGGGTAGGTCAAGGAAACATAGGGATGAGGAGGTCATATAAATGTATTTGGATTCAAGATCCTTTGTGCATAGAAATTTTGTTGATGGGGATTACTCTTAGATCTTTAACAGAGTCATTCCCTCGATGTTTATTGAGATAAACATAGATTTTCACCTTTCTTAATTTCACAATTGTGAGGCTATTGAATCTTGTAAGGAAGTCGAACGATTCAAGAGGAGAGGGCTTGTCCCAAATGAAGAGGAACATTCCTATTTCCCCCTTTTTGGATCGTGGTCAAATAATAAGAAGAAATAACCTCTTCAAGGATGTCCCTTAAATATGGATTAAGACAAATACCAAGGAACTTGCCTAGTCATTGGAATGATTAAGGAAAACAATCATAGACATAAAAAATTATATATATAATAGAAATAAAGAGGATTATATGTTAAATGTATCAGAATAAAATGAAATATTAATAAAATTCTTCAAGATCCACAATTAACTCCAAGAAAACCCCCTCAAAGTTGGGCACTCCTAAATAAAGGTGGAAAGATGCTCAAAGTAGGGTTTGATATAGTCTCTGATGCCACACCTCTCTCTCCTTTGAAGTGCTTCCTCAAACCGTTCTCTTCTAACATGTTCCTTCCTTAAAATAAGAATTCAAACCTCAATATATGAATCCTCTTGTTTTCCTACATAATCCTTGATCATTCCATACAATCACTTTATATTTCCTTATAAGGTGGAGCATTCCTTTCAAGATGAACTTTAAACCGTGTTCTTATGGTTTAGTTGTCATGTGTCCTCTCCTTAGCTAGGGATTTCCTCAAGAATGTGTGCTAAGAAATTATTATAACCACTTTTACATGGGGTGATCCTCATAGAATTTTTAATTTATCCTTATTTTATGTCTAGAAAGAGTCAAATATTCCACTTGGTACCCCTTTTGACTTCATCAAGCTAGGCACTCCCTCTAGACATTGAATAATTGGGAACCCACCTAAAAATTCATAACCTTCACTAAGTTGGTAATCCACATGCATGAGTGGCTCTACTAATTTAGGTAATTTCACTCTCTAATTGTGCATCCAAAACTAAATATATAAAAAAATTATTTAGAACTTTGAATATAGAAAAAAAAAGTTCAAAAATTGGAACTAGGTTGAGGATGGACTACTCACTATTTCTAGGTTCTAATTATATTATATTATAATGTGGAAGGATGATCGTGGAAAAGGGCCAGCCACAGAACATGTAATTGATTATAAAAATTGACTTTCATTTTACGTTAATTTTATTATTTATTTATAGAATTTTATTTGTGTGGCAATCAATTATTTCATTTGTTTATATAACTTAAATAACATTGATTGTCATGTTGAAATTATATGTAGTCAGCAAGCCATGTTGATCATGATTCCACCGATGAGGAGGGGTTGTATTCATCTCCTGATCTGATTGTAATAATAAAAAGAAAGATTATTAAAGCGAACAAGGAACTTGATAGTTTTTTAGACCATCCATATCAAACTTTTAACGTCCAAGAAATGATCAATCTCCTTATGTCACATCTTAACACATATAAGGTAATAACCATAATTTAAAGTGTTTTTTTTAATGTACTCATATGTTCAATTATGAAACTTTGTATTTTAATTTTTACATTATCTCACGAAAAAACATTTTCCTTTTTATAAAGATATTTTTGGAGATTGTTCAGCCCATTTTTGGTAGTATTGGAGCTGCAGGGATGCCACAGAGTCCTAACGCGGGCTTTCATACATCTTTTAGAGTATTTTTTACTTCTCAATCTTCCACACCTAATATAGATAGGAGCCATAACACACATCGCCAAGCATACACACAATGATCAGGCTCTAGAGCTGGTGACATAGATGAGGTTGATGATGTGGTTGACATGGTTGCATTTCCTGGAGCTAGACATGTGATCAACATGGGGAAATTTTGGTACAAGGCCGAAGGGGAAAGAAGAACGATCGTGGGAAAGAAAGCATGTAGAAAACTGAAGTAACAACTAGCAAAAGAACAACACGAGTGCATGAAAGAAAGCATGCACAAAGGAAAGCGACAGTTGGAGGAAGAACAACATGTGTATGGGAGAAAGACCTAATGTAAGAAGGGTTAGGTTTTTGGTAATATTCTGAAAAAGGATGAAGAGCCCGAAATGTATAAATATAGATACAAAAGTATCATATAGGTTTGGTTATTGTTATTTTAGCTGTATGAACCTATTTTGTAAGTTGTTCAGCAAAGAAGATATGAGGAAAGGTAGATATGAGGATTAGACCATAGGTTGTAGAGCCTGGTGCGATTTAGTTCACCTCACATAGATCTTACCTAATTTGGTGGAGAATTGTAAGAGCGTGGTGCCAAGAATACAAAACTACCATAATAAAAGAGCTAAGAGCCAAATCTTTGTGGACGTAGCCTAGGAAGGGGTGAACCATGGTAATACTCATTTAATATGTTGAATGTATGCATGTCTCTTCTCTCTTTCAACAATTAATGGTTAATCTTGATGAATGAATTATTAGATTGTTATGAATCTGTTTATACTTTGATTAAATTAAACTGTGGGATATATGTATGTGAATCCAAGGAATAAGTAGTTTCCCTTATAGCTCATGGTATCTGGCCTTAATCAAGAAACCCCTATCCCCTACTTTGTCCTAGGCTGTAAGAACTTAAGTCTTACAGACACCCATTTTAAATCTATCTCGGGTGAGACTACGCAATACCTTATGGGTGTTGTGTTGCCTTCTAGTTTACTAGGAGGGTCTATAGTTTTATTGGATTTGTTTGAACTCCAAATGATGTGAAACCTGGGTCAATAACTCATATAACCTGAGAAGGGAATTAGTAAACCAACAAATGGTTATGTTGCCGTGATTATACAAACTAAAGGTTAGCGTCGACCATGAAATGCAATCGTGAGCACACAAAAATTTAGTCGAGCTACAACAAGCAACAAAGAAGTGGGAAGAACTAGAAACAGTTTGTTCATAGGCCAAATATGAAACTTAGGAGGAGAAAGAACGCAGAAAAAGATGGAACGCAGAGTGGAATAAATTTTTGGGAAACTCCCAGCTACTACGCAAGGAAATAGACTCCTAACCATAGAAAAGATCGAACAGATTATGCATACAATTGATCAGTATCGGAAGGAGATCTAGACTATCCGTGGACATATTAGACTGACAACTCCACTAGTAGTGAAGGAGCAAAAGAAGAAAGAAGCAGCAATGCAACTGGAGGATCTATAAAAATGGTTCAGCACGACAACCGACTTGCTGGATAAAGAAGCGCAACTTTGGACAAGGCTAGAAGAGGATCCACAGGTCCAACACTGGGACAAGGAGGAGGAGAGGATCAATGCAATTATCTAAGAACTCAAGTAGTGACAAAATACCATACCAATTCCAGAATGGGTCAAGGGAATGCAAGAGTTGAAGAAGATACAGGCAGAACTTATCACTACGTAGACACAGAAACAAGAGCGTCAGGCTCAAATAGAAATGTTGCAGGAACATGTAGCAGACGTACTTGTGAAGGTAGAAGAAGATAGAAAACAGACAACACAGACTCATCTAGAATGTGCAGGACTGATGAGAGAGGAAGTGGTAGCTCAGACAATCGACACCATCAAGGAGAAAACCACACAGACACTGACAAAAGCGGAAGAGTTGCAAGAACAGTGCCAGACAATCACCAAGTAGATTGAGGAAGCACAAAGAAATTAGGTGACTCGGGATGAGTCACGTGTCAGTGTTGGGGGCCTATTGGCACCAAGCCAAAGGGGAAAGAAGAACGATTGTGGGAAAGAAAGCGTGCAGAAAACTGAAGTAACAACTAGCAAAAGAATAGCATACACGCATGCAAGAAAGCGTGCACAAAGAAAAGTGATAGGTAGAGGAAGAATAACACACGTATGGGAGAAATAGATAACGTAATAAGGGTTAGGGTTTTGGTAATATTCTGAAAAAAGGCTAAAGATCCCAAAGTATCATATACGATTGGTTATTGTTATTTTAGTTGTATGCACTGATTTTGTAAGTTGTTGAGAAAAGAAGATATGATGAAAGGTAGATCTAAGGATTAGACCACAAGTTGCAGAGCCTGGTGAGATCTAGTTCACCTCACATATATCTTACCTAGTTTGGTGGAGAATTGTAAGTGTGTGGTGTCAGGAATACAGAATTGCCATAATAAAAGAGCCAAGAACAAAATCTTTGTGGACATATCCCAAGAGGGGGTGAACTACGGCAATACTCATTTAATATGTTGAACGTATGCATGTCTCTTCTATCTTTAAGAAATTAATGGTTAAGCTTGATGAATGAGTTAATACATTGTTATGAATATGTTTATACTTTGCTTAAATTAAACTGTGGGATATACGTATGAGACTCTAAGGAATAAGTAGTTTCCCTTACAACTCACAGTCTCGGGCCTTAATATAGAAACCCCTATCCCCTACGCTGTCCTAGGCTATAAACACTTGAGTCTTACAACCACCCATTTTAAATCTATCTCAGGTGAGACTGCACAGTACCTTCTAGGTGTTGTGTTGCCTTCTGGTTTACCAAGAGGGCCGATAGTTTTAGAGGCTTTGTTGGAACCCTGAATGACATGAACCCTTGTTCAATAACTCAGATAACCCGAGAAGGTAATTAGTAAACCAACAAGAACCTTTCGTGCACATTTTTGGTCTACGATAATGGAATTCCATTAAAATAAATAAGACTCCCACATAGTTTTTCATATTTTAATTGTTTCATGTTGCCCATCTCATACACAAATCATCTATATTATTATTTTTAAATTAATGATCATATATTTTTGTGTGTAGGAAATGACCATTTTTATAGGCACCTAGAGAGCAAGGACTTGTTGATGTTTGGGGTAACATCACACATGAGGTGAAATTTCTAGAATTCCAACCTAAAAAATGAACTTATGGATTATCTCAAAGGATTCTCTTTGGAGTAGACATGTTCAATAAAAAAGTGGTCACATCTGCAACAGGAGAATATTTAAAATGTACGCGGGATGTTTATAGATGAAGCTTGGAAGGAAACCCTAGGTATGAGCATCCTCCCTCGATTCCAGAGAGGGAGTGGAAGGTGATAATTGATGATGCAAAAGAAAATATATTGAAGAATATGAAGAAAAAATAACTAGTACCCTAAGCTAAATTACAATATTTTGATTTCACTACCTTTAATTTTCTTTATATATAAATAAAAGTGTGGTATATAACATACTTAATTTTTTTTATGATAGTTAGCCTGGCACTTTGAAGGAAACCAAAGAAATGATTTCCAAACATGGCCAACACAATCTAGGCTAGGGTGGATACTCGATATTACAACCACAAATCATAAGTACCCAAAAATATTAAGTATATTATTTGTATCTCCTTACAACTTTCAATTTATTGCAGCAAAAAACATTAAAAAAGCTTGCTCTTATGCATTGCAGGGCGACGACTTTGGAATTGAAACCACAAAGGAAGACCTCCAACTTGGTTACAAGTATGACTATCAAGTAGTGGTTGATCATAGGAAAAGCATGGGGAAGACCCTAAGATCCAGTTTGTGGGATAAGGTAAATACAAATCAATCTACATTAACCTTTCATTACTTATAAAATACATAAATGTTTGATATCGTCCATAACTTTACTCTCTTACTTTGTTTTAATCTAGGGAGCAACACTATTGATGAAACCATTAGCACTAGACAACAAAACATTGATAGTGCAATAAATCTAGAAGATCATGGTGCTCCCTAGTATCCCCATCCCAGTGGGGTTCGGCCCCAACATGTTCCTATGACTGAGGCCCACGACAGTAAAATGGTTGTATATTAGTCATTTACTTAATAATTTTGTACTTCTAAATTTTATTACCTATACATTTACGATTTTGTCCTTATAAATTTTTTTGTTTCAATGGCAGAGAATTTCATAGTTGAGCCTCCTCGACCTGAAGATGATTAGGAGAACAAGGAAGCCATTCCAATGGTATTGACTAGTGGCCCCACAGGTTAATAATTACAATGTAGAGATTTTTTTTTAATATTAATGAACTACTTCAATTATATTTAAAAATTGGCCATCTAAATTTAATATATATATTTTTTGTAGTTGATGGCCCCTCACCGCAGCCTCCATGTTGTGGGTACGAGACTAGGCATGCTTGGTGTGAAAGGAATGAAGCAACATTAGCTGTTGAAGAGAACCTAATAAACGAAGACATGGACATGGATGAATTACTTAAGAACTGGAAAACACAAAGAATACTAAAAGAAATTGATGATGTATAATAATTTTCTAAGACAAATAGATGTACATTATATAAATAGTATGTTTCTAACATATTTTGAATGATAAATATCATTTATAAAAATTACTTTTTTATGGCATATGCCTTTGAACAATAAACCTCATTTATAGCTTTACAATCACTTTTTATCACTTTTGAATATTTTTAATGCATATTTTTTAATAGAATATAGATTAGGTATTAGGGAATTGAGAGTGATGTGAGGGGGGCCGAGGGGCCATAGGAGCTTCTACTTTCACATCGTTGGCCCTTTTCAGTAGAGAAAAATTCATTGGAGTCGTTTGTTCTTGGAGAAAACCTCTCTTGATCCAACGGAGAAAAAACATAGTTAATGTTGACTTCATTGTTGCTCCTTCAGATTGAGGGAGGTTCTCTTCAAGATCAGACAACTCCAATAAATTATTATTGAAACCAAGAGGATCTTATTCGGGTCGTCGCATCTGAGATGTGTGTTTGTGTGTCACTATATTATCTCCTCTCATATGTCTTTTACAAAAAAATATCAATGGTGTTTACTATTTGCAATCTTGTCGATTTTAATTTCTATTAGGATTTATTGACATGTCTTAAAAGTACCTTTTGGTTTTTACTAAAAACTAAATATAATTTTGTTTTTATTTACTATAGTATGCAGTCTGCGCATTTGCAGATGCTCTAGATGTTGTATCAATGCAATGCTACACATTAGAATATCAAAGATCGAGTATGTCTTGTATTTTTTCTTCTTTTTATGACTTCTTAAGGTTCTTTTATTTACTTATTTTTACATTACCATCATTTGTGGGCCACTACGGGGCCAATCATTCTATCTAATGAACCACACCCAAGTATGTAGCATATACAATTCCCTTTAGTTCATCATATCATATGATTCACACAATTAATCTAATACTTCAACTTGGTTTTGTGTGGTTGTGTATAAGTAATCCACTTGATATCATAGTATAAGCATAACCATAATTATGCAATAGAGTATTTGAAATAAAGGAGATATAGATACCACTTTCAAGTAGAAATTAAAAATCATAGGCACCAATGAACCTAAACATGCATCCCGAGTTCCAAGAAGATGAAAATCAAACATCCCATCAGCCTAAAAGTGGATAGCGGGTTGGATGTGTTACATCAATGACCTCTATGCACTCCTATGATATTTATTACTCTCTTGCGATATTTATTGTAATATTTATTATTTTTTTGTATAGTAATACTTTAGCACCAAAGGAAATTATTCCACCCTTACCTCTAGAGAAAGAGAAACCTTAAAATGCATTAGATATAGATATTTCTACCAATATATTAACCCGTGTCATTCCAACAACACTTGGAAGTTGCATTGCACTTGAATCATTGAATCTATCTAACAATTCCTTATAAGGTTCCATTCATATTCACTTGGGTATCTACAAAATCTCATGGACTTGGATGTGACCCTAATTGTTTTCATTAACACTGGCACGAACAAAAATATATCTTTTGAAAGACTTGAATCACAATCGGAACAATATTAATTAACCGACAAATCATTGCTAACAGAAGATGAGATCCATATTTCTTATTAAATTTGAGAAATTTATTGTGAACAACAATTACTAGATAGCAAAAGTTCAAAGACTTGGCCAGATGATGCAGGAGCATCCGCACCTCGTCGTGCGAGCCTGCACGGGAAGATGGAAAAGACTTCAAAGGGAGACGTCAGGGTCACGGTCGTGACTATTTTGAGGAGCGCCGTCGATTGAATAAAAGAATCCATATTTAGGCGTACTCATGTATCAATTGGGACCTGGAGCAGATAAGCTCTCGTCCTTGTACAGCAGGAACACTTATTAGATTTTAATGCAGAAAGATTAGATTGGATACAGGTAGATAG
>JZKD02S1633694.1:0-10070 GCA_000966675.3 Picea glauca | reverse complement strand
AATTACTGTTATTTTAATATAAAATTTGTATGTTACAGAAAGTAATTGTTTGTTTATGTTTAGATGTAAAGCTTCCGTGAGCATGTTGTATGTATATGTTTTAGTTGCATGCAGTCTAAAGAGTAAATTTAGGTGGAATTTCTTAGTTGACTATTGGGTATGCTACTGTATGTTCTGTAGCATGGGAATGAAAGTGTTCCCTAGAGTAGCATGGCTTGTCCTGATGGTTGGGAATGTTACCGACTGGCGTCAGAGCGTGAGTGGTTTGTCTGGAGTGGCGTACCCCGGCCTCAGGCTGGTCGGGGGGATCGTTACATGTGTGGTTACGTTTGGGTTTCTTTTCCCAGCCTAAAGAAATTACAGAGTGATAATATAATTTAAGGATAAATTGTATTTCTTTTCAATGCAATGCACATTGCATCCAAATGCTTAATGCTTTTATGTCAATATGTCAGGAGTTTTGGAAATTCTTTTCCACTTTAATTTCCCTAAAATTTCATTGATGTTTTCATGCATTTGTGTTTGTAACTTTGTATATATTTTGTGACTGAAGCATATCATAACCATGAAAAAGAAAAATAATATAAGTATAGAATGAAAAAAATTGAATCCACAACATACAATTTCAAAGTATTCATTTACTGTATCGCATAGGGTTCACTCCATAGTTATGATTTCCACTTAATGTGGCTATATTTTAACATTTAAAGTGTCAGGACTCACTGAAAATGGATTCTTCCATTTATCTTTTGTATGTTTCAACAAAGGCCTTCCCAAAAGTTCCATCTTATTTTGAAAGCCCTACAAATTGTAGTAGTCTATTTCCTCAAGAGTTTATAATTGGGATTTCCTCTTCAAATGATATGAATTTATTGAAGAATAGTTTGACGTTTCCCTTTTATATATTTCAGATTCTTATTCTTAACTATGATGGATTACAAGGTAAAAAAGTCCTTGCACTATGAAACCCTTGTTTCTGTGTGTATTCCTAGGGAATTGTCTAGCTAGAAAGGTAAAACTGGATTCTGTAAATGTGTATATCATTTACTAAAGCATAGTCATGTGTAATCGAATGTTGATGCACACACTTGTATTGGTGTAGGGGAACCAATGCATATAGAAAACTTAGCAAGAATACTACCAGCAAGATCAACCATCATAATTGGTTATTGAGTCCTCTATCTCTTTGTCTTCCTGATGTATAAAGTTTAAACTATTATGCCTAATCAAGATATGAATAGATGGGATGAAAACTTACATGAATATGTTATCACTAAGTAAATTTCCTAGTATGAGGGGACAACTTACAAAGGTAACCAAAAAACCACTTCAGAACTGAAACTAGCCTTTTCAGTTTAGAGAGGGATCTCTCTTTTCACTTGGTCCATTGGAAGATGGATCTTATCTTAAAGGTTCAATGTCTTGGTTTTGATTTGATGAAAATCTTTATGGGTTTTTTCAGAAATAAGAAAGGGAACATGTGGCAAAATGGATTCAACTCTAAAAAAAATTCAAACAATGTCTTTTAGGTAGTGTTATTAAGGAATCAAAGAAAAGGTAGGTGATGGAATTTCAATCTTTTAATTTGTTTTGATAATATGGAAGAAAGAAGAAACATATAACATCAGTCAGAGTACTATACGAATGAATTCTGGTGAGTTAAGAAAAAAAAACATAGTTCAAAATTGCTTGAGTATAAGGAACCATTTAGATGAATTTAAGACCCTTTAATATCCAATTTTAAACATATGAAAGGTTGCAGATGAAGGGAAATCAAACTAGAAAAGCATACATGAAAGGAAATAGATACTTCAATTCATCACCACATGAATCTTTGGTATGAAAAAACTCTGGACATCTCCACTTGTATTCTTTCCAATTCATAAATTGTTACAGTGATCAATACAATTTATCCTTTGTGCTTCTTCCAACCAAGAATACATCAAAACCTACACTATGTATACAACAATTCATTTCATTCGGTTTGAACCGATTACAAAAGAATAGAAAATTTCAGTACACAAAATCTAGGATTTGAAAATATTCCTACAGTTTGGTCCTTTATCTTCATCCTTTGACTTTGAATGTATCTTCATTTGATTTTTTTCCATTTTGTTGATCGCTAGAAATCATTTACTCGATCCTGGGAAATTATGTTTGGTCTTGCCCAATATGGCTAATTCCTTCCATTTCAATTTGGAAGGAATCTCATAATCTATCATTTCTTTTTAAAAATTTCGAAGTCAATACAAGTGGCATAAGACATGATAGGTAGACCAAGTTTGACTGTCTTAAACTGATTTATAATTTTGAAATATGTACTTAATTTATCAACCAAACTAGCCCCTTTCAAACCCTCCTCCATGGTTTCAAATTTGGAGTGGTCCATCCTTGATTAAGTCAAGAGTGCATTATATTCTTCTTGATCCTGCAACTTACCTTTACCATCCCAGAATGAAAGGAACATACCCACTGAACTTCATTGACCATCATGTTGATACTCATGGGTAAGGACAAACTCTCTGCAATTTGTTCAGGCTTAATGATTTGTTGTAGAAATTGACTTTTGAGCTCTGGCTGACATTCTCTGTAAACCATAATCACTTTTTCTTCATTGAATGGATCAGAATTAAAGGAAAATACTTCTGGGATATTGAGTGAATTTTGAATTGACATATTATCTATTCTACACAGGCCTTGAGACCTCTGTTTATTGACGATTACCCTTTCTAAATGGGAATATTTCTCAGCGCACCAACCTAAGAATCCAGGAAATGGGAAAGAAACCTTGACAACATACAAGACAATGGAGGCATGGACTACTTCTAAAAATGGAATACTCTTTCCCTGTTGTGATTATCATTAATGACAGGTGTGATTTTCATTAATGGCAAGATCAGAGTATGCAACGATGGAAAAACAGGGACAACGAAATCCCAGGAGGAGAAGTGACAGTGATCTTTGTATCCCATTGAGAATTCCTGATGAATGTCAGATCTGAGCCCGAGGTCCGACCGACGTTGAATCCAGGCAAACCTGCACCTTCTTTAAAGAGAAAGGTGAAGCGGGGTTACAAAATCCTGAAGGTAGGAGGACAGTTTTGGATACTGGGAGTTGGAAGAGTCAAGACTCTTCGTCATCAGGAGTCTCAGAATTGCGAAATGTGAAACCCCGAAAACCCAAAACCAAAAATAGGCACACCAACAAAGAATTTTGCAGACCAGAAAATAACTCCATTTTAGAGTCCCTGATACCAGGAGTTGAAGTGTCAAAATACTTCATCACAGGAGTGTCAAAATGCCGAATCACCGAAATGTGAAACAAAGAAATACTGGATCTTTGATCCGAATCCATTTCGAAACTTTGGATACCAAGAGTTGGAAGAGTCAAGACTCTTCATCATCAGGAGTTCTGGAATCGTGGAATGTAAAACCGCGAATCGTCAAAATGCGAAACAACGAAATACCGGATCTTTGATCCAACTCCATTTCAGAACTTCGGATACCGGGAGTTGAAGGAGTTAAGCACCGAGACTCTTCACCACAGGAGTCCTCAAACGATGAAATGTGAAACACCTAAATGTCGTTGATCTGACTCCATTTCGGGGTTTCAGATACCGGGACTTGGAGTTGTCTAGAACTCTCACATCAACAATGTTGAAATCGTGATATGTGAAATCACGAAGAGATATGGACCGTCGAATCATCAAGAGTGTGTACCATTGATCCGACTCCATTTCGGAGGTTCGGATACCGGGAGTTGGAAGAGTCAAGAGTTGAGACACTTCATCAAAGGAGTCCCTAAATTTCGAAATGTGAAATGCCGAAATGTGAAATGTGAAAACACCTTTTTGGTGTAGGCCTTGGTCACTGTCGGTGGTCACATCATCAAAGAGCAGTAGAGAAGAGCTCGAAGAGACAAGATACATTTTGGAGTTTAGGACATGGAGAATCGAGACTCTTCACCACAAGAATGTCGAAATCCCAAAATGCCAAAATGAGAAATAAACACAACATCCTACCGATCCAATCTAACAGTGTAGGTTAATTTAAGTATGATCGGAGGGCTACTGTTGCAATTCAAAGTGTAACTGCTAGAAACAACTAATGGCTTCTTCCAGAGGAATGAAACAGGCCTCAGTGTGATCGCCAGAGAAGATGAAGAGGCTCGAGGCATATTCTAGTGGAATGAAGACTATTCTTAGAGGTGATTGACAGATGGAAGAGTGTTGAAGCCTATAACTGCAATAGAGAGGATCAACTCGACTTTTATGAAGAAGACAAAGTGTCTCAACTGCCAGACAGGTGAAGGAATCTCATCGTAACACCCAGTGATGATGGATGCATGGGTTTAACTGCCAGAGAAGTTGAAGAGTTGCCATGATGATCAAGTAGAGCACTCGACATGGAGAGAGCATGCAAAATCATGGCGAGAGAGCATGCACAAGGTGCACAGAGACTATAAGTATGCATAACCAAGAAGAGATGGGCTACTTTTGTTAAGGGGGATTCAAGAGTGTAGAAGGAGTAGTGTGTAGCAGCTGAAATACAGAGAAGAGGAATGGTGCATCGAATGCATATGGTGCACAGAGAAGAAAAGGAAGAATCATAGAAAGCACAAGGCATGTGTGCATCAAGATAGCGAGATACTAAAGGAAGGTTGAGGTGCTCTTGTAGAGAAAAAAAAAAGATCAAAAATATCAAGAAGATGCAGACAGAGAGATAGTAATACAGGAGAACAGAGTAGCATAGAAGAACAGTGATAATCTTGGTAAGCCAATGATAAATATTGTATCACTATGATAAATTTATAAATATAGCAAACTTTATATTTCAGGGAGGTTGGGAGGCGCTAGGGAGGACTTTTGTCCTCATAGGTTCAAGTGGGTTCTTGAACATAGGGAGTTGTAGCTTCCACATGGTTGCAGCCAGAGAAACCTGGGTGGCAGGGTGGCGCAATGGAGAACTGTTTTTCTCTTTTGTACAGGTTGGTGCCTGTGTGACTGGAAGTTGGTGCTTCCATCCAGTTGGAGCTGGAACATTTAGGGAGTTGGTGCTTCCTTCTAGTGAGTGCTAGAGAAACCAGGGAGTTGGTGCTTCCTTCTTGTAGGTGCTAGAGAAAACAAAGAGTTGGTGCTCTCAACAAGTTGCAGCTTGCAATACAGAGCTTGTAGCCTCACAATGAGTTGGAGCTCATATGTATGATAATGTATAGAATGTAAAGATTACTTATCATATAAAGAAGAAGAGGTTTTTACCCTTTATGGGTTTCCTCAGAAAATATTTGTCTCTATAGATTTCATATGTGACAATGATGTTGAATGTTCTATTGCTTACTTTCCTGCATTATGGCGATTTTCATTAAGTGATCTTCAAAGAATTTAAAATAAGAATAATTGTTTAAGCATGGTAACAATTGAGTCACCCCCCCTCTCAGTTGTCCAACAATTGGTATCAGAGCCAACCCCTTTTATCTAAGGGGAGATCCTAAAGCTTAAACATGTCAATCCATGAAGGAAATTCAACCAATAAGGCTCCTCTATTCAATGGAACAAACTTTTCCTTCTGGAAAGTTAGAATGAGAACTTATATAATGGCTTTAGGTGCAGATGTCTGGGATTTGGTAGATATTGGTTATGTAAAGCCAGATGTACTAGCTAATGTTGGGTAGAAACATTGTCGTTTAATTCCATTGTAGTATTTTCCCAACCATTTAATTTGTCAATCCGAGGTTCATAGGCTTACGAAGCACATGCACTATATATGCAAGACTGAAGTAGAAGTAATCTAATCTAAATTGTTGAAATGAAACTAATCTAGGAAAGAAGGAAATTGCATAAGGGAAAAGAAATACAACATGTGAAGAGTTAACGACAAATAACATATGTGAGCTCACACAATAAAGCTATCTTGAATTACATAACAATAATCAAATGACAATCATGAAAGAATAACAAYGAAAGAATATGAATCAAATCTAAGAATCCCTTTCTCTTTTGAATCCTAATGACTACTCTAATTCTAATTACATCCTAATTGAATTCTCATGAAGAGAGAGCACTCTCTTTTATACATGAGAGCCTTGAAGATAGGATAACCATCTCATTATTACAGATCCACTATTCTCTCAACCTACTTCCCATTATTACAAAATATAATCCCTTTAAATCCTCACACATATCTCTCATATATCTTAGATAAGATATTCCAACCAAATCTCCATGATCTTCTTCTTGGAATGAGCTTGAATTATCTCCTCAAATATTGTAATGGTGGAGGAAGTATTCGAGAAGTCCTTTGAATTAATCCTTCACATATTCCTAAACATTACAAACCTCACACATATTTGAGATATATATGAAAACATATTGTTTTTGTAACATTTAATCACAAATTCATTTTAAATACTAAAATGAATAAACTGGAGAACAATAAGGTGAAACCCAAGTATATTTATGGAAATGATATCGTGAAAGGTTAATGGGGCGATGAAATGTGAAGAATGATGAAGGGAAAGGTGGATGAGAATAGGACATTTCTGAGCCCCAACATACCCCCCAACTTAACTTGTTGCATGTCCTCATGCAACCATCCATGGATATTCTTAAGAAATTTTGGCTTTGAGTGATGATAATGACTGTTTTCCAGGATGGGATTTACATGAGTAACAACTGACATTTTTCGTATGGTTGGTTCTTGTGTGACAACCATGAATATAAAGAATGTTGGTTCTTGTGTTAACAACATTCATTTTGTTACTTGTTCTCTTGGTGTTATGATAATAATTTGCCCATATTTTTACTGGAAAATGTATGCTATCAATGTGCATAAGGAAAACATCACTAAGTATAAGAAAGCCCCTTTTTTTGTTTTTGTATATGTGTGAATCATGCCAATATGTATATCAGTGTTTATGAAGTAAAGTACAGCATAGTATCGTTGGAAAAAAAATGTTGGAAAAAAAATGTTCATAAACGGTAAATGAGACAAAATCAAGAAAACAAATTAAGGTTAAGCGTAAAAACATGTTTTGATTATTGTTTTCAAGAAATAGATGTCCATTTGCAATTTTATGTGTTTTTGCTATTTTGATTTTTAAGTTTTAAGTGTTTTTTATTTATTTCATAATATTTTTCTTTTGCAAAAAGATTATGCCGTAGGTTTTGTTTATTATTATTATTATTATTTGTTTTTATTTATTTATTTTTTTATTACCTAAAACAAAATATAATAAAATTCTTTCTATTTTATTCTTTTTATAATAAAGCAAACAAATAAGATATCTCTCAAATACCAGATTTATTTCGTATTTTTTTTTTTAAAGGTATGAACTAGTTTATTAGGCATGAATTATGGACAGAGTGGGTCTAGCCTTTTGTGTGCTTCTCTCTTTGGCTCAAAATGTTGCCACCCTCTTCGGCTCAACCTGCATTGAAACCATATTAATTTAAGTAAAAAAATGACAGGATTATCAAATGCCAAAATGTGTTTCACCCACAACTTATGTGTTGCAATCTCAATGCAATTTCCTTCTACCCGTGGAAATGCAGTGCTGATCCTTATATCTTGCCAAGTTAATAGTTGCGATGACACCAAAAAGGCAATCTTCATCTGTCTTGATAACAGTCCCTACTGTTGTCTGAACCAAAATTATGTATATGAAACCATTTAAATCCCATTCCTCCCCATCACAATAGGTCGTCAGTAAACTCTTCAGTCCATAGAAGTCATCCTGTTTAGGATTAAAACAAACTCGAAATCTTCATAAACACATTATGATCACTGTTTTTACATCAAAACGCCCAAAATCTGCCAAACCTCTCCCGGGCTCCTGCCAATGTCTAACATAGAAGTCTTTTGGGGTCAAGTCCGATCTAGCGCACTCACAAGGTTTGATGTAAGGTACACCCAATGTTACAATTCCTTTCACTTGATGTGAATGACAGAGGTCAAAATAGTAAGCAATAGCTGCTCCAAAATCCTTCTCCACAACAAACCCTTTCTCAATACTCAGGGCATCAAGAAGGCCAGCCATGTCTTCAACAAGATCATAAATGCAGCTTTCTCTAGTTCAGAGGGTTGATCAGAGAGTCCATAGCCTTGAAAGTCGGGAGCAATTGCATGAAACCCTACCTCTACCAATGCTATCATCTAATAATTCCATGAATACCATATCTCTAGAAATCCATGCAGTAACAGCACAGCTGGACCCAATCCAATCTCTGCAACGTGTAGATTGAGCCCTCTGACATCGACTTGCTTGTGTTGTATTTTGTCCATGGCTGGTGGATCGATAGGTATTACATGATACTGCGCCTAAAAAAGATAGCAGAACTGCAAGCTTAAATCTACGCTTCATATGAATAGAAGAAGTTGGTTATATTCTTTTGACATTTGTTTTAAACAGACAGGCGAAAGAGACAGCATCCGCAGAGAGGCAGGCCGCAGAAGATCATCAGGATTGCGATTTCATGGGATTGGAATCCCAAATATCTCGCATGATAATTTACACAAAGGGTAAGCCTATTCGTAAAAGATCAAGAAACAGAATCCACATTTTAATATCTAAAATGATTGTTGTGATCATAAGATAACGACTGCAGCTCATTATCACTAAGAATAAGTAATCGCCTCTGTCTCTCTCGCTTTGTTCGTTAAATCTCAAATACGTGCCTTTCATATATGCGATAATTGGAACAGATATGATAGTGTTGATCCTAGTATATCTCTCTCAGACATCAAAAGATATATATTTTTTTATATATAGCTGTTGGATTCCATCGAGTATAAACTAAATCCATCGATCCGCAGATTTAAGTTTTGATCGTGCGTTGTTCTTCATTTCACATTTTCCTCTGCTTTCACGACATCATTTTTCAGGGTTGCTTTGTGACGTTGAAGATATGGTGTTTGCTGCTGAGTTAGGAAGTCTGCTCAAGCAATCCTCCACTGCAAAGAGAAAAGAAAACAAGTGGTTCAGAACTATGGAGACCAAATGTCCGTCCAAATGTGCACTGCTCCTCTCTTGTTTTAAACCTTGTTCCAGTAGAAAGAAGTGCTTGGAACTACTGTGCAGAACGGGACATCTTGCAGCATAGAATGGATTGCTCTATGGCACTAGCACTGATAGAATGTCCCCCAACCTTGTAAGAAGCCCTTTGAAACAGATGCATCCTCTACATATTATTTTGTGGTATTCCATATGCTAAATATGCATGCATAACTAGAGTATTGTAGATATTGATCCAGAAAGCCAGTTTTGCATTCCGTTCCATTGGAGTTGGATCCACTTTTTCTAGATGTTCCACCATCGACCTGAAAGTGCGCAACATACCAGTTGCATATATTAATCGATCTTTATCCACACATATCCAAGGAATCTCCACCATGGATGCGTAAGGGCCTGCATCCCCCATATCATCTTTAATTTTATATGGATCCTTCAATGGAGTATTGGAGAAAGAATGTGTCTTCCATCTTGGGCTCCATCCCTCACTAACTACATCATGAGGGGAGGATATACTGGTAGATGATACAGATGACGAAGGGGAAAGAACTACTCCAGATTGCCTCAATGGGGGATCAGACAACTTGCAATAAATGACTGACATGCATCGGACTAGTTCTTCTGACAATCTGTTTGTTGACTTGTAAAAATAATCTTTCAATGTGAGAGGCATTGCATTGTTCTGGTTCATAGTAGATAATTCCTTGCATTCTGCCTCCTTCATTCTGGGAGAATTTTTATGCTCTAAACTGTGACACTTCTGATCCAAACTGCATAGATCACTAGAGAATCAATCCTGCCTAGACTTCAATAAGGGCTACAAATTTGCTTTATGTGAACTCTGAGTTGCAGAAGAAATGTGAGAAAAACCTAGTGAAGAAGGGGACCTGCTGGGATCAATATGAGCACTCGGATCTGGCTGAGGTCGGTGCTAAAGGATTTGATGGTTATGTCTCGGATGACCTCGTTTATTCCTCCAGAAATGCCCGTGAGAGGGAGAGGGGAGTGCCCTATACAAATGAAGAACACCAGATGTTTCTTGTTGGCCTGTAGAAAGTCCGCAA